>CM053759.1:24034259-24096800 GCA_028658305.1 Pachyuromys duprasi | reverse complement strand
CCGCCCCCCCCGAAAACGTCCACAATTAGCCCTTTTACAAGTGTGTGATGTCACACGAAAGGATTGTCCCCTGATGGTCCTCAGATATTTGGGGCTGCTGAGCTGGATAACTCCAGCTGTGCACCTTCACTGGCTCTGTGGCCCCTTGCTTCTACTCTGCCGCTCTCACAGAAGAAACCCATATTCCATCATTTCGATGCTCATCTCTTGGTGCTGTGTGGAATTTTATTGTCAATCCATAGCTGTTTATTTTTTAAACTGTTGTGTGTATATATATATATATATATATATATTTATTTTTCTATTATACTTTTTTTCCTATATAAAACTGTAAATTTGGGGATCTTAGCTATTTGCTTTTCTGTACTGCAAATATCTTTCCTCAGTTTGTTCAAGAGTTTTAAGCTTTATTTACCTTTTTGTTGTTGTTGTTGTTGTTTTGGTTTTTCAAGACAGGGTTTCTCCATGTAACCCTTGCTGTTCTGGAACTCTCTCTGTAGAGCAGGCTGGCCAGAGAACTCACAGGGATCTGCCTGCCTCTGCCTCCCAAGCGCTGGGATTAAAGGTGTACACCACCACTGCCAGCTAGTTACTAATTCTTGGTCAAAGAGAAACTTATATATTTAATGTAGTTAAACTTTTTCCATGTCATTTATTGGCTTGGTATTCCCCCTGGAAATACCCTTTCTATTACAGGATCATCTGTTCCCGGCTTTCCCCCTAGCAGCCTGTGTGTGGGTCTATGTTTTCTATAAATTACGATGCCATTTGCATTTGGCCTATCTTTCACTGATGTGTACTTTAAAAGACTGTTTAAAATTTTACACCCTGCATGCAGAAGCAAGCAAACTGTCATGTACCAGTGACATCACTTTAAGGACACAGCACTTATCCAGTGAACATTTGGGTTGGACAACAATAAGCAGAGAGTTCCCACACCAACATGCGTGTCATTTTGTCTTGTTTGGCTGCTGCTCTTTGGGACAGGGTAGCTCTGAATCGTCTGTCCCATCGCCTTCACGCCTGTGGAATTGCAGGCATGTGTCACCCATGCCATTTTGATTCTGATTGTCCTTCTGCCTTGCCACAGCTTCTTCAATGAAGAATCCAGCCCAACAAATTTACACAGGCAAGTAGATACCTCTGGTTGGAGGCATTAGGAAGAGTGGAGTTGTGGGGTTTTTGGTAACTTTTCCTGTTTTAATTTTCTGGAACCACCTAGAATAAGTGGCCCAAACAACAGAAATTAATTTGTCCTGGTACTAGAGGTTAGGAGTGAGAGCCAAGGTGTTGCAGGGTCGTTTTTTTCTAAGGCCTTTCTTCTTGCCTTATAGATGCCCATTTTCTGCCAGTGCCTGTTCATGCCTAATCTCTTCTTATGCAGCACTGGTCTATTGCATGAGAGCCTGCCCATGTGACATCCTGTCTCCAGATGTAGTTACACTCTGAGATACCGGAAGTTAGGATAGCAATTCATGAACTGTGGGGAGACACAAATCAGCCCATAACATTCTTTCACATGGAGAACCTTCAACAGGGAGAACCCATGTTCCTCAGTAAATTCTGCAAGCATCAGCTCAGGCATCAACTCCGAGCCTCCAGGTCCTGGGGGTCATGACTTTCAGTGACATGCTTTATACTTCTAACTTCACTCCGCTTGAGGCCAGAGAGAGGCCTAACAGGTCAGAGCCAGGAAGTGATTCTGTTCCTTTATCTTTGGTACAGGCTATTCTTGCAGCTGTGCAAGGGACCAGACTCCATCTAGAAGGTTTCTGAGACTGAAGGAGTTCACTGAGACCGATTACTGGGAGAACGAGGCAACAAGTTTAGTCAGGTTTTGGAGCCACAAATGCAACATCTCTCTCAAGAGTGGAGATTTGGGCTCAGACCAGAGGATCTGTAGGAAGAGTTGGCTCATGTAGTCATTAGTACCGACCCAGAACATTCTGGATACTAATATTTGCAGTATCCCAGCGGTCCTTCGAGAAATGATAGGGGTACTGACAAGAAAGCCCCCAAGGGAAAAAGCAGAAGAGTATGTGTGTCTGGGGGACTCTGCCTCAGATGGTAACCGAGAAGTAACCGAGCCTCCTCACTCCAAAGTGTCATGTCCAAGATGGGCACCCCTCCTCCTCATGTGCAGGCTTTGGTAGAGGACACAAACCTTTTCTGCCTCTTCCAGAGGCCTGGAGAAAAAGGAAAGGAGGAGAAAGCCAGAAATATAAACCATCCAATTTCACATTGAGATGGTTTTCATTATGTTTTCAAATTAGGGGCTCCTCATTATTCACTGCCTATATATAGTAGGTAATAAGATGTAGAACAGTATAATCATGGCAACAAGAGAAAACTGGAATAAATAACATTGGAAGAGGCATAAAGATCTAGTCTGTCCTTCATTTTGCAAGTGAGGGGAAAATAACTAATATTTATTGAGTTAGATACTTTACATGTCATTAATCTTACGAGGCAGATATTTTTCTCATTGCTAATGAGATACCATTATCTAGTCTAAAGACGCAAGCCAGATCTGGGACTAAAACGCAGGTCTCGTACCTCCTACACCACTTAAAATAAGTACTTATAATAGGTGTATGAGTATTTTGCCCGAGAGTATCTATATACACTGTGTACATGCCTGCTTTCCATGGAAGTCAGAGAAGGGCATTGGGTCCTTCGGGGTTGGCCTTACAGACAGTCGTGAGCTGTCATGTAGGTGCTGGAAATTGAATCCTCGTCCTCTGGAAGCAGCCAGCGCTCATGATCACTGAGCCATTCTCTAGTCCCCAAGCTACTTGATTTGGGTTGCAATTCTATGTAAAGACCAGGAAGGCACAGCTCTTTCCATTTTAATACTCCAACCTAGTTCTTCTATAGAAGACCACATAGTCTAAGAAAACTTTTCTGGCATTGCTCACAAGTAATAGCATTGTTCAGTGCCGGTTGGGATTCAACTTGGTGAAATGCCCAAATAACTGCAACCCCACTGTGAGCTCACCCAAGTTCCACAGAGAGTATGTGACTTAGGGATATATCGGCAACTCCACTCTTCGGAAGGGCAATGAGTATCAGATGAGAAGTAAGGATCAGAAGGAAGACAAGGGGATCTATAGTTGAACAAATGAGACGGGAGACCTGTTGAGAGAAATGGGCTGGGGAAAAGACCAGACTGTAGACTATGGGCTGTGGGAGAAGAAAGAGGAACAAAGGGCCAGTATGGCTTTAGATACCATTAAGGTGGAAGAGGAGGGTAGAAGTAATGAGCCCTAGTTAGCAGGAGAAAGGGGGCACTCTGTGGCTTTCATCGTGTGGCACCCTGTGGTCATCTTACCACTCTCTACCAAATGCTAGAGCCTCTCCTAGCCCCTGTGGATTTGTGTTTTAATTACCCGCCGAAGCATTGAAAGCCAGTGTCACTTGAGCTGTGTCCACAAGCCGTGCTTAACTTTGTGGGGGATCTCAGGGCAGTTGCTGAGTTCTCTAGCCTCTCTTTGGTGGCATCAGTATTTTTTATTGTGGGTGCTGAGAGGTCGGAGGGAGTAGGATGGCATACAGAGCACAGATCTTGTCGATGGCAGCTGCTGGGACTGATCACAGCTGAGCCTTTCATTGTCAGCGGACGGTCCATACCCGTGACATTCGCAGCAGGAATAACATCAGATTGTGGTGCTTTTAATTAAGTTTTATGCAAAAGCTTGCCTGGATAATTAACATCCTGACCATTAAGTTTATATATGTATAAAGTATATATAAGTATTTATATATATTGTAAGTACTTATAAGTATATATACTTTATACATATATAAGTGTATATATATGTACTTCATATATAAGTACACACACACACACACACACACATATATATATATATATGTATATATGAAGCACATAGGAGGATGCCCTGCTCTCCTTACGCATAGAATGAGAGCCACTCACAAGGTGTCACACTAAGGTGAGTGTGTGATCATGGCTATAGAATAACTATCACTGGTACCTATTTAGCACTTCCCAAAAGCTAGGTCCTATTCTAAGCACTCCATGTTATTAACTCACTTAATTTTTCACAGTAAGTGTGAATTTGGTACCATTATTTTCTCCCCCTTTTGGACAGGAAAACCAAATTTGAGTAGCTTGTCTGGAGTTGCCAGAGTTTGAACCGAGAGCTCGTGCTCATGTCTGCTAGAGTGTTCTGTCTTCCTCACACAGCTGCTGTTCTTACTGCCTAGTTCAGAGTTGCCGGTGAGCCTTGCTTCTTCCTCTGTATCATACTGTTTCCAGAACCATCTGCTCTGACGACTCCTGGCCAGTGATTGGGATTTCACATCTGGATTCTCTCACTCATCTGTCATTTCTTCCCACCTCCTTTGTGCCACTCAGAATATATAAAGGCTCAGGAGTATTAAGGAGCGTGTTCAGAATATTGTGATATTTGAAAGAAATGGTGGACAAGTAGGAGTCAGGTAGGGTGAGTCCTCTTGGATTGTTTGCTTCCTAAAGCCTTAGCATGCAAAGAATCATTTAGATGGACACAAAATGACATAAAAATCTGCCCGTGTTGTTGACAGTGATGCTGACATCTTATGGCCCAGTGGATCTGAGGTAAATGTTAAAAATCTTGCTTGTCCCCTCCTGTGGCTTGAGAACCTGAACCAGTCGGCATCTACTTTCTAGTAGATAGAATGTCTTCAATGCCAGCACAGTGGGGTGGGCATGCAGCAAGAGACAGGAGGAATGAGGAAACAGCACAAACTAAACAGCTGCTGCCTTGACTTGTTAGAAAGTCAAAGACTCGTAATAAAGGTGGATCCTAGCTGCTGAGCTCCAAGACCCAAACAGGAGAACCCTTCAAGGGACAAATGACAACTGACTGGACAGAGCTGCTCAGGGAATTGATTATAATGAAACTGTTTTCATAAGAGCGCTCAGACGACCATCAAAGCATAAGGTAAGTACTGTCAATATATCACCACAATGAAAACAGAGGACCTTTCCTTTTATGAGTGAAGTTCTCTAGGAATCACCTGCTGACCTTTGGCTAAGATCTAGTGTAATAAAGCTCTTAGAGAGGGGCCCTATATATAGGATGGCCAGAATTCTAGTATCCTTTGAGGTAGTAAGAAATAAGCTCAGGAATGAAGTATATTCAATACAATAACGGTGTGCTGGTCAGTTTTATTAGTTTACTTGGCACAAGCTATAACCACCAAAGAGGAGGGAACCTTAATGGAGAAAATATATCCGGAAGATCAGGCTGTAGGCAAGCCTGCAGGGCGTTTTCTTAATTAGTGCTTGATGGGGGAGTGCCCAGCCCATTGTGGGTGGTGCCATCCCTGGGCTGGTGGTTGTGGTTTCTATAAGAAAGTAGGGTGAGCAAGCCAGTAAGCAGCACCCCTCCATGGCCTCTGCATCAGCTCCTGCCTCCAGCCCTGTTTGAGTTCCCGTGAACTATGATGTGGATGCATAAAGCAAATGAACCCTTTCCTTTCCAAGTTTTTTTG
Source organism: Pachyuromys duprasi (assembly GCA_028658305.1). Lineage (NCBI taxonomy): Eukaryota > Metazoa > Chordata > Mammalia > Rodentia > Muridae > Pachyuromys > Pachyuromys duprasi. Next base: position 24,091,301 of record CM053759.1, on the reverse strand, counting down.
GTCATGGTGTTCCATCCCAGCAGTGGTAACCCTAACAAAGACAGATGTGATCTGTGGGCAGTTACTTTGGGTGAATGGGATACAGCCACCGTGAAAACAGGATCCATCCAGGCACATATGAGAAGAGGTGGGTAGGGTTCAGTGATTTGAAAGTGAAAAACGTCATACATGTAGGGCCTTTAAGAGCAAACTCAGAAGGACAATTTCATGTTTTATGTTCATTCAATGAAAAACCAACTAACCAACCTGCCAACCAACCAACGCTGAAACAAAGTAAACCTAATAAAAGAACGGATCAACTTTTCCTTAGCTGAAGCTTTCTGAAGAAAGCATTTTGGGTGTTGATGGAGTCCATGAGTCCATTTCTATTCATCCCTGGGGCTGGGAGCAGGCTTTGGAGTCTATGAGTTGATGAGGCCATTAGATTGACAGTACAATAACCTTGTCTTTTCAGATCCAGGCCCAGTTTAAGTCTTTCAGGACTTTCCCTGCAGTCACTTCTTTTCTCACCAACCTGATAGTGGTCCAGAAAACACCATCATTCTACCCACAATGTTCGCTATTCTTAGACGATTTTCATTTTCTTCAGTGTTTTTCCCCTGGCTCAGTTTTCTTCTTTCAAGCATTGCAAACATACCTCTCTTCGCCCTTCCCTTTCACCCCTTCTGTGTCTTGCCAAAACTCTGGCTTCCATGTCACTATCTACCAGAGTGAGACCAGAAGAATACTAATCATTCCTCTATGTCCCCCCACCCCCACAGTAATCCCTTCCCCCTGAAATCACATTTTCTCTTTCTATTTTTCCTCTCAGAATCTTACTTCTTTGAGCTTGCACCATTACCGGCTCTCGTGTGTTTTAGTCTTCTATCCCGCAAACCCTGCAGTTGTCATGTCCTAGATAGAGCAGGCTGGCACACTTGACTCAGGCCACTGCAATCTAGCAGCCACTCTTGGCGGATGCTACCTACATCTCTCACGTAGCCAGCTGACTGTCACTTCCTGGAGTTTTTGGAAAGTGCCCATGGGAAGCCTTGCTTCACAGCCTTGCGAATATTTACCTTGTGAATGTCTCTGGAATATCTACCCGGAGCGAGTCACTCATGAGAGCTGGTTGCCGTGGCAACTGTAGAAGCTTTGTGGGTTGGCTGGCCTGCAGCTTGAGCCTACTCAGGGACACACACACCCCAGCTCCTTCAGATCTACAGAGAAATAGGATGCCCCAAAGGCTTGATCGCTGCCAGTGAGGGGACCCTCACTTTCATTCCCGATCTCTTAGTAATCTTTATTCTCCATCATTAAAGTAAAATTGCACTTGCTTTGAACACGGGCATGAGCAACATTTATTTAAAATAAGTCAATATTTGTTTAAAATAAGTACACTGAAAATCTTTTTCCTTATTCTTTACCCTTGACATTTTCCACAGAAACATCTTCCTTGCTTTCTGAAACACTCATTAGACATTTACAGTTCATTATTTGTGTGCCACAGTGCGTTTCCCCCCTCGGGTAGAGATGCCATCCTAAATACCTGACCCATTCCGAAATGTAGGTGCAGATCACCTACTTTTGTATTTTTGAATAAGTTGAAACGTGTGCAGAGTCAGAAGTGTAAACTGAAGTGTGTGTGTGTGTGGGTCGTCTACCCGGATGGACGCCTCACCGTTTCATTCCTTGTCACCTTGGTTTAGAGAGCCCAGACCAGGTGGAGAACACTGATGGAGGAGACTGCCTAGAAGCAGACAGAACGGGCAAGTGCAGATTACACCGGACATGGGTGGATACCCCCATGTAGCCATGATTCCCTTTCCTAAGCTTCTAATTTATGTGCCTGTATTTCAGCCAATAACGGAAAAGCATCTACAATGGACTTTGGGAATTAAGTAAACCAAGAAGCTGGCCAATGCCATTTTAGAACTTAGAAATAAAATAAAATGGCTATGGAGAAATAATGTTTCTTTTATGTATCTTTGAAGATGGTTCCAATGATATATTTCCACAGGTGCTCTGATTAATGTGCAGTGTCATGTGGAATTAGACGGTAGCTTCCCACAGGGACTTCTTGAAGAGCAGTCCTTACTTGGTTGTGTAAATTGGGTGGAGGGTGCTCTCTGAGACAGGTCTCTCTGTAGTCCAGGCTGGCCCCAAACTTGACACCTTTCTTTTCCCACTTACTGAGTACTGAGATGGAAAGGTAAATCCTATCATTAAAATCACACCTGTCTTTCCTTTTCACTCTAGTATTCTCATATTTTAAAAATGATTTGGGAATATGGCTTAAAAGTTTAATTTCATTCAAGGCTGCTTTGAAATACACAAGTAGTAATCGTAGCTAGTTACTATTATTTTAGGCATTACCAAGTTTGCTTCCAAAATCTTTAGTAATCACTCATTACATCTTGTGCTATTGAGATGTCCTCCCCGCCCCCATAAACTATTTCTTGAACACTTAACTCTCAAAATCCTTCTAGCTTTTGGAAATATGTTACTATTTCTGTCTGTGTATGTTGGTACTCAGATTGAACAGCTATGCTACTGAAAACCTACATACAAATGGGAAACGTTGAATAAAATATTTTCCTGTTTATTTCTAAATTTGGGAAATGTGGTGTGTGTGTGTGAACACCTGAAGACACCTCAGTGGTCATTCCTCTGGTGCCATTCACCTCATTTTTGTAAGACAGAGTCTCTTATTGGCCTATAGCTCCACTAATTAGACTAGTCTGCATAGCCATTGAACCACCTGCCTCCTCTTTGCAAGCACTGTGAGTACAACTGCACACAACCACTGGTGGCCTTTCTCTGTCCTGTGTCCCTGAGGCTACAACTCATGCTTGTGCAGGAAGCACCTCCTTGACTGAGCTAACTCTCTAGCCCCATGGGAGTGTTTTGTTTTTAAATTTTAATGTATTTTTTTCTGGAGGCTGGGAAGATGGCCCAGCAGTTAAGAGGTTGGCTGCTTTTCTAGAGGAGCAGAGTTTGACTCTCAGAATGCATACAGTGGCTCACAAGTGCCTGTAACTCTAGTTCCAGGAACCAGTCACACGCCTCTGGCCTCCATGGGCACCAGGCATGTGTGCAGACACAGGTATGTGGACAGAAAATGCATTCACATGAAAAAGCTTCCGCACCTATATGATGAAATATATAGGTTGAATCATACAGAATTACCCGCATGAGAGGTTTATTTTTGAGGGGGTTAAAAACAATCAAATATTGGTGTTTTCATACAACTTAACCTGATAGGCGAATAGAGAAAATATTTTAAAGTCAATTTCTTTTTTAATATTAATAATTGCCTTCTAATGTAGTGATTTTACGAGTTGAGCTTTTATATAGTGGGTTTGCTTAAAGCAGGGCCCATTTTAGACTTTCTGTTTTGCACATGTGTGGTAAAATGTCCTGACTCGAAATTCAGGAATTTAAGGGCAACTAGAAATCTTTCAGCACGCGTCTCTCACAGCATTAACCGCAATCCTCCCTGACAACTTGGGGGTTACTGGCTCTGAAACATGGCCAGTTGCTGGGAATCCAGAATGTATTCTTTCCATGACCCTTGGAAACTGGCCTGTTTCCTATTAATGGTTTTTTTTTTCCTTGTTTTGTTCGAGGCATGTTATAGTCTAGTTTTTCTGGCTAACTCCCAGCTCTTCCACCATTTTTCTTGTTCAACTCATTTTCTTTGCGGTGGGTCTTACTAAAAGATACCCTGTTACAGAAAAAAGAGCTTCTGGAAATTATCAGTTTTCAGCAACAAAATTGTTTAAACATCTGACAGTCATTTGCAAGCAAACATCTCCGGTCTCATCCATGGAAAATATCACACATAGCAAAGAAAACTGAGGAGCTCTGGCAAAAGATATCTGTCGACTTTGCAAAGTGCAGTGCTCAAATGAGTTCCTAGGGGACCCCGGGCTGTGGTTCCTTTTTCTCTTTGGTTTAATGAGCCGGGAGTGTTCCTTTCTGCATAGAGCGAGGAATCACAGTCTGGTTTTGAAGGTGAACTTGAGAAATTAGTTCTCCTATTCCAAAAGTCAGTGTCACGATGGATAGAGATTTGGGGATGTGGCTTAAATAGTTTCATGTTATCTGGAGTAATTTGAAATATAAAGCATGCAAGTGTGGAAGAGATACTATTATTTTAATAGACCGTAAGGGGTGGAAGGAATACCGGCGGGATTCTCAGGCAGCCAGGGCCCATTCCTGCTGGCACACAGGTCACTGTTGTTCCAAGGGCCCCTCAAAAAACTGACCCCATATCATTTGAACTAATGGACTCATTGGCTACACTTGCCCCTTTAACTCCTAGTTAAAGCTTTGAATTTGCAGCCTATTTAGGAATCTAACAATTTTCCAAGGTTGTTATGATAAGCCAAAAAAATACTCTAGTTAGTCTGGGAAAGAGCCTCTGGGGCTGAGCTGGTTTAAGCCTAGACATGACCAGTCTTTAATTCACAACAGCATTTTTATCGCACTTGAAGGCATCGAACCAGGCAAGGGTGTGAATACTCCACATCCTTTCTTTGGAGCACATTTCTGAGTGGAGTAGAAATAGCACCACTAAGAAAATGTCCATTCCCCCGTGTGTGGGGGCGCACATATGCCTTATGCAGGTTTTGTGTGCACATGTGAGTGCACGCATCTCTGTGTGTGTGTGCCTGTGGTTAATGTTGGGAATCACCCTCCTTTACTCTTATTCATTGCCTTATTCATTGGGGCAGGGTCTCTCAATCAAACCCAGAGCCTACAGATATGGCTGCCCTTGCTGGAGTTATACAGGTGGGCATTACACAAGGGCACCCGCTCCCCTTGGCATTTGTGTGGGTTCCGGGATCCGAACTCTGGTCCTCACTCGTGCACTGCAGACTGGTTAGCTACTGAATCATCTCTCCAGCCTCTCCATTTCCTTTAATGGAAATACTCCGTTCTTTATTGAGCCTGATCTAGCATATAAGTTACAGTATTGTTAATGGAATCTGTAGGATGGGAACTGTGGGATAATTAGCAAACCAGTGAGCCACCCACGAGAAACAACAACCAGAGAAAGTCAAGCTTCATTAGTTTCCTCACACCATGAGAATCCTGGGTAATAATTATTGTTGTCTTAATTGAGTCTCAGGTGGCAGCTTTTTGCCCATCAACTGAGTAGGAAATAGATTTCTGTTTCATGCCTGGGATCTTGTACAAATTAATGTAAGAAATGCCTTTACTTACAGAAGTACATCTTTGAACCACAGATGCCCAATAGAAATATAGTGGCACCCATCCAGGCAATAGAAAACTTTTTCAGTACAATTAGAGGTGTCAGTGAAGTTAGTTTTAACAATATTCTTAACCTAATGTATCCAAAATTAGTGTGATGTTAATGTTCTGCCAATATAAAAATCATTATGCAGACAGTTTGCATTTTGGTTTCTGCACAAAGCCGACTTAGAAGTCAATGCGGGCGTCATAGGCAGGGTGTGTATCAATTTGGACTGACCACATTTCAAGTACCAATAACCACTGTTAAGCCGTGGCTGTCAGGTGGATTGGTACAGCCTTCAGTTCCCGAATCTACTGACAGGCAGAAGGTTTTAGAGGGGAGGGGAAATGGGTCAAGGATCCTCTAAAATTAAGAGAATCCGAGGCACCAAAATTTCCGGGACAGCTGTCCTCCAAGCACTTAAAATGTCACGCAGGACCCCAGCAGGAAACTGATCAGAGCAAGTTCCGACACTCTAGAGTCCTCAGGAGCAACACTAGCACACGTGGTTTTGATCTGGTAGCCTGAGACTAGTCAGGGAATGAGCAGAGAGGCCTGAGTTCAAGGCAGGTGGCCGTTGGAGTAAGCAGCATTTCTCCCGTACTTACGGTGTGTGAGAGGTGTCTTCTTTCTTCACTAATTTCCTCCTCAGGGCAGTTTGCCCACTTTTCTCCTCCCCGTATTGTTTTCGGGCTGGAACTGATTTCTTTTTCTGCATTCCCAGAACCTCAGCTCTGCAGCAGCCCAAGCTCATAGTCCCGTTTTATAATTGTGTCCTGAATATCAAAAGCTTATTGCTGAGGCACTAGTAATAATGGCAGTAACAATTCAGTTACAATTCCGGTAACAACGCCAAGTCCTTGGGAAATGTTCCATTAAGTCACTCTTCATTAGGGGAGAAGACCAGAGGGCAATTTCAGTTTTGACCGACGGGTGGCAGCATTGTCTAAGTCACGGATCTCCGAGCAGCTGCGCTGTCCCTGTTACTTCCTGGGGCTGTACACTCTCAATCAGGAAGAGACCTTTTCATCAACAACTCTTTAAACTTCCCAACTACAAGCTCAGCTGCCAACATTTCTTTCTTTTTTTTTTTAAACTCTGAAAACAGAATTGCCAGTGTACAGGGAAAGACTGACAAGCCCAGAGTCAAAGAACCTATTAAGAAATCGTAGGGATTTTGGAGGGGCATGACAGGAGATACTCAAAAATCAGGATGTAAGGATGTTTTTTTTTTTTAATTTGTTGGTTTTCATAAGGTGGGCCCAAATGACTGATTTAGTATAATCAGGTGATTGACAGAGAACATTTGGGAAATTTGTAAAATTACCCATGAGAAAAGAAAAAATTCTACTCAGTAGCATATAGTATGCATATATGTGTATATAAACATATAAATGCTTAGAAGACTTTTTTTTTATTGTTCCAGCAGCTAAACCATGAAAACTTTTGACGTGTAAGGCAAGCTATAGGCACATGGACGTGGGACTTAAGGAGTGGGGGAAATGTGAGCTAATTCCTGGGCTTCTACTTTGGGTGATAGGAAGAGTGTTGGGAATATCAGGGATGTGGAGGGTACAGAAGGTGGTGACCTCATCCAAAAGACAGCTAGCTGCATGGGAGTGGCCATCAAGAAAAAGACAGATTTTTACTGTCTTTGGCTTGCTTAATACTGATCACCATTCACTGAGGATGAACTATGTACCCACTTCTGTTTTGATCCCCATGTTAAATTTTCATAACAATGTGTAGTCACATTTTGTAGATGACAAAGATCGAGGAATATGACTGTTTTTTTTTCTTTAGAGAATCTTATGTCCAGAAAGGGGCAGAGCATGTAACTGTGAATCCCTGCTGGTCCCACAGTCTGCACTGTTGATCAGTGCCTTCTGCGGACGGATCCTCACGCAAGGGCTAGCTGACGCAACAGTGCAGCGGCGAGGCTCGCCTGGGCAGGTGGGAGCGGGAGGACCGGAGGGCTGAGGCTGAGCCTCCGGGAGCGGGGGAGCGTTGCTATGGGAGGAAAAAGGAGAAAGGGACCACACGGAGACAGGGAAGAGCGGCCGCAGAAGAGGGAGGGAGGAAGGGGAAGGATACTCTCCAGAAACCCAACAGAGAAGTTAGACGGTGGCTGGACGCTGTGTGCATTTGTACTCTTGTGTAGTCTCTGGATCCAGCTTCTAGCTGACGGTAAACATCATGTGCGCATGCCTTACAGGCATCTTCATCTTCACCTTTAAGGTCTTTTTTTTTTTTTTTCCTTTCACCCTGGTGTCATCTAACAACAGAACAAGCTCCAAAGCCTGAGAAATATAAGGGGGTAGGGTGGGGTGCTGCTCTAGGTGGCCGGGTGACGCTCTTCGGGCTCTTTCCTCAGCTCACTAGCCCGCTCCTGAGCCCATTCCTGAGGATGCTTTTTCCTTTTTAAACAAGCTGTCTGTTTCTATCCCACGTCAAGCTTAAAAGGAATGGCCTTTTCTCCATCTTGCCTCTTGGTGGCTGCCAGGATTGTCACATAACCTCTACTGTATATTTTTTCCTAAGTGCTAATAAGATTGCCATTGAGGTTTCTTTTGGATCTGTTTCTAAATTATTTTAATAATGAGTCTAAGGACCCCCAAGGAGAATCCCAATTACCACAGTAACAGTATTGCTAGCCTTCTAGAGAGCCAGAAGACTCACTTCAGGATAATCTTTGGTGTCACTGTTCCTCTGGAACACAGGGACCAAATCCTGTGGACATGACATCATTTTTCTTACCTGCCTCATTCTCTTCATGCCTGATACCCTTAGTTATCCCTCACTTCTCTTTCTTTTTCTCTTCCTTCCTTCCTTTCTTTTTCTCTCTCTTTTTCTATCCAATTCTATTTTTTTGTTCTGATTTGTACTCTTGACTCTGACTACATTCTGTCCTAACCTGCCTTGCCCACTGAGTCCTGAAGCCTCGCCACACCACCCACCTGCTCACAGACCTTCAATCGCCTGCACTGCTTAGCATATCAATCTTTCGGAAGCTGGAGCTGTTCCTCTGCGAGGCTGAGGCTGATGCCTTGCATCTCATCAGACTCACTGCATAGGCCCACCCACCTACTCCTGTGCTCCTCCCTTCAGTTTTGGAGGTCCACACTCGGCCCGTCTCTCAGAGGTCATTTTCAATGCCTTTATTTCCCCGTGAAACCTTTCCCTATCTCTTTCTTTATCCAAATATCTCTAAACCTTCCTGAGTATTGTACTTTATTTGTACTGCTCATCGAGAAATTAATGCTATCTATCTATCTATCTATCTATCTATCTATCTATCTATCTATCTATCTAATCTTAGCTTTACAAGGCAAAGACTGGGGACATAGCTCAGTTGGTAAAATGCTTGTGTAGCATGCATAAAGCCCTGGGTTGGATCCTCAGCCCCGCATAAAAACAGATATGGTGGTGTATGTTTGTAATCTCAGCATTCAGGAAGTGGAGGCAGGGGGATCAGAAGTGTAAGGCTACCCTTTGGCACACAGTGAGTTTATAAATGAGTACTTAATGAGTCGTTTGACTTCAGTGAGACTTAATTTTCTCCATCTTGAACATGGGTGTAAATCTCTTGTTTGTGGCTCTGTCAAGATGGAGAAATGAAGCAATGCATGCATAATGCCTAATCCAGAGCCTGTTAGAGGATAAATATTCACAGCCAGAGACTTTGCTGAAAGAGAGAGATAAAGATTAGATAAATAAGTATCTTAGTGTCCCCCCACCCTGCTCTTTTGGTATTGTTGGAGATTAAATTTAGGAACTTATTCATTCTAGGCATGTATTTAATGACTTAGCTTTATCCCTGGGTCCAAGAAGTATAAACTCTTTCTTTGAACATTAATTTTATTATGATTGAGAATTTCACACAATCAATACTGCGTCACATCATTTTTGCTCCACACGCTTCCCCCTGCAGCATTTCCTGTGTGCCCCACTCCCTCTCAACTTCATGGCCTCTTCTTAATTATTACTGTTATGTAAATATGTTTACACACACTTATGTATACATAAGTACAATCTGCTGAGGCCGTTTAGTGTTGCTCATGTATGTATTTGTCTAGGGATGACCACTTGGAATTGGATAATTACTGGGGGGTTATGCCCTGGAGAAGACTGTTTCTCTCTCAGCAACCACTGATTGCCTAGATCTCTTTATCTAGGGGCAAGGTATGTGTTTTCATATTTCTTATTTCTTTGTCACATAACATTCTATGTGTATGTTGTTCTGAATATGTTTATTTTTAAGTTACATACATGTATCTGTGTCTACCTGTGGCTGTGTGAATATGAGTGCAAGTGTCTGCAGAGGCCAGAAGGAAGCATTGGTTACAGTGGTTGTGAGCCACCTGATGTGGGTGCTGGGAACTAAGTTCAGGTCTTCAGGGAGAGCGGTATGCTCTCTTGGCTGGCAAGCAATTGTTCCAGCCCTCAGAATATTAGTCAAAGGAGCAAATGAACAACTAATGTCACAGTCAGGGTCTGTGCCATCCCTTCTTACTTTTCTCTTCAGACCAAGCTCAACCTCTCAGCTAGGGGGTGAAGACCTAGAGCAAAGACTTAAGAAAAGTTAGTTTTGAGGAGTTTCAGTGTCTTTGACAGAAAGTTGGAGGTAGGCATTTGGTTCCTCAGGTACTCTCTAGAGAAGTGTATTCTTATTTGAGGTCATATCATCAATTCTCTAGAGCATCTCACCGTCCGGCCTAGTTGTTCTGAGATGTTCAATACTCTTGATCTTCTTGAGGAATGCTGTGACATGCCTCCAAGGCAGGCAAACATAAAGGTGAAAGGAAAGGTTCTGTCTTGGGGCTGGAATCCTGGATCCCTTGGGAATAGCTCCATGTTTGGTGACTGTATAACATTTCTAGGTTTTCCCTTGACCCATAGATAGATTCAGATTAGGGAATTAGAAGCCATAGCCAGGTTGCTGGACCCAGTTTGGTGGTGCCTGACTGTCCACTTGTGAAATCCAATCTTGAGCGTTTAGTTTCCATGGCTTCTCATTGGCCTCCTCTGGCCTTTGGGGGTATTTTCCTTTCCAGCCACACGTGGATGAACTGTTTGTTAAACAAGATGCAGTGGAACTCCAGGGAGAGCCCAGTGGAAACTGTTTTATAGGATTTTCTTTGTTTGTGTTTCAGTGTCACACTTAAACCTTCTAATTTGAGCACACAGGCGGTTGGAGTTCTTAGTTTCCCACCAGCTTGAGTGAGAGCGTTAAACTCCTTTGGAATAAAAAAAAGAAAAAGACAATTCATTCACTTGCTTTGTCAGATCCTATACCAGACAGAGTCAGCAACAAATGTAATTTCCCTGGGTCTTCCATAATGAAGATAGCGTACTCTTTGCTTTTTCTCACCCATGTTCCTCCCTCTTTCCAGAGCCGGGCAGCCACTGGGCAGCCATGGACCACTTCATTACATTCCAGGTGCTCCTAGTCCCCACACTTGCACAGGAAGTGCCTCACCCACAGGGCCATCTCCTCAGTCCCCACTTAGTTTTCATCACTCTCTTTTTGTGTCTCCTTACCTCCCTAGATAGTCTCTGATACCTAGTCTGCTGATATCTTTCTACATAGAAATTAAAGGGGTCAATTTGGAATGCTTTTTGCTGCAAGGAAGTGGATTCCTGTGTGCTCAAAAGATTCTCACCTGCCTCCCTATTTTTAATTGAAAATTAATTTAATTTTGTGTGTGTATACACACGTGCTGTATATATGGTATGTGTGCCCATGTGTGCATGTTGAGGTCAGGGTAGGATATCAGTTTTCCTGGCCTATTGCTCTCCATGTCATTCCATTAAAACAGGGTCTTTCATTGAATCTGGAGCTGGGCTGGTGACTAGCAAGTTCCAGCAAACCTCCTGTTCCTCTATCATCAAAGCACTAGGGTCACAAGTGGGTTTAACCATAATAAGCTTCCATTTTTATTTTTATTTTTTAACATGGGTTCTAGGAATTTAAACTCAGGTCAAATGCATGTGCAGCAAACACGCTTATCCACTGAGCTATATCCCCAGCCCTTCAACCTGCTGATTAAAAACTTTTATTTATTTCTATTTTATGCATGTTAGTGTTTGCTTGCCTGTGTGCACATGCAACATGTGTGTGCTTAGTTCCTGGGAGGTCAGAAGAGTGTGTTGGATCCTCTAGAAAGTTCCAGATGGTTTTGTCCTGGGAACCGAACCTATGTCCTCTATAAGAGCAGCAAGCACTGTTTGTTTGTTTTTTTTTTTTGTAATTTTTAAATTTTTTTTTAATTTTCAGCAAGCACACTTAACCACTCCATCTCTTCAGCCCCTCTCCAGCTATTTTACAAGGAAAGATTTTGGTATTTTTGTTGAGTATTCTAGTGATGTACTTTGATTCTTTGCTCTAGTCTTGTATTCTATATACTTTCCCTTTCTAAATAGACTTCTTTATTTCTTGTTCTCATTTAAATTTTGTTAATTTATTATATGTATGTGTGTATGCATGTGTGCATGTGTGGAAGTAAAAAAAAAACTTGCAGGAGTCAGTCAGTTATCTCTTTCTATGATTTGGGTCCAGGAGATCAAACTCATATCGTCAGACTTCTGCTTTCTTGAACAGAAATGTTTTTCAAAGGTAATTAGTTTTTCAAAGGGCTAGGAGTGTAGCTCATTGGTACAGAACTTATCTAGCACTGTGAGGCCCCAAAAGTGCATTAAAGAAAGAGACACTTAGATCAGAAATACTGTTGTATTTGGTCAGCTGGGGTTTAGGAATTTTATAGGGAGCATAGTCTGAGAATTAGAGTTCAGAGTTAGAATTGAAGGTGCACAGATTCTGAATTCCAATTCTTGTAGTACCCCACAACAGGCTGGTAGATCAGATGGCTCGGTATGGAAGGAAGAAAAACCAACTTTGAAGATTCTTAGCCAAGACTGAAAAGAATGACTCCTTTGAAAAACAAATTGTCTCTTTAAGTAGATGATTAAATCTTTACAGTGATATTAGATTATATATTCATAACATTCTAGGCAATGTAGAGAATTAAAGTTGGCAGGGCTGGGGGACTCATTTCCTGGAATGCTTTTTAGTTTACTGATTTCTATGATGAACATGTTTTTTTTTTTTAATTTAATCATCAGCACACCCAGGTGAAGAAGATATTACTGTTAATGTGTTTCATGGTAAAAGAACCGAGGGGAGAAAACTTAGGTTGATCCCTTTAGCGTCACAGGAAGTGACAGACAATCCAGGCTAGCTGACTTCAGTTCTCATATTCCCATCTAAGTCTGCATTTCAGTGTGCCAATGTGACAAAGGAAAGAAATGGACATACGCATGACAGCTTCATAAAAGGAACCAGGTTCTTACCTCCATGGCAAGTTTTAGGGATAACACTGCATAGCTGCGTGCTGTTAAGAACAGAGCAGTACTAGACAGAAAGGAGAGTATTTTAGAAAAAGCAGCAGGGCGAAACGACAGCAAGGCAGCCTGAGATTGAGAGACAGTTCTGGGGGTGTTTGGGGAGTGTCAGGCATGAAATGGAGAGCACGCCTGTGCTCTGTGACAGTAGGAAAAGGATGGGGAGAGAGGCTCTTGAGGAGTTTCATTACGAGTGGAATGTTCCCCTGGTACCTCTAAAAAACATCACTGCAAAGCTCTCTGTTGCTGTCCTGATTTCCTGAGGGCCAACTTCTGTGGATTCCGTTCCTTTGCGGCTGGTCCAGCGTTTGTTACCAGAACTTATCCCGTGAGCTTTTAATGCCCATTTTACTCTCTCTCGTACAGTTATGTCAGGACGGGGAGGTCAATCTTGTGTGGAGTCCAAGCTCAGTAATGTTGAAGAGATCTCCCGGATGGGCAGGCAACAACTTCTCCCTTCTCTACTTGGGTGTGTTGATGGAGGTTAGTCTCAGACTGGCATTCTGAGGGGCTTCACTTTGGAAGCCCTAAACTAAAAAGTTCTAGGTGCTAGTCCCAAAGATCATGAATATTCTGTCCCTCACAGTGAGAGGAAAGGGCACAGCTCCAAAGGGAGATATTTTAATTTCTACTACAAGCAAGGTCTTGTGATCTGAATCCGCTGGTGTAAGAGTCTGGGCAGCTATGCCAGCCATGGGTGATGAACTGGGGTTGGAAGTGTGTTGCCTTAGCTGAACTGCTGACATTGTCCCAGGAGAGAAACCACAGTCTCTATAGAGTCAGGGCTGGGAATAGGAGACTGAGGCCAAAGGTAGAGCTGGCCGTGTAACTTGTCTGAGCATCTGAGAACTTTAGGACTGATTTTGCTGGGACCGAGAAGTCTGTTAATTCAGGAGTAGGAAACTGGTCACCTCCTGAAGTCCAGGAAAGACTTCTCCTGAGCTGATAGACAGCAAGACCCTGTAGTTTGAATAAGAGCAAAAGCAAATGCCCTTCCTTCCTTCCTTCCTTCCTTCTTTCTTGCTTTCTTTCTATCTTGTGGATGTGTATGTATGTGCATGTGTGGGTTTGAGTGAGGGCTCATACGTGCCCCAGAATGTGTGTGGAGGTCATAGGTCAACTGTGCGTTGGCCCTCACTTTGCACTCCATGACAGGGGGCAACAACAGGATATCTGAGAGAAGTCCTACTGAGGATCCAGTATTGATAGTGCAGCAGAAGACAGAGGCCTCAGACAACACCAATGGCTCACTGCAGTGAACATTCGCAAGTAACACTGTTTGGGCAGAGGGGTGTACTGTGAGACACACTATGACACGCTGCAGCTTCCATGGTGAGATATTTTGTTGTATTTATTTTTATTTTTGCAGGGCGAGCAGTTGCAAGGGTGGAGGGTAGATGTGGAGGGTTCGGAAGATGAGCGGGATTGGGGTGCATGATGTGAAATTCACAAAGAATCAATAAAAAAACAAATCAAGATACAATCTATTATTAAATGTGGAACGTATTTTACACTGAAGCAGCCCAACTGATAATTTCTAACTCGGAAATTTGCAATAAATTTTACCATCTATCTGTCTGTCTGTCTATCTATCTATCTATCTATCTATCTATCTATCTATCTATCTATCTATCTATCTATCTATCTATCGTCTGTAAACTATCAAACCAAGAGGAGTTTATTTTCGGGGGACGGAGCTAGCTGGCTCAGAGATGCCATGTTCTGAAAGTATTCTTGTAGAAATGCATTATTTTTATGAGCAGTTGTTGCACTGACTCACATTGGCTCTAAAGTCAGAGATAGTCTTACTGGTGCCCTTAGCAAATATTTTTTCTATGAGATGAATTCAGAGCTAAGTTAATGGGGGATAAAGATGAGTAACTCTGATTCATATTAAAGAGGAGAACTAAACTAGTGTTGTTTTTCCTCTGATTTAAACTGGCTTTTGAGAAGAACAGTAATAAGACTTTAAAATCAACTTTGTACTTTCCATAGTTTTACATATGGAATGTATTAACTCAACCAATTACATAATACTTGCCAGGCCCTGGGCATGCTGTTAAGAGCTGGGGTTATAAGGATGAATAATCCCTGTTCTGTGGGAACCTGAGTTCCCACATAACGCTGTGAGATCTGAATGTGAAATTTGCACAGGTTCTGTGGGCTATCAAGGGGAGTGGGTGTAGGCTGTAGCTTTGGAGTCTGGGGACGTTTTCAAGTGGTGATAATATCTGTATAGGAAATGCAAAGGAGAGTATGAATTTGCAAGACTATGAAAGCTATAGGTAGGGAGGGATGGGGAGAGTGGGAAGGAATGAGGGAGGGGGCTACGACTGGGATATAAACTATATAACCTGTGATTAATATAAAAATATATAAATTACTTAAAAAAAGAAAGCTATAGGTGTTCAGAAAACACACACACACACATACACACATGCACACATGCACACACGTGCAAAGGCCTGGGGGCCACGGATGTCAGCACAGTGTTTCCTGGTGAACGGAAAAAAACACCTGAGGGCGACGCGGAAGAGTTCACTGGGACTGCTCCAGGAGGTGCTCAGTTTCTTGTGCTCACTAGCATTCACACTCTAAGAGCGCTTCTAAGATGCTCAGTTTTAAAAGTCATCAGGGAGGAAAGGAGTGGTCGTTGCATGGCTATCCTTCACAACAATCCTTGAGGACTTTACAGAGGAGGAACTTGACTCCCCAGAGGCTTAAGTACTTTCCCAAACTCTGTTGGGAAGAAGCTAAATTAGAATTTGAATTGGCCTCTGTCCCACCCTCAAACCCACCATTGCACTGTACTTACCATTTCCTCTTACTCCGACAACTCACCTCGTGACCACCATTCTGGGAATGAGGCTCTCCTGTAGCCACTTGCGCATGTCTGCTGTCATCCTTTGTCAGCTCATGTTCAGGCAGTCACACTGGTGAGCCTTTGTGGGTGTAGCTTCTGACATTGCTAGGAGACACATCAAACTCCCAGATGCTTTGGTTCTTACAATCTTTCCACCCTCTCCTCCGCAATGCTCCCTGAGCCTTACGTGAGGGGATTGGATCTGGGCTCCACAGCTCTGCATTTTGATTGGTTGCCATTTTTATGTAGTGGCCTCTGTCTGTTGTAACGAGAAGTTTCTTTTCTTAGTTAAAAAAAATGCTTCTTTTATTATGCTTCAATTATGTGTCTGTATTTGTGGATTTCTGAGTGTGAATATAGTCGCTTCAGAACCCAGGGGAGGGCATTGGATTCTCTGAGGTTACGGGTGGTTTTGGACCTCCCAGCATGGATGCTGGGAACTGAACTGAGGTCCTTCCTCTTCAAGAGTAGCCAGTGCTCTTAACTGCTGAGCAATCACTGCATCCCACAAAGAGAAGTTTCTTGATGAGGGATGACGACTACACTTATAAGAACAAATATTTAGAGTGTACTTGGGATTATGCTGGTTGTAGGTTCTTCTCCAAGATCCATGGCTTCACTAGTCCTGGGTAGTTGGCTAGGCTTCTAGTACCAGAGAAGATTTCTCCCTTCCCGAATGGGCCTTAAGTCCAGTTAGAGAGTTGCTGGTTATCATCAAGGTACACAGGCCACTTATAGACCTTTAGGGTTATTATGTCAGGCTGATGGTTGTGGCTCATGGACACCATAGCCGAAGAGGACTGGCAGTTTCCTTCCTCCTTTGGAAGCTTGCATGGTGCCGTCTGATACCATGAAAGCTAATCCTCAGGGAGGAGGTACTTAGTTCTGTTTCAGATTAGGGGCCACTGGACCCTATGACTGACATGCATGGGGCATTCAACAATAAAGACTTTCCTTTTACCTCTGGGGAGCTACCAAAGGGAGTATCAGTAGCTTATATATTTTGGGAGCCTCTTGGACAACCCTGACCAACGACTCAAAAGAAGGCTTCTCATGTCTGGTGTTTTGTTTTGTCTGTTTTCTCAGGTGGCCTTTGGTTCTTGAAATGTGGGTGCTAGGGTTCTGAACACAGGCCCTCATGCCTGTACAGCAATGATTTTACTGACTGAGGTATCTCCCCAGCTGTGCTTACTTTTCATGTTGTCTCAGTGAACACTGAACCTCCTCCAGAGTCTGCTCTCTAGCTCCTCTGCCTTTCATGGCATTTCAGAGGGTTCTGATGGTTGGAGCAAACACACACACAGACACAGACACAGACACACACACACACACACACACACACACACACACACACACACACACACACACACACACACGAGTCATCTTCCAGTCAGTACCCAGCCTCCCTGGAGGCCTCTGGTGAGGTTGCCCCTGGGCATTGCCAGATCTGTGCTTTCCTCCTCATGCTAACCTACTGGACCCTCTTTTCATCTTTCTTTTCTAAAAAAAGAAGTCCCCCTTTAGCTTGCTTTTGGTTCAGCTCTCCTTGCTTCTGTCATCTCAATAACTGGGGTAACTACCTTTCTCCTCATGATATTTCAGAACTCTGCGGATGGCCCAGGTGTCTCAGCTGGGAAGTTTCTTTTTCTTCTTGCTCCCAGTGGGAGGAACTAACCTCAATGTGCTGGATTTTTTTTTTCTTTTTTGCACAAAGCCACACCAGCTCCAAAGTTAGACTACCTGAGTTTCATCCCCAGGACCCACAAAGTAGAGAACTGACTCCTGTAACTCCCACATGTATAGCATGGCAAACATATACTCATATGTATGTACACACACACACACAAATAATTGCAATACATTTCTTTTTTTTAAAGGGACGTGTTAGTAATGGCTTTCTTTCTGGCTTTCTGCCTTGGCCTGGCTACCTGGATTTTGGAGCCAGAATTCTGGGTTCAGATCCTACTTTTTGACTGTGAAATTGGACATTTTTTTCTAACCCTTTTAAGCCCCCATTTTCTCCTCTGTAAAATCAGGAACATAAGGCATTTCTGAAATATTAAAAAAAAAAGATTGCTTGAAATAAGAGCTGTTGCAGTTATTGTTTCTAGACAACTGTTTTGATTCCTCTATTTTCTAGGTTCAGCTTCTAGCCACCCAGTGAGGCTCAGCTAGTCTACTGCAGTCAGAAGGGAACTCTGCCATAAGTTGTCATAATCCTTCCCATGTCCCAGATTCATGCTTGATTATTTCCTGTAATGTTGACCACTGCATTGTTGTTCTAGGAGTAGACATTGTGTCATTCAAGGACGCACCGACACCAATGGGCAGCCCCTAAAATGACCAAGGACACAATGACAACTGGAGGCTCTGAGGAAACCACAGGAATGGGGGTGGGGGGCTTTGCTTTGACTTGGATCTTCCTGATGATTCTCAACCCTGGATATTTAGAGACATCACCTGGAGAGGTTAAAAACAACATTGCTAGCTACCCAAGCCACATTCTGGGGAAGTTGAATCCAGATGTTTGTGGGTGGTGCCAAGAACGGGACTCTTAAAAACCTCACCAGGTGGTGTTAGCCTGCACTGAGGTTGAGAACTTTCCACTACTCTGAGGTCAGCCCTGTCCACTTAGGAAAATGACTTTAGTTTGAATTTCCTGCTCAGGCTGCTTTTCTGGGAGGGCTGGCTGCAATCTTCAGTAGGGATTAACTTTTGAAGAGCACAAGAATGTTTTAAGGCTCAAAGCGTGCTACAAAAGAGACAGTTATTTGCCAGAATGCCTGCCACCCACTCGAGCTGGTCTGCTCCCTGGCAGTCGCATGCCCTAGGTCACTGCTGCCCTGCAGAGCTCCCCAGGGCCCTAAAGTATTTATAACACTTACAGTGTTTCTGCAAGGTGAGCTCTGCTGTTAGATGCCAGAGCTGTTTGCTAGAAGAGCCAGCCTGAGTGAACTGCTGCAGGCTGCTGGGGAACCATACTTTCAGGCAGAGAGAGAGAGAGAGAGAGAGAGAGAGAGAGAGAGAGAGAGAGAGAGAGAGAGAGAGAGAGAGAGAGAGAGAGAGAGAGGAGAGAGAGAGAGAGAGAATGATGTCCCTCAAAGGCAACGTTCCTGGGAGGAGACTTAGTAGGGAGACCTCCTCCTTATTGTTTGCGATATTCTGCAGACTCATTAACGCTACTTAAACACAGATCACAGAGACACAGTTCACAAACCACAGACATCATCCATCATAAACTGAGTTTCAGCAAGTCTACAGAGCTGTGCAGTGCTAAACCAGTGCCACAGTTACATTGAGAACATTTCTGTCACCCCCTAAAGATCCCTGTGCCCCCCCAAAGATCCCTGTGCCTCCCCCCCGTAAAGATCCCTCTGCCTGTCTGCAGTAGATGCCTGCTTGAGCTCCAATTCCAGAGAAACTGGAATTAGTACGGTTCTTATTTTATTTTATTTTATTTTATTTTGCCTGTTAAAAGATTCTTCATATAAACGGAATCATACAACATATAATCCTTTGTGTCTGGCTTCTTTCACTCACAGTATTTCTGTCATCCTTGAAACGAGTATCAGTAATCTATTCTTTTATCCTCCATTCCTTCTTCCTCTCTCTCCCCTCTTTCTTTCTTTTACATGAGTAGCAGTCACTGTGCTTCTTAACTTATCCACTGATTAGTCGATGGGCATTTAGTTTGTTTTCACCCTGCACCCATTATGAGTCAGGCTGGTATGAGCGTTACGTATAGCTTTAAAAAAAGTTTTTACTAATATATATCAACTATATGTGTAATGGGTCTTATGGCATATTTTTACAGGTAAATACAGTATTGTGATCTCATTTCCTCCTCCTTCCCAATCAGTCCCCCTCCTCCTTTCATGTCTGGTAAATTCGTGTTTAACTTTTAATTCCCAATGTTGCCGCCTATTCCTCCTTCCGTTTCTCTACAGCCTCACTGACAACGGCTGACATTCTGATGCCGTCAGAGGAGATGGCATCTTACTGCAGTTGTATTTGTATTTCTCAATGATTAATCATGTTTAGCGTCTTTTCATGCACCCACTTGTCATTTATACATGTTCTTTGGCTAAATGCCACTTTAAATTTTTCTTTTAAAAAAAACAAATTTTGATTTTATTTTATGAGTTTGTGTGTGGTTGTGAATGTATGCATGTGTGGCATGTGGGTACAGGTGTAGCAGAGGCTAGAAGAGGTTATTAGATCCCATAGAACTGGATTTATAGGTAACTGTGAGCCACCATGTGGGTGCTGGGAACTGAACTCAAGTCCTCTGCAAGAGGAGCAGGTGCTCTTAGCCACTGAGCCATCTGTCTAGCCCCTCTGCAAGTCTTTTAAAGTTATTTTACAAGTTGGTTTGTCTGATTAGTTGTACTTTCATCAGTCTTTAGGGTTACCTCGGGCAGAGACAGAATGAAGAGAAGGCAAGCATGAATGTACACACAGAAGTCGCCGGGATCAGAAAGGCTCAGCATGTTCCTCATACACGGTTGAACAGAGAGGTGGGGTGCTGCATTTAGATAAAAAGGAGGCAGGGTTTATAGAGTGCAGTTGGATCAGGGAGGACGACTTGGCTCATCTCAGTAGAAGCAGTGTCTATAGGCGAGCAGGCTTCAAGCTGTAAGTGCCCCGAGGGAGATAGCTATGATGGACATTTTCTGTACTCATCAACATCCACATTCAGACAAGAAGGAAGGCTTTGATATTTCCCTGAATCTAGCCTGGGGAAAGTTTTGCCGTTTTCCCATACGTCTGACGTTAAGTCCCTTGACATGGCTGCATCCATGTCAGTGGTACACATTCACTCAGACTTCATTTGCTCAGGGTTTCCCTAGCTCCCCACAGCACTGCTTTACATATCCTAGGTTTTAAGCCCCTTATTAGACGTGTGTTTTGAAGATAAATTTTTCTCTTTGCCTTGTTTTTTTCACTTTATTAATGATGCCTTTTGAAGCATTGAGTGTTTGTTTTGCTGACCTGTACTCTATCCCCCCCCGCCCCTTTTGAATCATGCTTTAGATCTTGTTTCAAGACACTTTTGCTTCCTGAGGATCACCAAGACATTTCTCCTAGATTTTATTTGAAAAATTTTATAGTGCTAGCTCTTGTATTTTGGGATGTCATTAATTTCAGGTTAGCTCTTCCTATTTGATGTAAATATTTCTCCATTAATTTTTATGCACATCTGATTGTTTCAGTACTTTTTCTTTTTTCAAAGCATGCTCTTCTTCTTTTGACTTGCTTGATGCTTTTGTTGAGAGTACACTGACCTTAAATATAGGGGTTATTTTTGGAATTCCACTCTTTTCCATCTCTTTATGGTCAGGTGAGAACGACACTGTCTTCATTATGTGGCTTTGTGGGGAAATTTGCAATTACAAAGCATAAGTTTGGTTAGGGAGATAGCTCAGTTGGCATTGAAAATATGGGGATCTGAGTTCAATTTCCAGAACCCATGTTAAAAAATAAGCCAGTTCTAGCTGCACATGTGTTATTGTAGCACCGGGGAGCCAGACAGGAAGGTTTCTGGGCTAGGGGACAGGCAACCAAACTTATTTGGTGAGATCGAAGCCAGTGAGAGACCCTGTCTTAAAAACAAGTAAAAAGTTCAGGATGGACAGTGTCTGAGTAAGGGTACCCAAGGATTTGAGTTGGCTTTCACATGACCATACATATGAAGGTAGGGGTGGATGGGGTGGGAGAGGAGGAGGAGGACGAGGAGGAAGGAGGGTGTTTGGGCTATTCTTGGTCTTTTCCATTTCTATGTAAACATTAATATCACCTTTCTAAGTTCTGCAAAATAATTAACTTTATTTGAAATGTGTGTCCCGTTTCAACTCACAGATCAGTTTGGGGAAACAATTTCCATGGCAACAACATTGTGCTTCTTCTGAATCAAGATGGGGAGTCTTTCTATTAATTCAGGTCTTCCTTAATTTCCCTCAATAATGACTTGTAGCTTTTGGTATATAAGCTCTATACTTAATGCCTTTTTGAGAGCTTGTGCAGTTCTATCAAGAGAGGGATTTTGTTGCTATTATTTTTGTTTGTTTGTTTCGTTTGCTTTTTGTATTTCTCTTAGAGTCTCAGTGAAGGTAACTGACATTGCTACAGGACTCACAAGTAAGAGCTGGGGCAGTATGGCGAGTGGGAAAAGCAGTGGCCTGGGGTCTGAGGGTCAGCTCTGGCTGGCTGGGGTCAGCTCCAACTGGTTACTTGCCCGTCTCCACAGTGACTGTACTGTAATTTTTGTAGCTTTCAGGCTATGCCGTCAGTGGAATATATGGAAAGGAGAGAAACTGAGTGTTCACAGTTTGATAACAGTGTGATCTTTGCCTGTGGTGTCTGTCTAGCCTTAGGAGAGACATTGGAAGGAGAAGAGGCAATGAGGAGAGATGCCAGCTTCAGGGTCTTCATCTTGGCCCTCTGCAGCTCAAGGCAAGTAGCTTACTACCCACAACAGAAACGTGAATATTCTTCCTCAGTTTGATCTCCAAACAACTGGACGATGCAGCTATTATCCACATTTCATGTAAGAAAGCTGGTGTTTAGAGAGACAAAAGTCCCAGCGTCACAGATCTGGGGAGAGTAAGAACAGAATTTAAACCCAGACTTGCCTGATTTTGAAACCTCGTACCTTCCTGTGGTATCTCCAGGGCTAGATAGGAAATCCAAGGTTGGATCATGGCGAGCTATGACACCCAAGGGATGACAGAACGTTACCTCGGCATGTAGCTATAGAGAATGACACAAAGTGCTGCCTTTGCTTCCAAGTTGTGCTGGGACTTGAGCACCAGATTTGAGATTCTGGGGTTCTTTTTCATGTGATAGAATCTGTGGAAGAAAGGCAGAGCTCACGCTGGTGAAGTTCTGATTTAGCTGTGAGTGTCTTCCTACTAGTTGCTTTGAACTTGCTGCATGGTGTCAATAGTTCTCTAGATTTTTCATTTTTTTTCATGTGTGCAAGACCTTAGAAAATCCTTCAGCACGGTGATTTGGAGGGTGAAGTGCATCGGAATGAGATGATATTTTGTTCTATTTCTATTATTTGATAGTTTTGTGGTCCTGGGACCTGTATTAAGTGTATTTGAGCCTTAGTTTGTAGAAATAATTGTCATTGATTAAAATGAGATGGTTTCTAGAAATTGCATATTAGTGCTGGATGTACAGTAGATCTAGTTAAATACCTTTTTTTCCTTTTCTACTGGAGTTTTTAAATAGCAAGATTTAGTTTTAAGGAAACCTCGCTGTGGGGGAGTATCCTGGTTAGTCAGCCTTAACTGTCAAGTTGACACAATCTAGAGTCCTTTCAAGTTCCTAGACCAGGAGGGCCCAGCCCTCTGCAGTCACTGCCGCCCTAAGCAGGTGCTTGATAGGGAGGCTAGCTGAGCACAAGCCTGTGTGTGAGCCAGTGAACAGTCAGTGTCCTCTGCGGTTCCTGCCGCATCCCCTTGGTTGTGCGTGAGTTCCCTGCTTGGAAGTGAAGTAAAGCTTCCTGGAGTAGACAGTCCTGCCTTCAGGTTCCTGCCTTGACTTCTCTCAGTGGTGGGCTGTGACCTTGAATTGTATGGGGAAACAAGCCTTGACTCCCCTAAGCTGCTTTTGTCACAGCGACAGAAAGAGAACCAGACCAGAAGAAATCGTTGCTGTCGTAACAAACAACCCAAGTTCAGAGGCTACAAGCCACATGCGTTTATCCCTTGTCAGGTCTCCTAGGGCTTGGGTGGGCTCTGTTCAGATGGGTTCTGCTCTTTGTGTCTGTCATCCCAGGACCTCAGCATTTGCTGTTATGGAAGCCCATGCATATGAGTGCATGTGAACTTCCTGTTTGGCTATGATGTATACCATACCCATGGAGACATGGCTGACCTCTAAGCAATTGTCCTGGAAATGTCCCTTGCCTAAAGGAGAGTGTGGTACAGTGGGAACTTTGTAAATGGATAAGGCAATCTATCTTATCAAGTAAGAATATTAATAAAGACATCTATTTCTTGGTAACCAAGGATTAATCATGTGCATGAAATATTTTAATCTTTTATCTTTTTGTCTACTGCAGCTGTCCTGATTTCAGCTTTTCTTATTCAAAACAGAGCTGATGAAGGATAATTTGTTAATGTGTGAAAAATTTGACGATTTTTCTTCACACCTCTTATTCTCAGTCTCTTGTAATCCATCCTTTACTCTCTTAAATGTTGGTGCTCTCAGGCTTTCCTGGGCCCCTTTCTTTCCCTCTTCTCTGCTCTTTTCTGCAGGTGATCTCACACAGAACTGTGGCTGCAGTTAGCTATTTTCTGATGATTATTATTTCATCATTTTCAGCTCAGATGACTTAGAGTCCCAGAGCACGCAGCCGTTTGCCTGACGGCTCTGCTGTGATGTCCCTGCAAGTCTAATAAAGCACTAACCCTGGCCACCCTCTGTTCCTTCTAGGACCAGACCATCCACTCAGTTGTACACACGGGACAGCTAGATCTCGTTTGGTCTCCCCCCTTTATGCTTTCTCTTCACTTTTTCAGTATTTATTTTTAGTGTGTGTGTATGGGGATCACGTGTGTGCAGTATCCGTGGGGGCCAGAAGTGGGTGATGGATCTGCTGGACCATGGATGGTGGATTGTAAGTCTCCATGTGAGCGCTTCTCTAAGAGAAGCAGCCAGGCCGCTTAGCTGCTGAACCATGTCCCCAGCCCCCTTCCTTACTCTCTCGTCCTAACCATCTTTGTATAGCTATAATGTTCTCATCTTTCAAACCCTTGAGTGCGTCATCCTCCTCCCTGCCCCTATACCTTGGGGCTTTGCACATGATTTCCTCTGTTTGGAAAGTTCTCACCTTGACCTCCACCGTTGAAGCTTTAGCTCAGATATCTCATTCCCGGTGAAGTCCTCTCTTCCTTCTCCAGGCTGGAGAGTTTTTTCTTTCTTTTTTTTTTGTGCTCTAAAAAGCTTTGTGAATACTAGTATATATGTTATATATTTTAATAATACATATAATGTATATTATGCTAGCATCTCCTTAAGTGACTCTTCACCTGGGCTGCAAGGTCACAGGGAAGGTCTGTCTCATTCTCCAATTTTTAAAAAATGTCATTAAAAAGTTTTAAGTCAGCATGTAATAATTATATAAATTATGGGATATAGCATGATATTTTAATAAATACACAAAATATATAATGATCAGATTAGTGTAACGGGCATTATCCATCATTTGAAATTCCTAATAAAAATGTGTGTGGGTATTTATGTATTTGTGTGCTTGTCTGTAGAAGCCAGCGTTGACTTCTGTATCTTCCTCTATTGCTCATTGAACCTGGACTGGGCCTCAGCATTTAAGTTGGATTGGATGGCCAGATAGCCCCTTCATCATCCTGTCTTCACCCTGTCAGTACTAGGCAGTGATGTACAAGTGAGTGCTGGCTTTTACAAGGATTCTGGGGATCTGGATTCAGATCATGCTTTCATGGCAAGCCCAGCCCTGAGCAATCTCCTCAGACCCCCAAATAATTTTTAAACACCTTTTTATGTTTGTTTTTCAAGACAGGGTTTCTCTATGTAGCCTTGGCTATCCTGGACTAACTTTGTAGACCAGGCTGGCCTCGAACTCACAGAGATCTGCCTGCCTCTGCCTCCCAGAGTGCTGGGATTACAGGCGTGCACCACTGCACCTGGCACCCCCAAAATAACTTTTTGAAAGAAATCCTTCAGTCTTAAACAGTATAAAAACTCAGTTAAGACTTAGAGAAACCAAAGTTCTCAACTGAAAGAGTTCTTTTGGCTTGAATTTTATATTCACAGCTATAGAGGATGGAAGGTAGACGTGACTTCAGAGTTCTTGAGCAAATATTTGCCTCGAGGAGTGAAACGGTGCTCTTGCCCAATGTTTCTGCAGTTGGTGTTAAGCAAGCCTGACGCTTCCATGGTGGTATGAAAGAGGGAACTTAGACCTGGGGTGCATTAACTGCTCAAAGCCACCGTTTTTTCTTGAGGACCTATGGACTATATTTGTCCTTCATATAAAGAACCTCTGAACTGTAACATTACAGACCACGTTCAACCCCTATTTGCACTTGAGGGAAAATGAACATGACAGAGATTAGTAATAAGCTCAGGTCCACACAGCTCCAGAGGAAATTCCCATGTCAGCACCGCCACTGCTCACTGTGGTGAATTTCTTCCTCTTGCTTTGGGTAGGGATAAGGGGTTAAGGCTAGATTAGCCTAAGGAGATTGTCATTGGGAACTGGTAATCCAGAGCAGCTTCTTAGCGGAAGGCTCTCAGGGTTCGGTCAACTGCCACAGGTTGGCTTTGTGTGCCACATCTAGGGAGACTGGCAGGGAGCTGCTAGCCCATTCCCTGGCCTTTACCAACTTCAGAAGAGGTAAATCAAGAAGAATTACAAGCCATCAGCAATTTCTGAGGGAGGCCAGATCAAAGGGACAAGAGGCCAGGCTTAGTGAATGCTAATTGGGAATGAGCTCAGATTCACTAAAAGGAGTTCAGGGAGTGACATGCAATCAGTTACCAAGCAGTATACCTGCGTGTCCTGTTCTTACACATTAATCCCTTGGCCTGAATGATTGGGCTGCCTGAGAAGCCGGCATGCCTGCACCCTTTCATCATCCGACTCTCATCAAACGCTCCGCTCTGCCTGCAACATCCTCACCTTCTCTCGGCATTCTTCCTGTTCTCGGAGCTGTTATTACCAGGGCTGACGACCAGTGCATGATCTCCACCAGCTGGCTCCTTGCAAACAGCACATATTCCTTTTAGAGCCTTCCCAGCCATGCTTTGTTTGACTTTCTTTTTCTAACATTAATTTTTTAAGGTGCTTTGTACCAAATCTATAGGTTTTTAACTTGACATTAGAGGACAGCAGGTAAAAGCTAAGAGGGGGTTAAGATAGGATCTTACAAAATCTGATTTGGAAAACATAGTTCATTAATTTCTCTGACAAGGAAATCAGAGGGTGGGGGGGGAGAGAAAGGGAGGGGGGAAAGGAGAGGAAATATCAACCACGGTGTTGGGACAACCTGAATGATGAACAATTCAGTTCTACTAAGTTCTCATCAGTTGAAATGGGGCAACTGTGAATCTCTCTCTCCCTTTTTATCCTCTTATCCATAAAGTGGCATGAGGCACTAATGCCTTTCTGGCTCTGAGTCACCAAGGGAAGTTAACATTCTGCTCTGCCTCACTCCAAGACCTCACTCCAAGACACCCGCATTGCACAGGTGTTAGATTTCATGTAGCCAACATGCCCATCAATCCATAGAGCAGAGCTTCTCTGACCTAATGAGACTAGTTTGACGGCTTTGTGTTTGTGCATGTGTTGTGTGTGTGTCTCTGTGTGTGTGTGTGCATGTGTGTTGAACCTATGTGTTGCCTGTGTGCACATTCGTGCCCATGTGTATAAACAGCAGATAACAGAGACACAGATCCTTCCCATCTTCCTCTGTCATTCTCTGACTTTCTCTAGAGACAGAATCTGTAAGTGAACCTGGACCTCACTGGCATTTTGCTAGCCTGGTTACCTGTAGTCCCCTGCAGGCCTGTGTCCCTGCTTCCCCACACCCTGTCCTGGGGTTGCAGGTATGAGCAGCCATACCCATCTTTTTTAATATTAGGTGCTGGGCATCCAAACTTGCAAACTTGGGCCCTCATACTTGTGTAGCAAGCGTCCTGACCCACCGAGGAATCCTCTCAACCCCAACACCCGTTGTTTTAATGTGCATTTCTTTGGTTTCTGATGGGAGGAAATACATCTTTGTGTGCTTGCTGTAAACGGTTTCTATTCCTGTTTCTAGTAGAGTTTTCTATTCTTCTGTTTTCAACAGTATCTTGAACATTCTGGATATTAGCCATAGGTTAGAATTAGAGGTGACCTTGGAGATACATAAATTCCCAGTTACCTTGTTTGAGGGGACTGGAGCCAAACGCTGAAGTTTATGTTCAGAAGAAAAGCTGTAGCTCAAACTCAGCTAAGATACCTTATCTTATGAAGTGAAGGCCTTCTAGCAAGGCAAGAATTGCAATAAGCAGGAAGCAGGGATGGTCGGGCATTGCTGCCCTCTACCCCCTCTCTCCATCTGTTATTCTTTCCAGGCAGAAGGGCCATGTGACTTGACCAGTTGGTTGAGGCTTACTCTGACCCAAGGACCTCTCGCAGTCTGTGAAACCCTAAGCCCCATCACCCTCTTTTGCAAGTCTTCCCCACAAACTGAAGAACATCATAGAAAGTGCACTTATGAGGACTTAAAGGACTGAGACTGAAGAACCCCGGTGCAGATGGGCCATGGGCTTTACTTGGGGGCAACACTGAAGAAATACAGTCTCATAAGATGCCTCATCAGTCTTCTGTCCCCACCTTCTTAGCGATTTCCATTCGTCACCAAGCTGCCAAAGAGAACTACGGGCATCCCACACACACCTACCTTCATTGCGCTTCCATGCCTTCACCCTTAACATCCACCGAAATGCTTCCTCCCTTGTAAAATCCTGTGATCTATTCAGGATGTATGTCAGAAGTGGCTTCCTGTAGAAAATACCCCACTGATTTTTGTGGGACTCGAGTTCAGGGGCCAAGTGCCAGTGAGGTTCAGTGGGTGGTATAAGCACAGGCACAGTACCCTTTGGAGCCATGATAGCTGCCCCCGGGGAAGGTGGGTAAGAATTTCTCTTGGAAGAAGACAGCAATTTACTAAGCCGGCTCATCTGTTCTTTTTATTCTCAAGCATCCATTTGTATCAACTATACGCTCACATCTTTATTTAGAAGGTAGCTGTACAGCAGTGGTCATGAAAACAGCAGTCTCCCTTCCCTGTTGCACACTTCTCCCTCCTGAGAGACAGACACTTGAAACCCACTGGGGTGACTCTTGATATCTCCAAAAGGCACACTTACACTGCTCCTACATGACTTTTCAGCCTTAGACACTGTTGACTCCACTGAGAGGGAGCCATGAGCTCTGTCCCGCTTTCGGGTCTTTCACACATGCCCCTTATAATTCTCCATGATTTGTGGATCATCCATGTATTTGTTTATTTACATTTTTTATTTTTTGGCCTCCAGGATGCTGTGACATTCTGTCTTAGTGACTTGTGCTGCCAGCTACCTGACAGACCAAATCTGAACCTTGGGCACCCTTCTTTTTCCTAATCTTCTTGCCAATAATTCTCCCCCAACTTCATGTTTAGCCAACTCATCAAATTCTGTATCTCTGTTTCTGATCTAACTTTTAGAATCTGTCCCATTCTCTTTGTCTCCATGCCGCTGCCCTCGGTCGCTCTTCCTCATCTTTCCTGTGGAAGATGCAGTACTGATGTTCTCCTACCTTCTCAAGCCTCACTCATCTCTTCTTTGCCTTAGAGCCAGGGTAAGCGTGAGTGAGTTTTACTCCTCCTCTCTTCCTCTTCCTTTTCTTTTTACAGTGGTAGAGATTCAACCCAGGACCTTAAGTATACCAAGCAAATGCTCCAGCCCCAGAATAAACTCTCTAAAGCAGAAATCAGGTATCATTTTGTGCGTAAAATTCTTGAGTGTATTTCAGAAGAAAATTAAAATTCCTTATCTTGGTGAGTTAAGTTATTGTTTTTTTTTTGTTGTTGTTGTTATAGCATTTTGTCTTCCCAGCACATACTTTTCCTTACACTAAGGTTGGGGCAACCATGTAAAAAAGGTGAGTGAAAGTTACATGTGTCGTTAATTGCTTAGGCCCGGAAATGTACCTATGACATTTGTTTTCTTTTTCTGAGGCTCGTGTGTTAGGTTCTGTGGCTACAGGACAAAGGAAAGGCTGCCCCCGCCCACGTGATTTTACACAAGTAAGGAAGAAGTGTGCTAAGTCAGTCCTCCTTTGGAGTGATCTACAACTGCAGTATAAATCCCCAAATAACCCTAAATAAGAGAAGGTCTCTGTAAGGTCTTGGGAGATCTGGTTGCGCTTCATTTTCTAGCATTGCATCTCTTCTTTCCCTTCGACTGTGTATTTTAACCACAATGAATGCTAGACTGTTTCCCACCCTACAGCCTTTGTGTGTGCAGTTCTTGTTGCTTAGAAAGCTTTCTCGTCACCTCCCTACCTCCTCTGCCATTTTTTTCTTTTTGCCACTTTGGATAATCCTACCTTGATCTGTAAGCCATAGCTTCGAAGTTTCTTTTTTTTGGCAAAGTTTCTAGTTTCACTCCCTGCTGCATACTGGGTATGTATATGTGTGCGTGTGTATGAGCACATGTGTCCCCCACATGTTCCTTCCTACAGGGTGTTTGTCCACCCCCCCCTTAGGTTCCTTCTAATTGCGTGCCTATCTCTCACTCAGCACTCTGTTGACTTTAGTCTCTGCCAAGAAGTACCCCTCCCCGGTGGCCTTCTCAGGGCCCATTGGATCAGGTGCCATGTCCATTCTGTGGTCTGATCTTCATGGAGAAGCTATTGTGAAAGCTGCAGTTCCATTCCTTCTGCCAAGACTTCCTTGGTAGTTTAAATTTCTGAGATAGTGCTGATTAATAGTTTGGTGATGTGGTGAATATGATTCAAAGTACACATGGTATGGAATTGTCAAAGGATTAATAAAAACACTGAAAAATATGTCAGAGAAAACTATATACATAATCAGATAGAGTTGGTTTGACTTCTGGCCTTGTTAGCTATGTGACATGTAGCAAGCAACTTTACCTCTGAAGCCTCAATTTCATACTGTAATTGAGTAATACTGACCTCATAAGATTCTAATGATTAAATTATATATATATTATATATATACATATATATATATATATACACACACACTTAAAATAATGTCTGGCTTCTAGAGCTATCTAATA
Source organism: Pachyuromys duprasi (assembly GCA_028658305.1). Lineage (NCBI taxonomy): Eukaryota > Metazoa > Chordata > Mammalia > Rodentia > Muridae > Pachyuromys > Pachyuromys duprasi. The sequence continues at coordinate 24,060,966 of CM053759.1, read as the reverse complement.
TATGCTGGATTTAATTACTACTACTATAAAATGTTCTAAATGCCAGTGTGGGATTCTGCTTTGGATCATAGAACAAAAAAATGGCATTAAGGGAAAAGTGGTAAACTCTAGAGAAGTCTAGAGTATAAGAGTCATATTCCAGCCAGGTGTTGGTGGCACGTGCCTTTAATCTCAGCACTGGAGAGGCAAAGTTGGCAGATCTCTGCGTTTGAGCCCAGCTTGATCTACAGAGTGAGTTTCAGTCCAGGGACATACAGAGAAACCCTGTCTTGAAAAACAAGACAAAACAAAAGATATTCCAATATGCGTGTGAGTTTTGACAAATACCCCATTGTCAAAACTCACTGGAAGCTGGGTGAGGTACATATGAAAACTTTCATTGCAAGCTCTCTGTAAATCTAAAGTGATTCCACAACACAAATATTTATTTAAAATAGATTCTTGTGGTTGATAGTCATTTTTATTTAACACAATTTGCCTACATGACAAATACTGTGACTTCTGTCATATGCAAAGAATGAAACCGAGACATCACACAGAAGTGAAATAACTCACCCATTTGTCACTCCTTACTTCAGGATCACCAAGTAGGAATTGTTGCTGGGGTGGGCTCTGAGTGGAATTCAGCGACTAACATTTGTTGAGCCTGTGCTTTGTATGGGACACCAGTGTATGTAGTGTGAAAGCAGAGACCAGATAACGAGAGAAGATGGTTGCTACACTTCCAATCATTATGAGTAGGAAGCCTGAATTTACATAGTTAAATGCAAAGCTGGGCATAGGATGTCAGCTTCTCATTCAAGACCCACGCTCTAAATGATTGCAGTAAACGAACTGAGGAAACCTGCTGACTGGAGATTTAGAGTAAGAATGGGTTTAGTTGGAGCTTTAGGGGCCACCTGCATGGAGGGAGGTTATCATCTGAGCCCCCCCCAGGAATGTGGTCTGATCTGGGTAGCAAGCAAAGGCGAACCTGGAATGTGTCTTTGGACCTGTGCTGAGCTACCCTTCTCTTCTCCCTATCTGTGTGTGCAGCCCTGACAGTGAGACCACTGTCCTGTAAACTTCGCTGCTCTGCAGAGCACATCAGGCAGGACAATGGCTCCCAGCTCACAGAGGCACAGAGCATCATTTCAGTGTGAGGCAGCCAGCAGTTAATCGAGTTTGCTGCCATGTGGATGAGCACCTCAGAGACACAAGGATCACATTGAACATGTGACCAGGCTATTGTGAGAATTAACCTAGTGGGTGAAAGGTGCACAAAGCTGTTTACAATGATAGGGCATCACTAAGGATTCTGTTAATAGTGACAGAGGTGTGCCTCACACCTCTGTTTGGCCAAGGCGTTGGAACATGGTAATTATACATAACTCTATTAGATGATCAACCTTTGGTGATATTGCTAAGTATTTGCTAGGGAGGAGGCTTCATGGAAAAGAGAAAATGTGGACTTCAGCAGTCAAATATGTCCAGGCCTCAGGTTCTCACTGGTCGGTTATACCAATATCACTTGATCATTGAGATAACTATGGGATGGCATGTGAAGGTAACATGACCGCACAGTGCTTTCAATGTCCCTGCAGACTGTTTACTCTTTGAGAAAGATCTTATCTCCTGGATTTTTTTCATGTCTCTCCAGCACTTGCTTTTGAGACACAGCAATTAAATGCAAGTCTGCTTGCTTTTAGGGTGGGCTTCCTGGCTATTTAGATGAATCCAGCAACTTTTCTGGAGATTGTTTTACTCCATCCTGCTGAGCTCAAGTATGCATGGGCTGGCCGAGCAGGAAGGGACCAGCCTCTGAAATGACCACCAAATACTTTATTTTGTTCATTTTCCTGGGAGGCTTCAGTCTCCAAGATAGCGGTGGTAAGACAGGAGGGCAAGAAAGAGAGCAGGGAGCCAGACCAGGGAAGGCACAAACGGTAACGGTCTCTGACAGCTAGATCAGCTGAGGGAAACGACCCTGGCTGATATTAGTGTGGCTTCGAAAAATCTGGTGGGCGAACCTATTCTCCTCCTCGGTATCATCCCCACTGGACTTCCGGTGGGCATTCTGGTAGAGCACTGCACACACCCCGGTGAGCCAGGCAGCCACAGTGCCCGCAGCGAAGATGCAGAAGCCGATGAGCAGTAGGAAGATGTAGTCGTGGCTGTCCAGGTGTGTGACGCACATGTACTGGAGTGGGTTCCCCACCCGAGTGATGGGCCAACCCCTCAGCTCAGTGGGCTCTGCGCATATGGCGATAAGACCATCTATGAAGAAAAACACAGCAGGCAGGGTGCTCAAACAGCGGGATTCCCAGTGTCCCAAGCCAAAGGGAAGGGGTAACTGGAGCTCACTGCTCAAAGTGTGACTCATGGGCCACAACAGTGCTGGTGTCATCTAGACCTTGTGAGAAATGCAGAGTCTCAGGCCCACACCTGGCGATCTGAGTTACCTGCTTTGCAGCAACAGGGCTCCAATCCAAACAGTCAGTTGCTAGTCATGCAGATTTTGGCATGACAACTCACATCCTCTTTGAGTCCTTAACTTTCCCACCTTAGAAAGCCCAAGCCATGACATGTAGGACGTTAAACTTCCCAAGTTTCCATGTCCTTGTTTATAAAATTAAGATGAAAATATCAATATCACAGGCATCAAAAAGGTTGGAAGCGTTACATGAGATAAAACGTATACTCTAAAAGCTTAGAAAGTAGTAGTTATGATTATGACAGGGGGAGAAGGCAGGCTACTGTGTCAGGTGTGCACAAGCCTTGGAGCATTAGGTCTGTGTACTCCGCCAGCCTGGTGCTGGGTGACTCCCCAGCACATGGTGAATCGGTAAGCTCTGGCTCAGGGGCAAGGCCAGGCTTCCCAATGACCACAGTTAACCACTGCCTAACTCCTATCCTCTGAGCGTTTACTGTACACATTTTATCTCACGTAACGCTTGCAACCATCCTGGTGCACAGAACAGTCTCCTCTTTATTTTATAAACAAGGAAATGGAGACTTGGGAAGTCTCACGGCTTGAAGGTTCTAGGTAACTCCAGGGATCTGGCCAGGAGACAGGAAACTAGGACGGAGCTGTTCCAGGGAGGGTAGACATGGAGGTTATAACCAGAGCATGTATCAGAGAAGCTCCTTTTAACTTTAGAGTAGGAACTGTGCAGCTATGTGGTGGCGTTAAGGTCCTTGGTGACAAGGACATTAGGGAAGTAGGTTTGGCTAGGAAATCCTAACGGAAGCTAGCGGTAGGAGGTTTATAGAGGGGTTTGCCAGGTAGGTGTGGGCAAAGAGCAGAAGAAGGGGACGATTCCTGCCCCCTCCTTCTGTGTTCCAGTAGGAAAGTTACAACTGGGATGTCTGAAGGAAATGGTCCTGCTCACGGGCTGTCAGAGTAGGTTGTAAACCTATGAGGGGAAGCCAGTGCAAAGATTGTGCCGCCTTCCTGGTTTGCAGTGATTGCTGAGGATAGGAGAGGAAGCCGGTTCCCTCGAGATTGAATGTGGCAAGGTACCCCTGTGGAGCACCCTGTTCCAATAGACAGTAGAGGGAAAGGGGCCGTGGGAGATAAAGGGGCGGAAATGACAGTCATGCCTCGGCCTAACTGAAAGCCTTCCTGGGCTGTGCCTGAGAGTTCAAGGATGGAGCCAGGGGAAAGCCGCCAAAGCTTTTCCCTGAATTCCATCCAGACAGGTTTCCCAGGTCACCTGCTCAAACTGCCAGCCACATATCCAAAGAAAGACAGATCTGAAAAAAGGAAAACGTGGGATTCTGAGGGTCGGAGCTTGTGTCTAGGGGTTTATCTTATTCTATTTTTAAAAGAGATTTGGCTTTCAAATTGGGGCTTGGGTGGCAGAGATGAGACTAAACATTAAACACACACTTCCCTATTTCAGAGCATTAACTTTGAAAGGAGCAATTAGGCAGTGATTTTAATGCATTGTTAGGCTGCTGTGCGAGTGAGGGATGTGGGTGGCTCCATTGGGAGGGAGGTCTGGGCTTTTCTGCAGCTTCCTTCTCTCCCCTTCCCCCATCACATCACTGTCAAGGTTGAGCCTCTCTCCCAGTCTCCCTGATCTATGCTCCCAAGTTTACCAGCCAGGGTCCATTTCACACACAAACACCTCACACACAAACACCAGACCGCCTCGCCCAGGTTTGACTCTTCCTAGATACATGGTTAAAAGGTTCCTGTGATTCCTATTGTGAGCCTCAGAGTAACACCCGCAGCACCTGTCCAGGCTCTCAGCATCTGCGCCCTTCAGCTTTCCTCCCTTGTTGCACTCCTGATAGCTCAGTTTTGTACCAGTCTAAATGTCTTACACCTTGATCATCACATCTCACCCTGGCCCTCACCTGTGTCATATGACTCATGGCATCAACGGCCTCTTTCTTCCGTCTTTGCATTGTCAAGTTCTTCCCATTCTGTAAGAACTAACCTTTAAGCTTCTCTGTTCCTACAAGACCGTCTCTAGCCATCAGGCCTCATAGGTCAGAGGACACACCATCGTTGCCCTACTGAACTTACCCACAACATTGCCTTGTGTCATTATAATACACCTGCCACAGTCTACCCTGTATGTGATGCTACCAGAAGAGTTTTAGCTCTTGAAGATCTAAAGTATGTCTGATCAATACTATTATTAATCAGAGCTACTGTTCATTGCTATCTGAAATGTATTTGGAGATTTTTTTTTAGTAATTCTTTTTTTACATTAAAAAACTTTTTATTAGTTCTTTGTGAATTTCACATCATGCACCCCAATACCACTCATCTCTCTCTCCCCTCATACCCACCCCTCCACCCCCGCACCCTCCTCAAACAGTGAAAAACAAAAAAACTCCTTGTAGAAGCTGTAGTGTGTCATTGTGTCCTACAATATACCCTTTTGTCCACATTTTTTTTTTTTTGCTTGCAAATGTTCATTGCAATGACTTCTTGGTTGAGTGTGAGGCCTCTGGCTTCTGCTACTCTACCAATACTGGGACATCACTGGGACTCTCTCTTGTTGCCCTGTGTCATGGAGATCCTGCAGTTTTGTATCTACAGGACCTTCCCCTTCATGCACTCCAGCAGTTCATCAATGGGGTTGATTGAAATTGGGGTGGGTGAATTGGAAGCCCTGGATCTGGGCCTAAGAGGTACCTGAGCCGGTTAGCTCACCACCAACCCCCACAAACAGGGCCAGCTCTATCCTACGGCCCAGGCAAGGTGCAGGGCCTGTTTACCTGAGTGTTGCGGCTGGAGAGGGACATGGCCAGTTCACCCACTCAGGATCAGCTCTCCCACCTGTCATAGGTGGTGAGGGATGAGGGAAGAGAGAAGGGCATAATTTCCTCATCTGTGGTACTACCCAGGAGACAAGTTGTAGGGCCATCCCTCCCACGCTCACACCCTCAGAGGCAGCTCACCAAAGTCCCGCAATCAAGATCAGCTCGACTGCTCAGGTGAGATACAGGGTCTGCTCTCCCAAGTACTGCAGCAGGTGAGGGGCAGAGCCAGTTTTCCAGCTCTTATAACCCTGCTGGGGCTAGCCCTCCCTCCAGCCCACCGCCTGGGTGGAAAGATAGGGGAGGGATTTCTCCCTTGCCCATGCTGCAGCACAGCAGACAAGAGGCAGAGCCAGCTTTCCCACGATAACAGCCTCAGGGCCAGCTCACCTGTAACCCCCACATCCAAAGCCAGCTTACTGTGCTGCCCAGGCAAGGTGCAGGGCTCCCAAGTGCTGCAGTGGGTGAGGGACAGGGCCAGCTCTCCTGCTCTGATGACCTTGGGGTGAGCTCTCCTACCTGCTATAGGTGGCAAGGTGTGAGAGGGGGCATCTCTTCCTCAGCACATAGCAGACAGGTAACAGGGCCACCTCTCCCATGCTCACAACCTCAGGATCTGCTCACCTGAATCCCCTTACCCCCAACCAGGGTCAGCTCCTGTGCTCTTTCCAGGGCTAGGTCTCCTGCCTGCCCTAGGTGGTGAAGGGCAAGCGGGGAGGAGGGTATCTCTCTCCCTTGTCCATGCTATCTTCGGGATGGCTCATCAGCAACTCCTGCAATGTGGGGTCGCTCTCTCTTGAGCACTGCAGCTGGCTAGGCAGTGGAGTCAACTCTCTTGCTCTCATGGTCCCAGGGCCAGCCAGTTTTGCACAGCTCTCAGATATCAATATGTTCCTTGGTGGCAGGGCAGACTAGGTATATCTGCTGGGATTTTGGTGGTAACAGACCACTGCTGCTGCAGGGCCATGGACCCAGATATGTGTCCCCCTATCCCCCGTGGCAGCACCAGCTACTCACATCAGGCTGTTCTTCACTGCCCTTGAGTCTCCACTTCTGCCTCTGTTTATTGTGTCCACACCCTTCTGTTTCTCTTTCTCTTTCATTTCTTCACCATTTACTTGCTCCTCTTAGTGGTGCCTGGGACCTTTGAGTGTGTGGGGTCATCTCAGGAGTGGTCTCAAGAGACCTATGCCCCACTCATGCACTGTGGCACCAGGCAGGGGTCATCCTGGACATGGTCTGCCTGCCGAGGCCTGAGCAGCACTGGGCTGGTGGTCATCTCAGGCTAACTCCTTGTCCACGACCCATGACACTGGTCTGGTGGTTTTCTTGGGTTTCCTCCTTGCCCAGGCCCACTCGAATGGCTCACTCTTCACAGGGGGCGGGGCTCTTCTAGTCTCTGGTTCACTCCCACTCTGGGAGCCAGTTTGGGCCTCCGTGGCACCGGGCTGGTGGCTGTCTCAGGTTCACTTTTTTTCAGGGAATGTTAGGCCACTAATCATTCACATGTTCACAGGTCAGAACACGGAGAGTAGACATAGCCTCTCTCCCCTCTGCTACCTTCTGACACACACGTGACACAGCCATATCTGCAATGCCTCCAGGGGCAGGATTTTTTTTTTTTTTTTTAGTAATTTTTAAGGACAACTGGATTCTAGTTAAATTCTACTGAGGTTAGAAACACGTTGTGTCATTTTGAAAATCCTCAGAAATTTTTTGATAGATTGCATTATGGCTTAGCATCAGGCCAGTTTTAGTAGATTTTCTTTGTTCCAAAAAGTGTGGATTTTATCTTTGTTTAGTACATTATTCTGTTTAACATCCCTTAGATTGTGTTAATACAGAGATCTACACCCTTGCTGACTCTTAATTTTAACTCCATTTTATCTTTGTGGGTATGTGTGAGTGTGTGTGAGGTGTGAGCATGTGTGTGAAGGCCAGAGGTGGACATCTTCTATTAATGTCTCTCATCGACCCTGGAGCCCACCATTTTGGATAGGCTGGCTGCCAACCAGCCCTAGGAATCAGCCTGTTCCACCCTTCAGTGCTGGGCTAGAGAGATGTATGGCTATGTCTGGCTTTATACATGGCTGCGGGGTGGGGGTGGGGTGGGGGATTCAATCTCAGGTCCTCAGCCCTGCATAGTGAGTCTTTACCCACTGAGTCATCTCCCAGTCTTCCTTGCTGATTTCTTAATATATAAATATAGATGGTCTCTCAGTTCTTGTTTGTCTATTGGTTCTTAGTTCCCGTGGGGAGGAATTTTATCTTTTCTAGACACATTCTAACTCAAAACTTTCATGTAAAAGTCAACATTCTTTAGGAAATTCCTTGTTGTTTAGCTTCTTTAGAAGTATAGATTTTAGTATGTTTATCCTATATTATATGTCTAATATCCACTTATGAGTGAGTGTATCTTTCTGTTTCTGGGATACCTCACTCAAGATGATCTTTTCTAGTTCTCTCCATTTGCCTGTAAATTTCATGATTTCCTTGTTTTTAATTGCTGACTAGTATTCCATTGTGTAAATGTACCACAATTTCTGTATCCATTCCTCTGTTAAGGGACATTTAGGTTGTTTCCAGCTTTTAGCTATTATGAATAGAGCTGCTATGAACATGGTTGAACAAATGTCCTTGTTGTATACTTGAGCATATTTTGTATATATGCCTAGGAATGGTATAGCTGGATCTTGAGGTAGCTCTATTCCTGATTTTCTGAGAAAGTGCCAGATTGATTTCCAAAGTGGTTGTACAAGTTTATACTCCCACCAGTGATGGAGGAGGGTTCCCCTTTCTCCACATCCTCTCCAGCATGTGTTGCCACTTGAGTTTTTTATCTTAGCCATTCTGATGGGTGTAAGGTGAGATCTCAGGGTTGTTTTGATTTGCATCTCCCTGATGACTAAGGATGTTGAGCATTTCTTTAAGTGTTTCTCTGCCATTTGATATTCCTCTATTGAGAATTCTGTTTTAGCTAAGGAAGATGCTCAATCCTCATTCAGAAGGTCAAATGTGATAGACATTGGAAGCAGGAGAAGACAGGGAACAGGGCAGGAGCCTACCACAGAGACCTCTGAAAGACTCTACTGATTGAGGTGTTGAAGCAGAGGCTGAGACCCCTAGCCAAACTTAGGGCATAGTGCAGGGAATCTTATGAAAGAAGGGAGAGACAGAAAGACCTGGAGGGGACAGGAGCTCCAAAAGGAGACCAATAGAGCCATAAAAACTGAGCTGTAGGGGTCCTGAAGAGAATGACACCCCAATGCAAGGAGAAGACTCAAAACCCAGGCTCAGATGTAGCCCATAGACTCAGTCTCCAAGTGGGGTCTCTTTGGAGACTGAGACTTTCTCTGGCATGAACTCAGTGGCAGCCTCTCTGATCACCTTCCCCTGGGAGGTACAGTCTTGCCAGTCCACAGAGGAAGACAAAGCAACCAGTCCTGATGAGACCTGATAGGCTAGGCTCAAATAGAAGGGGAGGAGGACCTCCCCTATCAGTGGATTAAGGATGGGGCATAGGTGGGATAAGAAGGAGGGAGGATGGGATTGGGAGGAGATGAGGGAGGGGGCCACAGCCAGAATACAAATTGAATAAATTGTAATAAATGATAATAATAAAAAAGGAAAAAAGTCACCACTCTATATAGCTCTGTCATATTTTAACCTATGTAAAAAGGTACATAGAAAGTTATAACTGTTGTCTTGCAGTTATTGACTAATAGTTCTTACTGTCAGTAAAGCTTGTTTTAAAGAGCACCTTCACCATAGTGTGGCTGGACTGAATTCCTTTTGGCTAGTGTTTGCATTGCTTACCTTTTCCAATTATTTTAGTGTTTCAATTTTTCTACATTTAATATATATTTTTGTGAGCAACTTATAGCTGGGATTTTCTCCTACCCAAGCTAGTAAAACTTTCTGTTGTCAGCCCATTGACATTTTGTACCTAATAATTTGTTACTTGTTTTACTTTATGTCATGTACCATTTCTTCACTTTTTTGCCTTTTTGCTTATTATTTAAATCCATTTTCTTAGCTTGTTGGTAATGTTATCTTTCTAGTCTGATTTGATGAGTTCAGAGATTATAAACCTGTGTACTGATGGTGGCATATTTGATGTCTGCTAGGTACCACACGAAGCCTTTATAAAATTTAGCCATAAAACCTACTCTGAACCAGCTTGGAGAGTAGTGTTAACTATTGCCAGGTTAGGGAATGAATAAACTGCATCTCTATTCCTCCTTCCTCACACAGGGCTACCAATGCTCTGCTCTGACCCACTCCAAGGGGCTTTATTCACATTATAGATGTGTGTCTAGGCCCTTGATGTCCCTTTTTCCAATATGACTCCAGTGGGCCTGAGCATCTGCCCCAGTTAAAACTCTCAGGCACAATTACAGATGTAATTAATATTTAACTACTTGCAAATGGTTCCTGTGGAAACATAAAGTATCCCCTTGTTTATTTCTGCACACAGCACCGTGCTCATAGGCAGTAAACGTGTCTTCCAGAGCCAGGTGTGTACAGGAACCAGGGAGCCTCTGCCTCAGAACCACACATTAGTTGTAAAAGACTTTGAAGCCTCCCTTTGACACTCAGGGTCCCTTCTCAAGGAGCTTTCTCCTTGCAGAAAACATCATGGCTCAGGGCAGAGGCCGTACTTCAGATGTGCAGGCGTTTGGTATGGAAAGAAGCAGGCCCTGCGCAGGTTCCCATGAATACCCAGCCTCACTGTGTGCTCAGGGAATAGCCTGCCTGGGCTTTGGTGGTGGTGGTGAGGCTGAGCCCCAAGGTGGTGGCTAGTGCACAGAGAGAGGATGGGATCTGAGGACATCCCTGCAGTGACCTCTCCACCAATTTTCCTTTTCCTCTAGCATCTTTCCTTTCTGCAGTATTTAGGATTCAATTTAGGGCCTAGTGAACACCAGGAAACATTCATCACTGAACAAGATCTCTAGCCTCTTTGAACCTGTTGTTTAAAGCAGAGTGTCACTAGCTTCCCCAGGCTGCAAACTCGGTCTGTCTGAGGTCTAGGCAGGCTTTGATTTTGGGATCCTCCTACCACAGCCTCCTGAGCCCCACCAGGTCTGGCTCAAACTCCAGATTTCGTTGCCTTACGTGTTTTAGCTCTTAGCTCCCACATCTTTGGTCTATTGTTTAGAACAGGTTGCCTGGGTGGAATCTGAGGAAAAGCAATCACTATGTTATCCTTCTATACAATGGATGACTCTCCAGAGACTCCCTAGGAAGAAGGAGCAGTGTAATAGTCCAACACCAAAGCTATCTGCCCAGCAAAACCTTCGCCATGTTCTCACGAACCTTTCTATTCCCTACACGGGCTCTACTTTTGCCGACTTGAGTGCCATTTCCTCATCACCTAGCTGTCTTTCTATGATGTGCTAAGCCGGGGCTCACCGAACGACAAACTGCTTGTGTGTGTGTGTGTGTGTGTGTGTGTGTATTTGCATACAGTCACTCTGTGCTGGCTAGTTTTATGTCAACTTGACATAAACTAGTGTCAGTCTGGAAGATGGAACCTCAGTTGAGAAAATGACCTTGTCAGATTGTGGGTACACCTGTGGACAGCAAGCAACTGATAACATTTTAGGATTGAAAGGTGCCACTACTCCCCCCCCGGGACCAGGAAGAAACAAAACTCTCCTTGCTCACATCCCTTATTCAAGGCATAAGCAATGTGGGTCCCACCTTCACTATTATATGTACGGATTCTGAGTGTTCTTCCTGTGTCAGTGTTACCCTGGGCTGAGCCAGCATCCTCTCTCACTTGCCCCTCCTTTTCTGACAATCTTTCCTCCGTACAGCATTGGGAGCCAACTCTCAATCACAAAGCATGTTACTTCCCGGCCAAAAACCCTTCCACATTAGAATTAAATCAGACACTTTTGTGGCTTATTTGTTGTGTGGTCTGGCTTCTGAATAGTTTTTTGTTGTTGTTGTTTTGTCTCACTCCTTTCCTTTTCCCCTTGTTCCATTTTCACTTTCTGGTATGTCAAACGCATTCCATCCTAGCGTCCTTACTGTTGCTCATCCCCATGTCTAGAAAGACCCTCCTTTACCTCTTCAGGTTTCCATGGCTGACCTTTACTTTATTTAGTTCTCTGCTCAGAAGCCACCAGCTGGAGACCGCCTGATCTGAGGCATCTGCCCAGCCATGATGACATCAGGACCACACTCCATCCCTTGAGAGTAGTTGTTTCTGGCTGTACATTTGCTTGCAGCCTTCCTCTTATGTGAGAATGTGAACTCCACACAGCATGTGTCTTCAAAGGTGGTATGCCCAGGTATTCAGGCTCCAGGCTTGGCTTTTTACACTTCAATAACTGTCACTTGGGGCAACAATACCATACTTCAACTTGGACAAAGGCTGGGAGCAGAGAATCTTGGCTATTATAAGAAAATAAACTGAGGCTGGCAAGAGTTTACCTAATGTGACTTCAGTTCCAGTCTGTGTTGGTTCATTGGTTTGGGACAGATTTGAATCATTCGGTACCCTAGAACAGTCTGGAGTGTGCTTTGAAGCCCAGGCTAGCCTTAGCTTTTCTGCAGTCCTGCCTCAGACTTTGAAGGGCCAGGACTACAAATATAAGTGGCCACATCCAGCTAATTCCAGTTTTAGCTATATTTTAATTAGATGTATCAGGGATACACACACACACACACACACAAGCAGTTTGTATAACAGTTATACCGTAAAGACCAGATTTTTCAGGATGTGATGGAAAAAGGAGTCATGGCCTCAGGGCCAGGCAGTGCATTCAGTCTTTTTAGTGTGATAAGTTTTGAGCTCTGGCTCCTCGCATTCCTTGGGCATGGAGCCCTAGCTGAATAATGCCTGCTTACCCTGCTTCTGTCTGTGAACACCCACCACTGTACCCTTCCTTGCATGCCACTAGCACTCAGAGTCAAGAAACATGGGTCTGCACTATTGCTGCAGAGAGAATAATTTCGGGGTCTCCTTAAAAATGGGGTGCTATACCGTCTTTCATTTTAGTTTGTCTTACAGCAGCGTAGACTCTGTCACTCAACGACAGCCCAAATTGATTTCCTTTCCTTGTTTGCTAGGATTCAGTAAATGTTTCTTGGTCAAAACGTAAGAATAAAATAAGTTCTGCTGTTTATTGTCACAGGGGAAAAGAACAAGACTCAGGGGACAAGACTGTGGAGTTCAAGGGCACAGTGGTGACTAGCATTGCTCAGCACTCATGACTGCAGTTCTAACATCTTCATGTGGATTTATTTTCTTTAACTTCCACAACAGCACAAGAGGATAGGGACTCCTTTATTTTCAAGATGAGAAGACTAGGCTGCATGAATATATATATATATATTAACCCCAGTCAGGTAGCTTTTAAGGGAAAGATGCAGTATTAAAAGGCAGACAGTTCTGCGTTGAGTATGTAGTTTGGCAGTAGATCATTTGCCTAGTCTGTGTGAGGCCCCGAGTTGATCCCCAACACAACAGCAACAACAGAGCCCACCTTAGCTTCAAAGCTCAACCAGGACTTGGGCATTTCAAGAACAGAAGATTTATTCTCATTGGATGACTTGGGAGCATCATAGAAAACATCATGTGAGACTGTAGAAAGTCAGTCCTTGACCTTCATCTCACAGAAAGCAGAGAGTAAGTTCTCAAGGTGAGTCAATTCCTTGGTTTCACTTGCCACATTTAGGCTTTCCTTCCTTTCCTTCTCCACAGCCCCAGGAGACAGAGAAAGGACCATTGTCTGTTTCTAGAGACCATTTGCTCCCTCATCATGGGGGTTCCCCTCTTTAGTTATTTTCACCTGACTCCAGAATCTTTCCTGTATCTTTCTGAATTAGCAGATTAATGGTTGGATCTATATTTTTTCCTTAGATTTTCACCTTGTATACTTCCACAACCAAACTTCCTAGAAAGGAGACTTATGTGCTCTTTTCCTGCACCTTCCATAGCCTACCCTGACTTGGGACCGGGTCTCATACCAGGGACCTGGTAGTTAAATATCATGGAGAGTTTTGGGTCTTAAAGTGCATTGCTGTTTGAAGGCACTGGCTTCTTTCCGCTCTCCTCTCACAGTCAGCGTGCTTCTTGAGTTATGTCCCTCTTTGATAAGATGGCATTCTCTGGAGCGTCTGTGTTTGTCACTTGAGTCTTTTAAACCTTCTTCCCTTTGCTGGTCTCATTTCATTTGAGTTCAGTGATCATGAGAGACAGTGATTCTTCACAGGTGTGTTTGATGGCCTATTTTTTATCCTGAACTTCCAAACACAATGTCTCACAGGATCTGCTGCTCAGTGACTCAAGGGTGGACTGGTTGTTCTTAGCCTCCTTGGCAATCCCTCTTCAAGAGCATTGGGAACATTGGGGATGGGAAATAACAGGACTTGCATCCAGGTATGAGATACCTAAGCTGACCAGAAAAGAGGCTGGGAAGACAAAGTTGGTGTTTGCAGGCTCCAGCTGGCTCTGCCTCCCTCCTGCCAAGCCCTTTCCCCCAAAACATACACAAGGCACTGTTGGCCTTTCACATAGTCTTCCTTCCATAGAAGATGATTGTAACAGAGTAAACTGTAAGTAGATATGGCTTCTATATACCCTCCACCTATAACAGACTGTAGATTCAGAGCTGGATGTGAGACAACCACAGAAGACCACAGTCACATCCCAGAAGCTGTGAGAAGGGTTTCCTTTGGCTCACAGATAGTTAGGCAAAACTATGGTAGACTTGGGAAGCTGTAATTATACGGTATTGAGGCTCAAACTCAGGATCTCATATCTGCTTGGCAAATATCCCACCACCAAACAAAAGACTCCACCTCAAAAATACTGCTGTTTGTTTTGTTCTTGAGACAGGGTCTCACTGTGTAGCCCTGACTGACCTGGAATTTGTAAAGCAGATGAGACTAGCCTTGAACTCACAGAAATCCTCTGGCCCTTAACTTGTCTCCTAAGAGCTTGGATGGTAAGTGCCTGAATAGCATTGCCTGGTTTTGAAATATTTGCATCTTTCATTAAAAGTCTACTTGATTAGGTGGAGGGGAAAAAAACCTCATCCAACCTAGACTATCACGGTAAAACTATAAAAACCATGAGAACATAGTTTTATTAAGAGCCACTAGACTCCATCAAAGGTCTAAGTCTAGTAACGCCTACAAGGTCATAAAGTTTGCACTAAATGGCTAACACACACAGTCAAGATGTGTGAGCTAAGAAGCAGAGCTAAGAAAGATGAAGTCAGAGGTGTACACAGAGAGGCGTCAATTACCATAACCGGGTGAGGAGTACATGACCTCATTGGACCATAAGAACATCCAATGTGTCACCCCTAATTGACTTGGCTTTTGATATGCTCAGAGAATTAACCAAGTTCAACAGAAATCATCCTGGTCTTTGTCCACAGGCAGCTCAGTGGCCATCCATTCAGGTCTCCCCACTGGCTCTGGGGAGCTTCCCTGACTACTTTCTTCCTGCAATAAATCTTTAGCTTTGAGAGATCCCTTTGTTCTTCCTTAATTTCTCACTTCTCCCTAATACAGTTTACTTTTATGTTGCTTATACTCTCATGAGTTTATGTATTTAACCATCGCAGCCATAAGTCAATAAACTAGAGAGCCACTGTCTTGGGTTTGCTTCTAGTGACCATTGAGTGTCTAGTACCTTCAATTCTTGGCTCATACCTATTTGGACCACAAATTCCCATTGGTCTGAAAAGAAATGCATCACTACCATGACGTGGTATCTCATCATAGGACTAAAACAATGGGGCCAATGGATTCTGGACTAAATTGATTCTGGCTCCCAAACTGTAAGCCAACAGTCATGCTCTGATGGTAAGTCAGAAATGTCAGGAATTTCATTATGATGATGGGAAGATGACTAGGCAAGTGTTCTAGCTCAATGAATTTCCCACAATTGTCCAAGCTAAACCTTAGGAGTTATCCTTCTCTTTCCCCTTCTTTTATTTTTCCCACTTTGTTCATTCATTTAATGTATATTTATTGGGCACTTTCTCTTCATCAGACTTTGTGTTATTTTCTAGACTTCATGGGCTTTAAACGATACGCAAGCACAGTCTTCAGATTAAATATACTTTAGGAATGGACCCTTGTATTGTTTTCTAGTTGCATCTAGTATGCTGAGTTCCTCCAGGTGAGGTGCTCTTTATCTGTGGAATGAGGAACCTCAGGTTGGCTGTTCTGGCCAGCCTTTACTGCTTCCTTCCAGAACCCCAAGTTTTTTAGATGGTTTGAGAAGCCATGTGGTGAATCAAGGTGCTTCCCTGATTGAAAAACCTTTAGACAACATACTCTTATAGATTACATTTGGCTTGAGTAAGGGAGCCTGTCAGATCAACTGGCTGGCTACCTGTTTTTTTATTTTTTTGGAGTGTTTTAGTTATTTCCTTTTCTATCCCTTCACTGTCCTCAGAAAGATGATCTTCTAGCATCAAGACCAGGGAGTATTTTATAAGATATGACAGCCAGGCTGGCAGAGCGGACAATGTTTGAACCATCTGCTGCACAGAAATCACGCATTTCTTCTCAACTCCTCTCCCTACCTCTGTGCCTAGTCTTTATTTCAGTTTCTCTGATGGAGGAGCTTGGAGTTGGGTTAACATTTGTAGCTGAAATGGTGCAAGACCTGAATTCATTCCGGAAATCTAAATTTTGGCACAGCTGAGGATGAGTTTGTGCTTGGTGCGTTGAAATGGGACCATTATCCTATTATAGCTGCTTGGATACAGGATGAAATGGCCACAGAATGAAACTAAGATGTTCTCTGCTCAAAATGCCCTCAAAATGACTTGGACCTGAAGCAGCACATGATCCAAACCATCTGCTTGCTACAGATGTCCCTCGGTTGCCTTGTGTACCCGTCTCTGTGGCAACCTTGCCCAGGTTCCTCCTTGACTTCTGGGTCACACCACTGGGCTCAACTGGAACTGCCTAAGGACTACAATTTAAGAGTTGACACAAGGGACCTAAAGCGCCCCACTTCCTGGCAGCAGTCACTTTCTGGTCTTGATTTCTGATTGTTTCCTGTTAAACTGCAAATGCCCCATGAGGGAGACATTTCAAAACATAATTACCCATTAGCATCACAGTGAGAATTAATTCATCCTCCAGCTGTAACAGTCCCAGAAGCTCTAGAACATAGGATGCTGCCATAGTCTCTTTGAGAAGTAGCCTAAGGAAACTTGCATTGGCCAATCAATGAGTCGGATTTTTGTGCTCATTTAGTTTAAGGACCTCTGCTTGGCTGTGCCAGGCCTGGGAGGAAAGACTGGGACACTGATTCCCTTGTGATGGAGGACAAGTTGGCAGAGCTTAACACAGGGAATAGACGGGAACCAGAGTCAGAGGCTTCCTGCTTCTTATTTTCCCCTCCTAACTATGGTTGTAGCCATCTTTACCAGAAATACCTTCATTTCTACTTTTACCATCATGCACTTGTTTACTTGGGATTCTATCTGTTGAGCATCACTTTCCTCTTCTATCATGAGTGTCTTATCTTTCTATCTAGTCCTGAAACCTGCCAGATACAAGGAATCTTTGAGAATTTAAAGTTCTGTTCCCCTACTTTTAAAACAAGAAAAGTGAGCTTTCTTAAAGTCACACAGCCATGTTGCTACAACCAGGCAGGGCTTTCTGGCTTTCCATTCTATTTTATGTCTCTTCTATCCCTAGATGGTCTTATTAGACAGGAATTTGGATTTCTTTGTCTGTGTTACAACCATCTTCACATATTTTGTACACATAAGAATGCAATAAATGTTTTAGAATCAAATAGGTTGATGTGCCCAATAATAAGAAAATAGTATAAAGATGGAAAATAACCTTGAACTTTGATGCCAGGGTATATCTATGCTGGGCCAGACCTATTAGTCTCTTCTCTGTGAGGACATTTGCTATAGTTTGGGTATCAAATGTTTCTCCAAAACTTATGTTGAAGGCTTGATCACCAATGTAATGTTCAGTCGTGGGTCCCTTGAGAACTGATTGAATTGTGGGTGCTTTGACCTAATCAATGGGATAATCCATTGATGAATTCATAATTTGAGGTCATTATTGGGAAGTAGTCAAAACTAAAAAGTAGGGCGTTATTGCAGGAAGTAGGTCACTTTGTTCTGGGTCCTTTTCTCCTTTATCTCTCTGCCATAAGTCTAGAAACCATGGAGACACCCATCTGTGGACTTAAACACTTTGAAACATAAGGCCAAACAACTGTGTTCTCCTTTAGGTTGTCTTTGCAGGCATATTATCACAGTAAAAACAAGCAAGCAAGGAATCGAACAAACAAAAAACCACAAAACAAGTACCAACCAACCAACTAACCAACAGCCCCCTGTAACACTGACTAACACAATACTGAATTCCAAAACTTCAGCTTAAGGCTTCTGTGTTAAATGGCTTTCCCAGCACTAAGAGAACCACTGTCCTGTGTGGCTATTCAAATGGGCTGAAGTAGCTGGATACCAAATTAACTTTAAAAAATCAGTAGCCCTCCTGTATATGAAAAACAAAAGGGCTGGGAAAGAAATTAAGGAAACTACACTCTTTACAATAAGCACTAATAACATAAAGTACCTTGGTGTGACTCTAACCAAGCAAGTGAAAGACCTGTTTGAAAGAAACTTCAAGTCTCTGAAGAAAGAAATTTAAGAAGATATCAGAAGATGGGAAGATCTCCCATGCTCATCCATCGATAGGATTAACATAGTGAAAATGGCCATCCTGCCAAAAACAATCTACAGATTCAGTGCAATTCCTATCAAAATACCAACACAAGTCTTTACAGATCTTGAAAGAACAATTCTCAATTTCATATGGAATAACAAAAAACCAAGAATTGCTAAAACAATTCTGTACAACAACAGATCTTCTGGAGGTATCTCCATCCCTGATCTCAAGCTGTATTGCAGAGCAATAGTAATAAAAACTGCATGGTACTGGCATAGAAACAGAATGGTGGATCAATGGAATCTAGTAGAAGTCCCAGAAATGAACCCACATACCTATGGAAACTTGATTTTTGACAAAGAAGCTAAAACCATACAATGGAAAAAAGACAGCATCTTCAACAAATAGTGCTGGTCTAACTAGATGTTTACATGTAGAAAAGTGCAAATAGATCCATATTTATCACCCTGCACAAAATTAAAGTCCAAGTGGTTCAAAGACCTCAACACAAAACCAGACACACTAAATCTGTTAGAAGAAAAAATGGGGAAGAGCCTTGAACTCATTGGCACAGGAGATAACTTCCTGAACAGAACATTAACAGCACAGGCTCTGAGGTCAACAATCAATAAATGGGACCTCATGACACAAAAAAGCTTCTGTCATCAGAACAAAATGCCAGCCTACAGATTGGGAAAGGATCTTCACCAACCCTTTATCTAACAGAGGGCTAATATCCAGAATATATAAAGAACTTAAGAAGTTAAACACCAACAAACCAAGTAATCCAATTAAAAAGTGGGGTATAGGGCTAAACAGAGAATTCTCAATAGAGGAATATCGAATGGCAGAGAAACACTTTAAGAAATGCTCAATGTCCATAGTCATCAGGGAAATGCAAATCAAAACAACCCTGAGATTTCATATTACACTCATCAGAATGGCTAAGATCAAAAACTCAAGTGACAATACATGCTGGAGAGGACGTGGAGAAAGGGGAACCCTCCTCCATTGCTGGTGGGAACGTAAACTTGAACAACCACTTTGGAAATCAATCTGGCACTTTCTCAGAAAATTAGAAATAGTGCTACCTCAAGATCTAGCTATATCACTCCTAGGCATATATCCAAAATATGCTCAAGTATACAACAAGGACATTTGCTCAACCATGTTCATAACAGAATCTGGAAACAACCCAGATGTCCCCCAACTGAGGAATGGATACAGAAATTGTGGTATATTTACATAATGGAATACTAATCAGCAATTAAAAACAAGGAAATCATGAAATTTGCAGGCAAATGGTGGGAACTAGAAAAGATCATCCTAAATGAGGTATCCCAGAAGCAGAAAGACACACATGGTATATATACTCGCTTATAAGTGGATATTAGACATATAATATAGAATAAACATACTAAAATCTGTACACCTAAAGAAGCTAAGCAAGAAGGAGGAGCAAGATGATTAATCCTCATTCAGAAAGGCAAATGGGACAGATATTGGAAGAGGGAGAAAACAGGGAACAGGACAGGAGCCTACCACAGAGGGCCTATGAAAGACTCTACCTAGCGGGGTATCAAAGCAGATGCTGAGACGCACAGCCAAACTTTGGGCAGAGTGCAGGGAATCTTATGAAAGAAGGGGGAGATAGAAAGAACTGAAGGGAACTGGAGCTCCCCAAGGAGAGCAACAGAACCAAAAAATCTGCGCCCAGGGGCCAGATTTCTGAGACTGATACTCCAACCAAGGAACATGCATGGAGAAAATCTACAAGTCCTGCACAGATGTAGCCCATGGCAGCTCAGTCTCCAAGTGGGTGCCCTAGTAATAGGAACAGGGACTGTCTCTGACATGAACTCAGTGGCTGGCTCTTTGATCACCTCCCCCTGAGGGTAGAGCAGCTTTACCAGGCCACAGAGGAAGACAATGCAGCTAGTCCTGATGAGACCTGATAGGCTAGGGTCAGAGGGAAGGGGAGGAGGACTTCTCCTATCTGTGGACTTGGGGATGGTCATGGAAGGAGATGAGGGAGGGTGGGATTGGGAAGGGACGAGGGAGGGGGCTACTGTGGGATACAAAGTGAATAAACTGGAATTAGTAAAAATAAATAAATTAAAAAAATTTACAAAAAGAAGTAACAATTAGAAATGCATTTCAGCACCCCAAATAGCCACATCCAGCTAATGGCTACTGTATTGGATATCACATATAAAGCATTCACAATGCTGTAGAAACATCTGCTGGTCTGCCTTGGGCAAGATTTTGGGAATAAAAAGGGGGGGGGGTCAGATGTAGAGCCCAGGAGCTCAGAGCTGAGTAAGTTTATGGAGAACATCCTAAGAATATTTTAACCCTCCCTGCCCCATGAGGAAAAACAAATATCCCAGGAGGAATTCAGTTGCCACTCTCCCCTTCAGATAGCACTAATGACTGGAAAATTACAGCTTTGGCCAGGAGTTAGTTCACCTCTTTGCAGACCTGAGTTAAAAACCGAGATGGCATGCATGCATCTGTTTTAACCCTGCACTCACCAGAGCTCAGGAGGCCTGGAACTGTCACATAATAACATGCTTCCATTTCTGCTCTCTTCTGCTTTTGGAAAGTGAACTGTGTAAGACTGAATACTTTCATACGTCTGGGTAGAGTGCCACTGTAGGATTTTGTTTAATGCTTTTGATAATAGTGCCAAACATCTTGCTAATTTGGGACCGTTTCAGTATTCCTGCTTTGTATAACATGATGAGTTGAGGTGAACAAAACATTTCAGTTTCCTGTAAGTCTCCCTTTTAGGATTGTGGGGGGGTTTCCCCAGAGCCCAGGATATGATGTAGGAGAAGGACATACCCTCATGCCTTTTCTTGAGTCCTCTCCATTTCCTTTCAGGACCTCTGCTTCCTTCAAGGTTTTCCACTGTTGCAGAATTCATCTTAGCTAGTCAGAGGGCCCAATAATTCATCCCTTCCTCTGACAGGAGAGCCGCTAATGGCTTAAGGATACTTATTCTCCTCAAGAAGTTAATATTCTTGCAGGGACCTTTTCAAGGGCATGACATTGAGGGTGTGAACTTCCTATGTCTAATTTCAGCTCAGTAGTAGGCAGCAGCTGGGGAGAATTGGAGTAAAGCTCTGCTCAGTACTTGCAAGTCAGAAGGCTATGCAGCCCCACAGCTGGGCTAACTTTCTTGCCTTCTTATCTAGAAGCTGCACATCCACATCTGTCTCTGGAAGTGGGGTTTCCTTTGGGTGGTACTTTAAGATGCAGGCACAGCCAGCTTGGTGTTGCTGGTCCAGTCCCAAGTCTTGTAACTCACTGATAGAGAACCACGTCTTGATTTTTGTCTTTTAGTTTGGCTCTCCAGGGTCTTGAACTCTGTGTTCATAATTTATCTAGTGTCTGACTCCTTCCAGGAATCCCCTCACCTCTTTCCTCATTGATTAAAATTCAAGGACCTGACAATCACCTTTCCAGATTTTATGCACCTTGCCTGCGCCTCTATAGTCCTGTTTCTATACAGAACTATACAGGACTTCTGTGTGTTGAGTCCTCCTGAAGTCCACCTCTTATCCAGGGAACCACTTGGCTGACATGTTCTCTATAGCATTGTTCATTTCTCTTAAATCTACCAACCATTTGTTTACAGAATATTTATGAAGTCTCAAGCTCAAGGCTAATAGCAGTGCATAAATGTTCTTGTTTCATCATCATGACAGCCCTAGGTAGGTTGCTTCTATTATTATCCATGTCTTAAAGATGAAGAAATTGGAGTTCAGAGAGGTTAACTGACTTCTCTGATATCCTATAGATAGCAAGTGGCAGGCTAGGATCCTAGCCCGAGTCTGATTCTCTTGAGAACCTGAGCTCTTAGCTCTGGGCTCTGCTGTCTGCATGGTGGCTGTCTTGTCACTTGTAGCCAAGGCTGATGTCTAAGGCATCTACTGTTCTATTTAGTTCTACTGTGCCCCTGACCTTGGGGGCACATAATAATGGTGCTGTTCTCGTAGTGTCGTGTGAATCTTTGTGTCCACTCCCAGAGCCTGGGTTAGTTACACCCATTGGCAATTGTTCAGCAATGGGAGTCACTCAAAACATGCTTGAAGGGATGAACAAATGAACTAAACAGTAGCATGGAAATATGTTACTTCACTACTTTTATCCCCCCACCCCCACCCCAGGCTGAGACAGGATTCCTTTGTGTAGCCTTGGCTGTCCTGGACTCTCTTTGTAGGGAGACCAGGCCAGCCTCAAAGTCACAGAGATCCGCCTGCCTCTGCCTCCCCATGTGCTGGGATTACAGGTGTGCACCAACATGCCTGGCTATACTTCACTGCTTTAAAAAAATATATATATATATATATATATTTTTATGTGTACGGGTAGGTGGTTTGCCTGTACTCACTGTAAGTGTACTGCACGCGTGCAGTGCCTGCTGAGATCAAAAGGGGGTGTCAGATCTGTGGAACTGGAGTTATAGACAGTACTTAGCTTCTGTCTGAGAGCGGGGAGCAAGAAAACTGAACACAGGTCCTCTGCAGAAACAAATGCTCTTGCCTACTGAGCCATCTTTCCAGCCCCTCACTTCTTTGATAAGGAACATGTAGATTTGATGCTAAAGGATAGCATCTCCTCACATCAAAGGAACCTACTCACAAACTGTGTTCTCCTTTACAGTCAGGTCACGTTGCTTATGTCATTGCTTTCTTCCTATATCCACAACTGTGGATGTCTGAGGAGAGAAGTGTGGGTTCTACTCTAAAACATGCCAGCTTCACAATATATAAGTAGGAGAGTTTGCAGTTGGGAGTTCACCAAGAATGTTTGTATGTAATCGGAGGTACTTCGACCCTGTAGAGTAATTATAGGTGAGCAGAGTAAGATAATGCCACCTTCACATTAAAGAATAGCTAAAGGGTGAGAGATGCCTAGTGAATTATCTGTTTGTTCATTTTGGTGTATGTTTGTGTGTGCATGCGTAGCTATATGTGCATTTATACATGTGTGTATGTTGTGTAGATGTAATTTATAGGTAGGTATGTATATATGCACATGGCTATATCTCGTATGCTCATGTGTTTTTTAAATGTGTTTACATGCATGTATGCGCATGATTTTTTTAAATGTGTGTGTAAAAGTTGTGCAGGTAAGAAAAAGAGGAGGGAGAGAATGAATATAAGGTTGAATAAGACCCAAGTGAGGACCAGAACTAAAGTAAATTTCTCCTTTTAGAGATTGGGTAGATTATGTAAAATCTGATAGGAAAGGGAGTATTGCAATTACTTTTTGATAGTACCTGTTAACCAAAGTATATGATCTTTTGTGAGTTCTAAGTAGTACACAGATAAGAAATAAAACTGGTTTAGTTATATTTAACTCACTTGATATAAGATGATAGTTATATGGTTTTCAGATTTAAAAAATAATACAGTCTCATAAAGGCCTTGCTGTAGTTTGGATCTAACAAGTTTCCTGAAGGTCCTTGAGAAAAGTTAAAGGTGTGATCCCTATTCCATGCAGCTATTGGTAGGTGGAGGACTCTTTAAAAGGAGGGGACTAGTTAGAGGAACTTGTACAGCTGGGTGCATGCCCTTGAAGGGGGTGTTGGGGCCCTCATCCCTTCAGCAGCTTCCTCTGCCACAGGCGCTCACTATGACATCGCTTTGCTACAGGTCCAAAAGTAGATCATGGAACCTTCAGAACTCTGAGCCGAAATAAGTGGTTTTTCTCAGGAACCTTGCCAGCTGACTCTAAACTGAGTCCAGCTCAGATGGTGGCTTGAAATCTTTTTCTTCAAGTTTATTAGTGGTGTGATTTTGGTCAAGCCAGCCTATGTTTTCATGCAATGGATAGGCTTAAAAAATACCAATCCTAGCTCTTCCACAGGCTAGTGGTACAAAATTTGTTTAAAGTTTGGTGTAACATCCAAGCAAAGAAAATGAGACTTGCAAGGAAAAACTGTCCCTGTTGCAGAGATTTATTTGGCCTTGGCCTATTCATGTTTTCTGAGATATTTCTCCAAGAAGTGGCCTGGAGGGTTCCTCTGGGCCTCTGGACAGCAGAAAGGGATGAGCAGCCCAGCTGTAGGTCCCATTGGCCAGTCTAGGAAAACTGTCTGCCTTTTATCTATGAAGCATTTATGAGCTTGGCAAGATAGTTATGCCTTCTGCTGCCTTTGAAAACATGCAGTAAAAAAGACCTGCTTTATAATCTTGTTCAATTTGGTCCAAATTAAAAGAGTCAAGGAGTCCAAAGGAGTTAGCCTGAAAATTCTGAGAAAACACAACTGTAAAAGCAGAGATTTGATTAAGGAAAATTGCATGAGGGGTGAAAGACTGGTGGGTTGTATGGTAGGCTTAGAAGGCGGAATAGAAGGCAAGTTGCCATGGAGTAGTCAGCTAGGGTAAGAGGTTGCCCTGGCAACCTGGTGGCTACTGCTCAAGGAAGATTTGTATGTATAGCTGGATACAAGACCAGCACAAGGTTGGGCCAGTCAACATTCTGTGGTGCGATCGGGGAGGGGCTCATAAGGTCTTACCCCTTCCTGAGGAACCTTTGGCAGTTAGTGGTTATCAGGGAAGGGGAAGACATTTTCTTCAGTCTTAATACTACTGAGAGGATTTACAACAATGTTACAGTTCCTTTTTTGTTCATTCTGACAACTCAAGATGCAAGTTCGGGCAGCAGAGTCAGATGCCCAGGCCACAAAAGGTAAGGAGGCACTCTCTCTGAGTGCTTATTGTCAGTGCCTCCTTAAATTTGGTCTGGAAATCCCAGCTTGCTTCACTCTGGTGTATTTCCTATGCCTGGAAGGCCTTTATGAAACATGGCCACTGGGAGCTTTGTAGTGCTCATTATTACTTAGAGTCATCATGATTCTCTCTCTCCACTAGCTCTTGCAGTGTCATTCTTGGCCAGGAACGGCCACATCAGCGGGACAACGCCAGTGGCTCCAGCCTTTCTAAGGGGCCTCATCTCTCAGGAGCTCTGACTTCCCTGGGGTTGAAGGATACAGAGAGTCCCTGGGAAGAGCATGTGAGGCATTGGGGTACTGAAGGAGCCATGGCAAAGAGGGTTGGGCCAGTGGCAAGCAACTACCTTGGAACTCTCCCAGGTAAGGCTCTAACGCTGGACTCTTCCAACTTGACACTGAGCATTGTGACCTGTCCCCTGATTCATCCTATTCTCTCCTTCCTTGAGAGGCCAGTATTTTGAAACACACCTATCAAAGGCTTTCCTTCTCTCCTCTGTCTTTTGCTGTCTCTGGAGCTCCTGTACCTCTTTTACTCTGTGGAACTTTCCCTTAGTCTGGTTGGAGTCTCTCTCACCTATGAATGGCTGAATTTATTTTAGAGCCTGGAAAAAAATTCAGTCACTGCATCAATCAGATTAAGACAGTTTACCGTGGGAGTCCAGCGTCCTTGGATTACTTTGTTACTTTACAGTTACAGTACTTATCATTTGCATACACATTTCAGTGGCTACAATTCTGAAAATTATGTAATATGTACCAGTTTTATGGATGGGAAACTGAGGCACAGAGAAATGCTATTTTCTTCTAAAGGCAGGCAGTTGTTCGATGACATGTTTGAACTATGAATTCTCATTCTAGAACTTTTCCTACAGTCTTATTGTCTCTCCAATCAACCCAAGAGGGACCAGCCCAAACAACCACAACACTTTCAAGTATTTTCACCCAGCTTTCCCTCCCACCTGACCATCTTCACTTACCCTTTCAGAAACCAATTCCTCCTATTCCTCCATCATATCCTTTTCCCCATTCTCAATCAATCCCTCACCTGGTGTTTCCATCTGGGATATTAATAAGTGGATGGCGAAGTCCAGGAAAGAACAGTTGCAGTTCCAGGGGTTTTCACTTAGATACATGGTGTTTAGTACCACCAGGTGGTGGAAAGCATCACGGTCCATGGTCTGCAATCCGGTATTTCTGAGGTCCAGGGACCTCAAAGAGCTGGTGTTGGCAAAGATGTATTTGTCAAGATACAACAGGTGAGGGTTGTTTGAAATGTTCAGCTGTACCAGGTAACCAAGCACTGAGAAACTGTGTGGGGAGATGAAAGTTAGGTTGTTAGAGCTGAGGTCAAGGTAGATGAGTTTGAAGACCCCGATGAAGGTGTAATCCATCACCTCTCGTATCTGGTTCTTCTGACAGTCCAAGTAAACAAGGTCACTGAGGAATCCCAGTTGCAAAGCTGGTAAACTAGTGATTTTGTTATTATTCAGGAATAGTCTCCGGGTGTTCAGAGGAATGTCATTGGGGTATTCTGTTAGCTCCAAATCTGCGCAGGCTACTTCTTGGTCTTGACACAGACAATTTTTTGGACACTTGGACCCTGCTGCTATCCCCATTCCAAAAGAAAAGAGTAGTAACAACTGGGGGCCAGGGTCTGAAGCAAGGAACATAGTAAGAAGCCACGGTTCCCCTCCTTCTACCTTCCTGAGGGCGGGTACAAGCTGTCCTTCTGATCTGAAGGCTGCCGAGGGGTGGGGCAGGGCAGGGGATGGGTGCTGGAAAAAACTGTAACACTCTAGCTTTGTGTAAAGCAATTTTCCATTACAGGAGAACTGAACAGAAGTTGAAACGAGAGGCCCAGTGCCCTGCTGCCGGCTTGGTGGCTCTGCTGCTTGGCTTGCTCAGTCCGGAGTGTTGTTGGAAGCTTGCCCGCTTGGCGGCCTTGAAAGGTCTCACCCTTTCCCTGCCTTTGTAAGTGAAGGGGAGCCAGGGGAGAACCACATGACAATGAGGTTGCCA
>CM053759.1:24021348-24034159 GCA_028658305.1 Pachyuromys duprasi | reverse complement strand
GCTAGATTGAAGGCCCCTGATTTATAGTGGGAACCTCGGCTGTATTCAGCCCTATCACCTTTTCTGATGATCAGTTTACAGAGTGGACCTTTTCTAGGATCCTGAATTTTGATGGGTGCCAGTTGTTTTTAGAAGATAGGAAAGGGGTTTGTCTCCTCTGTTAAAATTTCCAAGGGAATTTCTCTGATAAAGTGGGACTCTTAAGATTTTATTTATAGGTTGTATGCATCCTTGTCTACATTTAGAGTGTGTGTACTCACATTAGTATTTTAAAAAGACTTTTTTGAACAAGTATTTTACTCCCCTTAAAACAAAGCCCAAGTGCACATATAAAACACACAGTGTGATAATATGAATCATTTCTTATTACTTGTATTTTCCTAGAACTTTAAACACTGTTTTTCTAGTGCTTCTACTCTGAGTTTCTGCTCATTAAGTTTTTGATATATGAGCATAGTCTTTCAGAGGTAAGGGGTCTGGAAGCTCTCTCTAGTATGTGCAACTCACTCCATGGGGGAAGGCATGAGGTCAGAAATGAAGACAGCATTTTGGGAATTAAAATGGAAAACAGTAATACCTTATTCTTTAGAAAACTTCACATACATAATGTGGGAATATTAATAACTCAAAGAAACCTATATTTAGCTTAACATAGTGCCTGGCACTAGGCATTTAATAAATATTTATTTAATGAGTGATGCGTAAATGTCTCTGATGGTTTGCTCCCTGTTCTTGCTTCTCTGCCAAGAGAGAAATTAATAAAGTCAAGTGGATCCATGGCTAGTTAGCTAATGCTTCATTATGTTTACTGACTCAGCATTTCTTGGGTGACTGGCTGAGAATTAACGTGATGACTTAGGGATGTATACTAAATTGAAAGTGACCTTCTTCAAGCAGAATTTCAAGCGCTTAATGTAATGACCTAAACAATAGTTGCACTAATTGAAGCAAGATTTAATTGATAGGGAAGCCAACCTTTCTTTATGATTAAAAAAATATACTTAAAAAACATAAACAAGTCCCTCCCTAGATCTTAAAACATTGCTCATGAGATACATTTAGAACATGAAAGTCTATAGAATGAGATTAATAGCCACAGTGTTATACTGCCACAGGTCAGGCACCCTAGGGACACTTTATTAGGTGTGGGTCATGTGTGCTGGCTGCCTTGTTCCCATGAGTGATGCTCGTTGACTGACCTCCAGACCTCTCGGAATCTTCCTGCTGACTTTCTACGATTTCTCTTTTTGAAAAAGCTTTTAATCCCCTCGTTTAATTTCTGTATGTGTGTACTTGTGGTGTATAAGTGTGTGGGCATAGTTTTGCCACATTGTGCCCATGGAAGTCAGTGGACAACTTGCAGGAATTCTCTCCCACCACATGGGTCCTGGGAACTGCACTCAGGTCATCAGGCTGAACAAGGGGTGTCGGCCAGCAAGCCACCTCACCAGGTCCCTTCACCTTTCTATTACACCATTTCCTCTCTCTTAGAATCTTATTTTTCTCAGGGAACCATGACTCCGGTTTGCCTCATTCCATTTTCCAGCATTCTTGCCTTCTTCAGGAAAGTGGCACCAGGTTCACACAGGCCCCCGTTACCTGTTTGACCATGCTGGCACAAGCACTCCCTCATAGAAAAGCTCTAGAAAAACAAGCCATGCTACAACCCCAGTCATTCCTGTTGTTTGAGGAAGCTATGCAGATTCTTATTGTGAAACCTTAACATTCATGGGTGCATGGCAACGTTGAGAGGTCAGACCTTCTTTCTGTTTACTTAGATATCGGAGGTGATGTTGCGAGAGGGCTGGGGAGATGACCCAGTCAGTAAAGTCCTTGCTGTGTGAGCCCTAGGACCTGAGTTTAGTCCTCAGTACCCATGTTAAATAGTCCATAACCACAGCACTGGGAAGGCAAAGACAGGTGGACATCTGGGCTTGCTGCTGGCCTAGCCTGGTATAATCAGAAAGTCTCAGTGACCTGTATCAAAACACAGGGTAGGCAGCACCTAAGGGAGGACGCTGGAGGCTGACCTTTGGCTTCCACATGCACATGCACGCACACACACACACACATGCACTCATAGGTGGGCTGCACTGCCAGTGTGTGCAGCTGTTTCACCAGCCCACCTCCGACGCCTAGATATCCATGGGCCATTCTTCCGGAAGGACAGTGAGGGGGTCAGGTGAGCACCCCAGGCCCTGCCATCAGTATAGTCTTAGCAGCCGAGTGGTCACGGGGCAGGGTTCTACTTTTCACTATATCTGACGGAGCTTTCTCAGCTTCACAGGCCCTTCCTGGTGCCAGAACCCCTCCAGATGGCTCCCAGGTGGACTGAAGGACAGCTTCTAACACAATGACCGGGTGGGGTGACACGTGGCAAAGCGGTGTTTCTGAGACATGGAAGTTCTCTCAGGAGTGAGGGGATATGACTTCTCAGTGCCCCAACTTCTGTCCTATAATTAAAGGACAGGCTGCTGAAAGCCTCACAGGCTTAAACCTGCAACAAGAAGCAGCCGTGAAAGTAGAGGACAGATATTCGAAGCCCAAAGCCACACCAAGCCCTCACACGCAGCAGGCAGCATCTGTGTGCTTGCTACCAGGAATTCTGCATAACTGTCTTGCTTCCAGTGCCAAGGTGAAGTTGACTTGGGCATACTTTTATTTGCCTAAGAAGAAAGCAATGAGAAATATGCATGCCAGTTTATTAAAAGTGTGAATGGGCTCAACCTGAGGGCTTAAATGGAGTCAGCAATCAGTGGGACACGGGCTGATATGAAGGTAAAATTTTGATGACTTTGGTGTACGAGCCACTTAGGACATCCAGTTCACCCCAGACTTTGATCAAGCCCAGCCCTTCTTAACCAGAGTCGTCTCCGTGTGTGTGTGCAGCTGTGGGGCAGGGGACAGGAAAGCAGCTGAAAACAAATAAGGTTAGTGTGGAAAAGAGAAAAATGTTGTAAATCGTGCTGGAGGATCGGGGCTCACGGGCCAAATCAGTATGTCTATAGTTGTTTTTAGTACCAGCTGGTATATACTGCCGTTTCCTCAACGTTGCCCGAGTTCCCCACTCAGGAGACTAGACATTAGAAAAGCTGGGGGAGCTCAGGCCAGTTTCTTATGCTCCCCAAGAATGTCGTGGTTTTTGGGATTACTCCCTGTTTGGCATTCATTATCCAGCAGGGTCCAAGGGGAAGCCTCAACACTGCATACAGATTTAGCAGAGAGATTGGATTCCCACTTCCAGCCCAAGACAGATGTGTCTGTGTTCCATGGCTACGATTAATACTGTTATTAGGTCTAAGAGTAAGGTGGTGACTCCGAAGATGTCAGGGAGAGATCATGCCTTGGTTTTCCAGGTGCCTTGTAGATTTCCACATGGGAGATTTTATCCATCTGGGTAGTGATGGCTGCATTCTTTTACTCCCAGCACTCAGGAAGCAGAGGCAAGTGAATCTCTGAGCTTAAGGCCAGCCTGGTCTACAGAGAGAGTTCCAGGACAGCTAGGGCTACACGGAGAAACCCCATCTTGAAATCAACAAACAAACAAACAGGATTTTATTTTGGGACTTGGGTGTGCATTATTGCTGTCGTCTGTGGGCGTAAGTTCCACCTTTGGTGAAAGGGCGATGGACACTGAGTGCTCTTCTAGGGTTGCTAAAAGGCCAGGGACTGCTTTCTATCACCTATCAGTTTCGTATGTAATCTTCTAACCACACAGTGAGCCCTGTAAGTGAGATCCTACCTGACAAATGAAGGCGCAGACTCTAAGGACTGCCAATGCCCAAAGCTATATAACACACAAGTAACAAGAGCTAGAGGGGGCCAGACACAAGTCTTAACTACCAATCACATCATCTACAAGTACCCTAAATGCTCATGATGTTTTCCAATAATTCTGTGAAAGAAATGGACCTACCAGGTCAGGCCACTATAATGGTGACTTTCAGAAGGTCAATGGGACTGCTCAGCCTTGCCATACTTTTTTTGTTGTTGTTCATTTGATTTCTTTTTTTTAATGTGGTGCTATGGTTTGAACCAAGAGCCTTGTGCTAGGCAAGCGCTCTCACAGTTACATTCTTACCCTCCCCTTTTTTTTCCAAAAATTATTTTTTTCTGTTTGATTTTGGAGACTAGGCCTCTGTAGTTCAGGCTAGCCTTGAACTGGCAGAGGATGGTCTTGATCCTCCACTTCCAAAGTGCTTTGTTTAATGTGGCATTGGGGATAGAACCTCAGGGCTTACCTGTTAGGAGAGCACCCTCCCAACCCCGCCACATGCTCAGAGCCTCCCAGCTCCTGTTAAATTCTTATAGTAAGCTTTGAGACCACTCACTGAATGATTTTCCTTGCGTAGGGGAGGAACCTAAAAGGAAAAAACCAAAATGAAACAATGTGTTTACTCAGAGGAGTGGTAAGCTAGACATGGTAATCGGTGTGTGCAGCCCGTCATGCGGGAGGCTGGTATAGGAGGATTGCTGCACGTTTAAGGCTGGTCTGGCCATCTAAATTCTGCCGCCCTCAGCCCCCCTCCCCAAATGTACAAAAGAAAGAGAGAAAGAGAAAGGAGTGCAGAGATGGCAACAAGCTTAGCAGAGGATGTCTGGGGTGACTCAATTTCCCCACAGAGCACTCACTCTCCATAGGGAGAATTCCTTTCAGGATCATCTAGGACATGCTGTGTCCACGGAGAACGCTCGTGTCTATATGGTGCATGACTGTCCTGGTAGGAATCTCTCTGTAACTAGGGGTGCTGCCCTACACCCCATCCTCAAAATAAGACTAGAAGAGCTGAGATCTTCAGGTAATAAAAACCCCTACGTGGGCCTTGGGTGAAGCCATAGCTCAAGGTGACCACTCCTTCCCCTCCCCCCCCCACGAAGTTCAGTCCTGCATATTTCCGTTGGCATTCATCAAGAAGGGTGTGGAACCTTGAGCAAGAGTGGCTAGCAGTTGCTTCCTGTACCTGGTTCTGTGTGCAGACACCAGATGTGTATTTGGTTTGGTGACTAAGAAGGACAGCGTCCATTTTGCTTGAGTCTGGTGAGAGTGTTATGTCTCCTCAGTTTTCCTGATGTCGTTGAAGGGATATTTGTTTCTCACTGGGCTGGCTGTAAAACAGATAAGTCAAATGTCAATGCTGCCTTGTCCCGACAGCTGTGATGGGGGCCGGAGAGCACACCGGCTACCCTGGTTAAAGGAAGAAAGCTTACTGGCCCAAAGGCCACAGAGAGCCTCAGCTGCGTCCTCAGCGGCACTCAGGACTCCTCTGGAATGGAGGCTGAAATGACCTTTAAAATGACCTTTAAGACATTAGAGGTTCTAGACCATCTTGGAGGCAAACTGAGTCACTGGTTAGCTTTGTAGTGTTTTGCTTTGGTTGCCACGCATACCCTTGATTCAAACGTTTTTACACGAGAGCTCCTATGATGGTAACCTCCACTTCTGGGTGTCCTTAGCTTGGCCTAGGTATTAGGGATAAAACTGGTGATATGTCATGAGGTTAAACAGCTTTTGTGTCGTGGCGCTTGCTGGCTGCCTTCCCACCAGGTCGGCTTTAGGTGCTTTGACTCTACGTTTTAGAGGGTAAAGGCCAAGGTAATGCCCCCTGAAGACCCACTCTCTCCCATTTCATTATTTGACCGCTTGCTTCCACCTATTCTCCGAACTTGGAGCCACTATACTTCCATGCACAGGCTAGGCTGGCTTCTCCCTGAGATAGGTTCTTTTGCTGTTGCCCTAGTAACAGAATTATTAAGCTGAGTTCCAGCCCCGGAGTGTGTGTTCCTGGTGAGGTAATGTCTGTCGCATCCAGCATTTCTTTCCTTCTCACTCCCACTCCCTCGCTTCAGTCCTTCTGTCCCTCACACTCAGCCTGCTGTCCTGTCCCATCCCTGGCCTAAGTGCCCACTCTCTTTGGTGGGGCTTTCTCAGGCTTAGGAATTCCTCCTTGGCCAATTCCCCATCCAACTGGCTTTCAAAGCTCCTCACAATTGCCGCAAACTATAACCTACTACACAGCACTGTTTTAAGGAGAGCAAGTCATTGCTGAAGAGGATGGTTGGGGGACAGTCAATAGAAACTGGAAGAGAGAATCCCGCAACCTACTGACACAAGGTAGTGTAAAGTTGAAGCATTTACATTTCATCCACAGTATTTCTCACCGCCCAGCATCTGAGAGCTGGATTCTTCATTTAGAATTCACTTTTCTCAACAAAATGGAGATTGGGCTAGTGAGTTCCCTTGAGTTTCCCCCCCTCAATTAGAGAAGCTTGTCCAGTGTTCCCTTAGGGTTGAAGAGACTGCTCACAATACAGCGCCTAATGCACAAGTGTGAGGATCCGAATTCAGATTCTCAGGACCTGTGGGAAAAGCTATGAGCAGCCGCACACACACACATCTGGGACCTCAGCACTAGATAAAGTGGACTGGAGCCAGAACAGATGTGCCCCACTGGGGTTCTGGAACTCCCTGCAGTCTGTCTGTCCAGTGTAGGTGAGATGGTGAGTTCCAGATTTATCGAGAGATCCTGCCTCAAAAAATAAAATTGAGACAGGGAGGTTCAGGGCTCCAAGGAAACTATCAGAAAAGAACTTAGAACCTCCACCCCCCCAATATATCAGAACCCCAGGAACACAGACTGCAAAGGCCAGGGGGTTCCACACTCTCCTCTCCACACAGCAGCACATAGAGCCTTGAAGAGTGTAGGGGGTCTGAGAACGTCACCTTTCAACTCAGCATAGCTGTGCCGAAAACCCACCCCACAAGTACCTTTTGTTGTTTTAATTTTCACACATGCAAACATGTCTCATAGTGGCTTTGTTCTTTCTCTCTCTCCCTCTGTCTTTTGTATATTGCTCAGTTTGGTTTTAGGCCCATTGCTTCTCTACCCGATTTCCTGTGATTTATTCTTTATGATACTCTATAGCACATCTTACGTACCCTTCTCCTATTCTTGTGTCTTTTCTCCTTTCACCTTCGCTCTCTCCCCTTTCCTTTTAATTGCAATCTTCCATGAATGAAACACACTCTAAAATCTGTGGACCCTTACAGTATTCCCAACTGCCCCCTCCCGGATGTCATGCCTACCTTAATTAATTTATTTTCAAGCCCATCTAATACTTAATCTTTATCCTTACCCACCCCACTTCCCTCCTACTCTCTTACTAAAATCTGAGTTTACTTCCTACGTGGTGGTTTATCCTCCAGCGGTTATTGACGTTAAGGAGGACACTATTATCCATCGACTACTACAACAATTGCAGAGAGGTGATAGCAAGCTGCTCTATCGCTTAATATTCCACTCAGAGAATAATCTAGAGCTTATACCAAACACTCTGGGCTCCAGACTGAGAAATTACTTTCTCAATTCTATGCTCATCTAAGTCCCATTTGAACACTGCAAATACTTCAACTGAAGGAATAGAGCTGATTAAAAAAAATAAACCAAGCAACAAAATAACACCAGATGCATAAATACCAACATAAGAAACATGAAAAGACAAGACAGCACAACTCTTCCAAAAACTATTAACCTTAAAAGAATGGCATCTAGTGAGAGTCAGATGACATCTCAGAGAAGTCACAATAGCGAGTGTAAGTATGTGCAAAGAAAGACACAGACAGCTGAACAAAATAAAGAAGGTGATGGGGCTACCTGAAAGAAGGGCTTCAACAAAGAGGTAGAGAGATGCTGAAGAAAAACCACACTGAGATCTGGAAATAAAAAGCACAGTACTCCAAGTAAAAAGCTGTGGCAAGTCTCAACTGTAGAGTCAAGGAGAGGACAGAGTATCTGAGCTTAAAGATGAAGTGGAAGAATTAGACAACCCCACAAGGACAAAGATAAAATAATGTTACCAACATGACACACCCTGAAAAGACCAAATTTACAGGTTATGGGTGTAGTAGAAGAATCTCTTTCTAAAGGAAAAGAAAAAAAATTTTCCTTTTGGTTTTTCAAAACTGGGGTTCTCTGTGTAGCCCTGGATGTCCCAGACTCACTTTGTAGACCAGGCTGGCTTCGAATTCTAGAGATCCACCTGCCTCTGCCTTTGCCTCTGCCTCTGCTGGGACTAAATGCATGCTCCACTGTGCCCAGCTTTTTGTTTGTTTGTTTTTACAGAAAACATTTTAAAATTTATTTTATTTTTATTATTAGTTACATTTTATTAACTCTGTATCCCAGGTGAATCCCCCTCCTTCATTCCCTCCCAATCCCACCCTCCCTCCCTCGTCTACTCCCTGCCCCTTTCCAAGTCCACTGATAGGGAAGGACCTCCTCCCCTTCCATCTGACCCTGGTTTTCAAAAAACATTTTTAAAGTTATCATACCAAAGATTTCTCAACATTAGAAAAAGGGATGCCAATCTACATACAATACATTTAGGACACTACATAGAACAACCAGAAAAGAATTTTATATCATATTCTCATTAAACATTACATATACAGAATAAAGTATATCGAAAATGACACTGGGGAAACACGAAGTCACATATAAAACTGGTGTCATCAGAGTAACACCAGATTATTCATCCAAAACTGTAGGATCTGGAATGATGTATTTCATCCCATTGAAAGGTAACAACTGCCATTCGTTAATACTGTACCCAGTAACGCTGTGTTATAACGGGAGGGAAAATAAGAACTTTCCATGATAAAAGTAGACTAGAGAAAGTTATGAGCACTAAACCAGTTCTACAGAAGATACTCAAAAGGATCACACAGACTGAAGAGGAAAAATAAATCCACCCATGAAGCCACAGAAAGAAATAAACCATGTTAGGATGATAAAGAGGGGAACCCCTTACACAATAAAATGAACAAAATGGCAGGGGTCAGTAAAAAACTTTCAACAATAACTCTGAATATTAGTAGTCTCAATTCTCCCATCAAATCGCACAGTCTTGAAGGTTGTATAAAGAAATCAGAAGCCAAAAAAAAAAAAAAAAGAAATCAGAAGCCATCCATTTGCTGCCCCCAAGAAATGTGCCTCATCATTAGAGATAGACCCTGTCCTAGGGTGATAGAAGAACAGAAAATGACAAGCAAGTGGTCCTAAGAAACAAGCAGTTGTCACTGTTCTAATATCTGACAAGTACGTTTCAAACTAAAACTAGTGAGAAAGATAGCCACTTCCTGTTGATTAAGGGAACAAATCCATTAAGAGGACATTAGTAAGCCTATATGCCCCGAACGCAAATATTGCTAGATCTAAAGTCACAAATTAACCCCAGGAAAAATACAGTGCATGGCTTCAATACTTCCACCATTGGGCAGGTCATCCCAACAAAAATTAAATAGAAATGTCTGAGTTAAATTATGTC
Source organism: Pachyuromys duprasi (assembly GCA_028658305.1). Classification (NCBI taxonomy): domain Eukaryota; kingdom Metazoa; phylum Chordata; class Mammalia; order Rodentia; family Muridae; genus Pachyuromys; species Pachyuromys duprasi. The sequence goes on along the minus strand of CM053759.1, from coordinate 24,024,835 downwards.
ATTGATCAATGGGCTTAAGAGACATCTACAGAATATTTCATACAAAAACTGTAGAATACAGTTTTTTCCCCAGCAGCCCATGAACTTTCTCTAAAAAAGATCAAATGTTAGTACATGAAACATGATTTACCAAATATAGGAAAATAAAAATAAGTTCTTGTATTCTATCTGACCATAATGGGATAAGACTACAAATCAATAACAAGAAAAATCCCAAAGTATACACAGTCATGTACATTAAACAACATAGTAGTGAATTCTTGGATTCTTGAAGAAATCAAGAAGGGAATAAAAACTTTTTCCTAGAATCAAGTGAAAATGAAAACAAAATACATCAAATCCTATGGAATACAATAAAAGCAGTTCAAGGGGCTGGGCACATTTATAACCCTAAGTACTTACATTAAGAAATCAGAAATAAGATGAGTGAGGTGGTACACCTTTAATCCCAGTACTTGAGAGGTAGAAGCAGGTGGATTTCTGAGTTTGAGGATAGCCTGGTCTAAAGATTGAGTTTGAATATAGCCTGAGATACCCAGAGAACCTGTCTCAAAAAACAAAACGAGAGAGAGACAGGAGGGAGAATCGTTTTTCTTTGGGGTTGTGGCTACTGGTAGGTTGCCCATGCTTCCATGGATGGTCTCAGACCTACATTACATATGGGCAATACTAACTGGACTCAGGGGTTATTAAAAACGGAAGTGAACATCAAGTTGGAAGGGGTATGTTGGGATCTGACAAGGGTTAAAGAGGGGAATGAGTTGTGAATGCAACCAAATACATTGTATATACATATGAAATTCCCCAAAAACAGGTAATATATTAAAAATAAGGTGGATCACAGTTGAGGAACACAGTTGAGGAAGGTACCTGATGTGGCCCTCTGGCCCCACAAATACACACATAGTGTAAGCACCTGCTTATACATGCACACATCCATGTGAGCACGTAACACACATACCACATTCCTCACAGGAAAAAGTAAATAAACACATACATAAATAAATCTTGCGTTAGAATCTTTGTGCAAGAAATGTTGGTTGTGATGATGATGATGGAGACAGAGGACGGAGGGGGTATGAGGAATGGCATTGAGATTGGTGAGTGGGCGGAGACGATGCAGATGGAGAGCACAGGTGCAGAAGAAATGATTTTAAGAGCAGATAATGACTTTGTTTTGGGGCTTCCTGCATTTGACATGCCATAACTCACTTTTATTGACTCCCTGAGTGCCAGGCGCCGCATACGCTACCTTTGATATAATTTCCCACTAGCTTCTCACAGGAAGGGTTATTAACATCCATTAAGGTTGGGGAACAAGCCTACGGTTACTGAGAGTATCACATCTGGGAGTCCTGAGTGATAACACATCTTCTTGCTATTTGCATGGTCTCCTTGGTATCTTTTTTTTTTCTTTTTCTTCCAACATAATATTTTTTAAGTAATTTATTTATTTTTATATTAATCACAGGTCATATACTTTGTATCTCAGCCGTAACCCCCTCCCTCATTCCCTCCCACTCTCCCCATCCCTCCCTTATCTTTTCCTTGCCCCCCTCCAAGTCCACTGATAGGGGAGGACCTCCCCGCCTTCCATCTGACCCTAGCTTATCATGTCTCTTCAGGGGTGGCTGCAATATCCTCTTCTGGGATCTAGTTAGGCTGCTCCTCTTCGGGGGGGGGTTGGTCGACAAGCCAGCCATTGAGTTCATGACCCAAATAGTCCCTGTTCCCCTTACTAGGGTACCCAGTTGGGTACTGAGCTACAGAGGGCCACATCCGAGCAGGGGTTATAGTTTATATCCATACATGTTCCTTGGTTGGAGAAACAGTCTCATAAAAGACCCCTGTGCCTTGATCTATTTGGTCTTTGTGGAGCCCTTGTCCTCGCCAAGTCTTACTAACTCCCCCATTTTTCATACGATTCCCTGTACTCTGGCGATGGCTTGGTTGTGAGTCCTAATATCTGCTTTGATACATTGTTAGTTAGAGTCTTTCAGAGGCCCTCTATGGTAGGCTCCTGTCCTGTTGCTTGTTTTCTCCTACATTCAATGTCCATCCCGTTTGTCCATCTAAGCGAGGATTGATATACCACCCTGGGTCCTCCTTCTTGCTCATCTTCCCTAGGTGTATAGATTTCAGCATGACCATCCTATCCTATAGGTCTATATAAGAGAGTATATACCAAGTGTTTCTTTCTGCTTTTGGGATACCTCACTCAGGATGATCATTTCCAGGTCCCACCATTTGCCTGCAAATTTCATGATTTCCTCCTTTTTCATTGCTGAGTAGTATTCCATTGTGTAAAAGTACCACAATTTCTGTATCCATTCCTCGACTGAGGGACATCTGGGTTGTTTCCAGGTTCTGGCTATTACGAATAAAGCTGCTACAAATATGGTTGAGCAAATGTCCTTGTTGTGTACTTGAGCATCTTTTGGATATATGCCTAAGAGTGGCACAGCTGGGTCTTGAGGAATCACTATTCCTAATTATCTAAGAAAGTGCCAAATTGATTTCCAGAGTGGTTGTACAAGTTTACATTCTCACCAGCAATGGAGGAGAGTTGCCCTTTCTCCACATCCTCTCCAGCATGTGTTGTTACTTGAGTTTTTGATATTAGCCATTTTGACAGGTGTAAGGTGAAATCTCAGGGTCGTTTTGATTTGCATCTCCCTGATGGCTAAGGATGTTGAGCATTTCTTTAAGTGTTTTTCTGCCATTCTATAATCCTCAACAGAGAGTTCTGTGTTTAGCTCCATACCCCATTTTTTAATTGGATTACTTGATTTGTTGCTTTTTAACTTCTTGAGTTCTTTATATATACTGGATATTAGCCCTCTGTCATATGTAGGATTGGTAAAGATCCTTTCCCAGTCTGTGGGCTGTCCCAACATAATATTTTTATTGATTTTTTGGGAATTTCATATTGTGCACCCCAACCACACCCGTTTCCTAGTCCTTCCATGTTTGTTTGTTTATTCCCCCAAATAAAATTAAAAATAAAATAAAAAATAAAAACACCAAACCAAACAACAACAACAAAAAACCCCTACAATTCCCATTTGTGTTATCGATATACTCACTGTAGCATGGTCAAACTCTCAATGGCCTTCCCCTTAAACAGAACCGAGCCTTTCCCCTCCGGCACCCCTGTCAGAAGCCATCAACTGTGGAGAGCTAACTTCTGCATTCTTTTTTTTTTAATTTATTTATTTTTATCTCAATCACAGGTTAGGTACTTTGAATCCCAGGTGTAGCCCCCTCCCTCAGTCCCTCCTACCCTCTCACTCCCTCCCTCATCTCCCTCCTCCCCACCCCCTCCAAGTCCACCAACAGGGGAGGACCTCCTTCCCTTCCATCCAACCCCAGCTTATCCTGACTCCTCAGGGCTGGCTGCAATGTCCTCCCCTGGGATCTAGCCAGTCTGTCACTCCCTGGCTTGTATGGGGGAGGGTCAAAGAGTCAGCCATCAAGATCATGACTG
>CM053759.1:23717080-24020848 GCA_028658305.1 Pachyuromys duprasi | reverse complement strand
GGAGAGGCTGTGGAGAAAGAGGAACCCTCCTCCATTGCTGGTGGGAATGCAAACTTGTACAACCACTCTGGAAATCAATTTGGCGCTTTCTTAGACAATTAGGAATAGTGATTCCTCAAGACCCAGCTATACCACTCTTAGGCATATATCCAAAAGATGTTCAAGTACACAACAAGGACATTTGCTCAACCATGTTCGTAACTTCTGCATTCTTATCACACTTGTTGAGAGATCTCTTTGGTGGCTTCCCGTTTAGGCTACTACTTTTGCGGGAGGTGGGATGGGGTGGAGTGGAGAGGGTGTAGGGGTTGTTACAGAGACCTTGCATCTCCCTTTCTTTCAACTCTGTGTCTACAATTGGCATCACTGCAAAAGTAGCTTCCTTGTTCCTTCCAGTCAGCGGGAGCATGGATCATAGGCTTCCACATGGTTTCTGGCAATAGCACAGACCACAAACATGGTCCTAGGCCACAGCTGGCCCATGGACCCAGAAAAGGCTCTTGGAGGCAGCCTGGACATTGGATGTTACCATGGCCTTGGGTGGCAACTCAGGCCAATCACATCAGCCTGGACCTTCCAGCCTTTGTGACCTGCTGTGTCTCTAATTCAGCCTCTCTCCACAGAGCACATGCAGCTCTGCTTCTTATCTTTTCCATTCCTCCATCACATATTTGTTCATCATAGTGGCTTCTGCCACCTGCTTTGCAAAGGTGGGGTGCCTCCATGGTATCTTAAAAAAGAGAATATCGTTTCTTTATTCTTTGCTAATTTCATACATGTAAACAACACATCTGGATCATATGCACCTCTAATTCCTCCCTCCCCCTGGCACTCCTGTCTCCCTTCCCCACCCCCCACCCCTGTCTCCTCCTTCCCTCCCACCCCTACTCCCAACATGTCCTCCTCCTCACTTCACGTTCTCTCCTTCTTTTGTCAATAACCCACCAGACAAAGGGACTTCTTTTGCTCAGACCACACCCCTCACTTGTTTTCTTGCCATACCTCAGATCTTCCCTGGATCAGATTTTTAGTTTTGAAATGAAAAGAACTTCGGTGAATCTCAGTGACTTTTTTTCTCTGAACAACTAATGCGGTACAGAACTGTAGGTATCAAGAGACGGAGTTCACTGAGGGCAAGGCCATTTGCCACTTCTCTTAGTACTTACAAGTATTGGTGTAGGTTGAGGCTTATGTTGGATGCACTGTGATTATTGGTTGAATGGATGACTGGGTGCACACACTGTAAATTTGACAGCCTTTCACCTTCTCTTGATTCCAGAGAGAATTTTCTTTTTCAATTGCCCGACAATCTTGGTAACTGTGTGTGTGTGTGTGTGTGTGTGTGTGTGTGTGTGTGTGTGTGTGTGTGTGATTTTTTATGCCTCCATTGCCCCCCTTTTGGTTTTCAAAACAGGGTTTCTCTCTGTAACCTTGGCTGTCCTGGACTTGCTTTGTAGGCCAGGCTGGCCTCAAACCCACAGAGATCCGTATGCCTCTGCCTCCCCGAATGCTGGAATTACAGGTGTGTACCACCACACCTGGGTTGTTCTTTCTTTTTTTTTTCTTTTTAGAAAGGGCCTCACTATACATCCTAGATTAATCTCAAACCTGGGATCCTCCTTCCTCAGGCCTTTAAGTGCTGGGACTATCATGCCCGGCTTAGAGGTGGCTTTTGAAAAAATGCTTTAGGGGTTATTCATGCCCTGGGAGTAGATCTGGGTCATGATGTTGGTATTAGGTGGTAGGAACATGCTGGAAGGGAAAGATGATGAGGTGAGAGGGTCAGAAAGCAGCCTAAGGTTGCTTTCTCTCCGGGAATGGAGAGCGGCTAAGAGAGCTGGTAGTCAAGGGCATAGGGAATGGCGAGTTTTTAGCTGCCATTTCCTGTTCTCTGAGCAACAGCGTTCCAATATAACAACTCTCTCAGTTTGTGTGTGTGTGTGTTTTTCCTGGCTTATCACTGTGGGTACTTATGAATATCCCGAATATGGATTGTAATGGCATTTTACTATGTTTTACTTGTGTCTAATAAAAAAAAAAGAAAACCTTGTTCCCTCTGTAGATAAACAGGTGAGCTATCTTCTTGAGCTCAGTGTTCTGAGATAACTAAGGTAGTTGCCATAGAGAGAGAGACAGAGAGCAACACATTAAAATGTATCATACTTTCTGTGTTTAGGAAATTCATTTAATTAAATATTCAGAGCCACCAGATCTACCTAGACCCAGATACCTATTCATCTGTTGGCTGCAAGGAGAGGAAAAGCTTTCCTCAGGCAAGCTCCTGGATACCTCCACGCCTCTGCTCAGGCTTCAGAAGATCACTGTTGTCATGTTTACTGATGCTAGCCCATCTACGGAAGGCTGCAGCCCCCATGCTAGCCCATCTACTGAGGATCTGCTACTGCAGGCCCTTTTGAATTTGGACCTCCCTTCTTAACCTCATTGTTTAGCTACAAAGGTGATTGATTGCTGCTCTGATCTTGTTAATTATCCTTCACAGTTCTCTTTCTGTAGACTCTGTTGGCTCCACATGTTTCTAATTATAAGGTCCACTCAAAGCTCTCTGTCTAGTTCAGGATTTATGCCAGGTCTTCTTAGAGTTTTTTATACAGAACTACCTTAAGCTTTCTTAAACCATTTGTTTTCACAAACATTTTCCCCACAGTGTGTTATGGGCATAAATCTCTTTCATTAGAGTATGCTCTCCTAAAGGTTCAGGTACCTTTTAAAAATTTAATAGTCATTTACTCTGCCTGGCTCATATGACTCTTTAAAATTTTTTGAGATTCTTTTATTTTGATTTTATGTGTATGAGTGTTTTGCCTGCATTCATGTCTATGTAACCGCATGTGTGCCAGACAGGGACATTGAATACCTTGGAACTGGAGTTACAGACAGCTGTTAGCCACCATATAGGTGCTGGGGATCAAACTTAGGTTGTCTGGAAGATCAGTTAGTGCTGTCGACCACCAAACCATCTCCCAAGCCTCACTCATACAGTTCTTACATCACTCCTGTTGAAGGAAATTAAGTTAATCACACATAGAAACACAACAGTACACATATGTCAAAGTGACTTACTGGTTATGTGCATATATGTACAGGTATGTATGTGGTATATGTGTCTGTATGGGGGAGATGCCCACCCACGTTCACATGCAGAGACCAGAGAAGGGCATAGCCTGTTCTGGTCTATTACTTGCTGCCTCTTCCTTGGCTTTCTTCTTCCCCCAGAAACCGGGAGTTAAGGGGTGTGTTAGTTGGCTTTTTCTTGCTGAAGTATACATCATGACCAAGAGCAACTCAGGGAAGGCAGGGCTTTACTCCAGCTTGCATTTCCATGGTGAGTCCATGAGAGAAGCCAGGTCAGGAGCTTTAGGCAGGAGCTGAGACAGAGACCATTGAAGAATGCTGCTTGCTCACCCATGGCTTCCTCAGTTTTTTTTTTTTGTTGTTGTTGTTGTTTGTTTGTTTTTCTTATACAACTCAAGATCGCCCACAGTGGGAGGGACCATCTTACATTAGTCACTAATCAGGAGGACACCCCACAGGTTTGTCCACAGAGCGGTTCTGCTGAGGCATTTTCTCAGTCTGGGCTCCCTCTTCCCAGCTTGTGTCTCATTGGCAAGAAGCTAACCGGAGAGCACGCGATCATTGGATTGGCTTTAAAGTGTGGATGGGAGATGGAGACAGGGAGAGCATAGAACCGTGAAACTAAGAACTGAGTTTTAGTGTCAGGGCTTTTGAGATCTCTATGAGCAACCTTAGGAAAGGGCTTTGCTTCCTGCCCGTGGAACAAGACGTCTATAGATCTCAGGTTCTGCGGAGCCAGGCAGGACAAGCAGCGGAGCAGGATGGTTGCAGCAGCTCTACCTCCCGTGGAAAGGCGCATCCTGGCTCTCCTTTACAAAGGGCTTCGTTCAAGCTAATGACCCATGAGGAGGAGACTGGCACAGTCTGGAACCGGCCTTCAGGAGGTCACGAAGAAATCAGGGAACATTAGCCAGGGGCAGTCATGCTCTCAGTCTCCTTGGGAAGGGACTGGAAAGGTGCCCTTCCAAAGAAGAGACACTGTCACCGGAGCCCAGCAGAGTAGTGTGGAAACATGGCCTCGGGAGGAAGAGAGACGAGTCAAAGGAAACAAACGCCAAATCCTTCAACATGGGATGGTCTCCATTCAGAGAACTGGGAAAGCGTAAGGAGGCTGGGTGGGTGGTGAGGGAGATTAAAGAGTTTTTATTACCAAGATGAATATGGCCAACCAGCTGGACCAATTAGAACACCAGGGACCAGACAGAAGGATTTTCTTTCTTTCTTTCTTTTTTTAATTGAAGAGGCAATTCATGCTCATGGAAATAATTCAAACACTATAAAAATTATCACCGAGAATTAAGTTTCCTATGTGCCCACTGGTCTCTCTCCCCAGAAGCAGCCAGCGTTGACAACTCCTATGTATGTATGCTTCCAGATGCGTTCTAGCCATTCCTTGCACTCTGCTTTTTCAAAATGTGGTGATATGTTTTAGAAATCGTTCTACACATATCTTCATTAATCATTTCTGAAAATATCTGAGTGCCTCTCGAGAGCCCAGGACTGAGTGTTCCAGGCGCTGGGAATAAGATTCAGCCCTCCTGAACATTCTAGCGACAGCACCAGAAAACAAACAAGTAAATGATCATTACATAATGTAATGACGGGGTGATAAGAGCTGCTGAAGGAAAACAGCAGCAGCGTGAGGGCAGACGTGGCGGGGAGATGTGTTTAGACAAGGTGGAAAGGGAAGACTGCCTAGGAGATGACCCAAAAGAGAAGGCAGGGTGGATACGCTTTCAGGTGCAGGGACATGGACAAGGGCTATGTTTCGGTTTTCTTTCTGTTGCTATGATGAAACACTGGCCAAAAACAACTTAGGGATGAAAGGGCTTATTTGACTTATACTACCATGTTACAGTAGATAGAAAGATGTCAGAGCAGAAACTTGAAACAGAAATCACCGAGTAATGATCTTTGCTGGCTTGCTCTCAGGCTCGTGATTAGCTTTCTGATACAGACGAGGACCATTGCCCAGGGAATGGTGTTGCCCACTGTGGGCTGGCCTCTCCTACATCAATTAACAATCAAGACAGTCTCCCATAAACATGTCCACATGCTAATCTGATCTAGGCAGATCAGATTTAGATATTTTAATTTAGATATTTTTCCTCTGATGACTCCGGGTTATGTTGATAGTTAAAGTTACCTAGGATGGGTTTCTGGGGGTTGGATATTAGTAGGGCAGCAAGGCACGCAGTGTGTCTGAGGCAGAGTGCAACAGAGGGCAGAGGTTATAGGAGGCAGAGCTCATGAGGCCTAGCAGCCATTGGAAGGAGTTTGATTTGTATTCTTAGCGAGATTTGAAGCTAGTGAAAAGTTGGGAGAAGGGATAATAGCTAATTAAAAACTCTTCTTCGTAGAGGAATTTTAATTCAGAACATGTTGCTCTGGCAAGAGATCACATCCAAAGACCTTTCAGGTCTGTGTGATTGGGCTGGAATACAGACATGCCTTTAATCCCAGGAGACAGAGACTAGCCGATCTCTGAGTTCAAGCCAGCCTGGATAGAGCAAGTTTCAGGTAAAGAAAAGCTTAGGTCCAGGCCTGGTGGTACATGCCTTTAATCCCTGCACTGAGGACACAGAGGCATGCAGATCTCTGAGTTCTAGTCAGTGCTGTTCAGGCAGTTCTGTTTAGACAGTAAGTTGAGAGGCAGTGTGGTGGAGTTGAGTTTATGGCAATTCAGGTTATGGAATTCAAAGGTAGTTTTCCTGGGAGAGAAAATTTACAGAGAGAGATTGAAGAGAGAACAAGCTAGACACAGGTGAAGACAGAAGAGCCAGAGAATGAGAAGGAGCTAGAAGATTAGAACAGATTGCTAGAGTTAGTCTGAGGCCAAGCAGAGCCATTCAGTGAGAGACTGAGAGAAGCCGGATTGAATCAGTCAGCTTGGAGAGGCGTTTGAGCCAGAACAGCTGAGTTGAACCAGCCAGCCAAAGTTCGGAAAGAGCTAGAAAGGGTGAGCTTATTTAGCAGTAAGTCTCAGAAGCTGATAGCATCCTAGGCCAAGATTAGCTTGGTATGGAGGCTGGAAGCTTCCAGGAGTAGGCCTAGGTTAGCAGAAGGAGGCAGTAAGCCTCCAGGACAACAGTTATAACAGGAGAATAAAAGTTACTTTAATAAGGCAAGTGCTTTTTCCGATCTGTGTGTATAAAATCCAGGGCACCTGTGTCACATCTCAGTGCCAACTTTCAGAAGCATAATAATGTCTAGGTTGCAGCAAGTCTGGACTGGAGGAGAGACTTGGGTGTCACAGGATGGCTTAACCGTAGGCCTGGGGGACCACCAGGGTGTGAATGAAGAGCAAAAATGCAAAGAGATTCTAGCCAGGGATTGATCCCTTGATCCTTCTAACATTTAGAGGTTGGGACATGGAGGAAGGACCAACAGAGGGGACTGAGATAGGACAGCCATGAGAGAGGAGGATTTCATTCTGGGAGACCCATCACAGTAGGTGGAGCAAGTTCAGAATTCTCTTTGTGTTTGCTTGCTATTCCATACTGCCACACTGATTTTATTAAGCTTCTGTACATCGGTGTTCGGCTTGTCACCAATCCTCTGCGGGTGAACAATGCTGTGGGGGAAATGGCTCTCTCCTCCTCGGTAGTTCTGAGAGAGGCGATCTGGTGGGAACTCTTCAACGCGACCTTTGTTTCCTATGGAAGCAGAATGAGTACATGAATTATTGAGTTATTTAGATGTCATGTGACAATGGTGCAGAGAAAGAGAATGAGTGGGAACAGCTTATGCATATATGCAAATAGATATTGAGAGTGAGGGCAAAGAGCCCCTTTGAGACCACTAGTCCAGGCCATTGCTTCTATGGATGATGATGATACCTTGACACTGACACAGTTGTAACACAGCACACCTTTGGCATAATCTACATTGTATAAAGAGGCATTCTGATTATGTTTCTCCAAATTTCCTGAGCTGAAGAACATGGCTATATTTTGACCGAAGGCAGAGAGCAGATGTGGAGTGTAGATTCTGGCTAGTTCTCACTAGATGTGTGGCGATGTATTTGATTCTCAACTTCGTGTTTCATATGCTGATTGATAACACCAAGAATCACAGATGAGTTAGTGCTGCCTAGTGCTCCCTTCTGCCCAGCATGAGCAAAGACTGCTAACTGCCTCTCTACCCAACCCAGCTTGCCTACCTTCCTGTGTCATCTCAGAATGGGAGAGAAGCTAGGAACTTCCTTTGTCAAACTCAAGGAAGCAAAGACCTCACAGTGAATCAAGGGAAACCATGTAAGTGTGGGGACTAGAATTCATAACTCCAGAACCTACTCAGCTTAAAAGGCTGGGTAGACATGGTGGTCTGTAATCCTAGCATGTGGGAGGCACAGACAGAGGATCCATAGAACAAGCTGGCTAGCCAGACAAGCCAAAATGGCAGTTTCCTAGTTCAGAGAGCTTCCACCTCAGTGTGTATGGTGGAGAACAACCGAGCAATACATCCAGTCAACCTCAAGGCTTCCACATGCCTGCGTACATACGTGTATACACTCCTGCACACACACCACCCACCTGCACACACACAAAACACCCCCAAACTCCAAACCACATAAAAATCATTTCTAAGCATTTTTATTTGGTATGGGTATCCTAGAATGCAAAACTATGCAAACTATCAGTTTTTAAATACTGCAGAAGACCAACATCTCTGAGACTATCGGATTGTTCGAATGGGAGAGATCCATGGTGCGCTTACTCTACTGCTGTGTGTATTTTAAAGCTCTTGGTAGGCAGTTTTCAGCTAACCCAGAAGGTTCTCCCGATTCTCACATTTGTCACTGCGGTGAGGGTCCACTTCACTCTCCTGTCACCTGCACCGTGAACTGCCTTCACAGTTGACCGCCGACAAGCGCCTCCTTGTTTTATTTTGCACATCTTTGACTTCTACATAAACATAAGTAGATAAATGTGTTTACTTTTCTGCAAGTCCTCCATTTCATTTCCTTAATGTCCCTCATTCTATAGGGAGATTAAAAACATATACTTCCAAGAACTCTGTAGTGAGGAAGGGAATCATTTCTCGGGCAGTGTCCTCTAAGGCTGCCAACGGCTTCCTTGTGCTTGGTGATGTATAGGAGATTTTACATTTTTATGTTGATGTTTTCTTTTTTCATTTGGGGTTTCTTGCAATGTTCTGTCAGTACTTTCATGGCTAAAAAGTCTTTCTGAATCCACAGATGAAGCTGAGCTGACCCTTAGCTATGTGTTCTCTCTCTCTTTTTAAAATACTTTATGTTTAACCTTTTTTTAAAATTCATCTGAGATTTATCTTATTTTATTGTGTCAGGTGAGAGATCTACATGGAATTATTTCCAAATAATTTATTTCTTGGAAATAATTTATTTATTGCTTGGCCAAAAGCAAGCTATTTAATGTCGTTCAACTTGTATATCCTTTTCAAGAGAGGTGAATGCAAATAATGATGTCACAAGGTCGTGTTAAAGAAAAAAATCAGGTCGTGGCTACAAAAGCATTTTGTGGATGCTGTAGATACGTTGGCTTCATGTCGTCATTCACATTGCCTAAGCAAGGAAACACAGTGGGCTTCCTGGTTCTACTCCACAGATGTAAGGGACTGTGGTGCAAAAACCATGAACCAGATAAATGTGTTTACTCCGCTGAGAAAATCCTGCATCTATACCAGACACATGCAGAGTTTTTCTGGCCATTATTCTCTAGCCACTGTAGCACAGCTATTCACATAGGATTTCTATTGTTCAGCTCTTACTAAGTAGTTCAGAGGTGTGCACAGCCTGCATGCAAATGCCAAACCAGATTATACAAGGGGCTTGAGCACTTGCAGGTTTTGGAGCTTGCTGGGGAATGTTCTATGAACAAATGGTTGTTTCTCATAGTCTTGTGTCAATTCACTGAAGAAAACCTCAACCAAGGCTACTTCCTTGATCCTAACAAGCCCAAGATTGTTTGGGCTGACAGAAAGGGTTTACAACACCACAGAGGAGTTAAAACGTAGGCTATTAATAGTCAGTGCAGTTCAAGGACACACATGTTTAGGGGTGAGGAGAGAATGCAGAGCCTGAGTTGGGGTTTGGGTGGTATCAGGGAAGGGGGCCAGAAGCCTTTCATGCGGAGACAGGATCTGATGAGGGGAAGGGTTTGTTCTCTGAAGTCATGAGGGACCACAGAGAGGGTGGGATTTGGGGATTATTTAAATGATAGGAGACACATGGCTTGGCATGGGGAGTGGGTGGGCTTTCCAGGCAGGCTGGGCTCTTTGGAGACTGTTCAGATGCTGGACCAAGACAGGCTTGGAGGGCTGAGTTGGACTGCTCCATATTGGTGAGGCTGTGATTACAGCTCTTTCCATTAGACAAGCAGTGACATGTTGGAGGGAGGTGCAGAAGACGTTGCTGGCAGAGAGAGACAACGCTTAGTCACCGCGGGGGAGAATGGCTAAGGACCTGACCTTATAATAAAGGAGGAGCAGGAACCTTGGCCTTTCAGCCTTCAAAGACAAATGAGTTCTTAGCTCAACCCTCCCCGTTTGTTTTATTCTACTGGAACAAGCAGAGGGTAGGGAAGGGTAGCCTCATGGATAAGAATGCTTTCTGTGTAAGCATGAGGACCGGGGTTCAGATCTCCACCATCCTTCCCCCAACACTGGAGGGTAAGAAGGGACATGAGGATTGCTGGGGCATGAGATCACCAGCTTAGCCTAAAAACAGCACACTCCAAGTTCAGCGAGATACTCTGTCTCAAGGAGATGAGAGACAGACAGACAGAGACACAGAGAGACAGACAGACAGAGACAAAGAGACAGAGAGAGAGAGAGACAGACAGAGAGACAGACAAACACACAGAGACAGAAAGAGAGAGACAGGAACCTGATGTCCCTCTCTGCCCTCCACACATCCATGCGTACTCCACACATCGTGTGCATTACATACACACAGAGAACATGTTTAATAAGGATTGCGGAGGTCTAGCATTTGACAGAAGCCCCAGGCAGGAAGTACAACCTCTAAGAAATGGAAACAGAGCAGGCTGCTGTGGATGAGAGATGAACTTTCTTTGAAGTAACAAACTGCTTCTGCTTTGCCTGTGAGGTGAAGCAGGGAGATTAGCACAGAGATTACACAATGGCTGCACACTCCATCTAATGGGGGAAACGGGCAACCCACAGACCGGGGTGGGGGACACCTCGGTTAGCCAGGAGTTAACAAGGGGCTCTTAAAGAGTAAATGGTGGTGGCTGAATTATTGTAATACTGCACATTCTCAACATAAGTGCACATTTCCTGTTCAGGACATGGATTTAATGGGGCCTCTTAAAAATAGGTAACCCAGGCTGGTTCTTTTGATTGAGGAAAAAAATGAAGATTATTTGTCTTGGCATTGGTACCCAATTTCCCATTTTCCCCATCACAGGGTTTTATCCCAGCCAGGCAAGCCTCTTCACCTTTCTCTAAGTGCGGATAGACAATGCCAGCGTGCTCAGCCCTTTGTTTAGGAGGGTCTGTGAAAGCACAGCCTCTCTGCTCTCCCTTCCTGAGCTCTGTTCCCTTTGGAGACCCCAAACTGGCTGCTTTCTCAGGTAGAGCTGTCCTTGACCTGAGGCCTTCCAGCCCTCCTCTTTCTCCACCTCTCTCTCCCAATCCAAACACTTCCACTACCTAGCACTGTCTTTCTGTTTTATTTCACACTTATTCCAGGTACAAAGTTAGTTCCTATTTTGTCTCCATCAGAATACCATATTTTCTTATAGCCTGAGACTTAGTTTTGTATTTCTTTAGGACCTGACCCTGAAGTTCTTACGACAAATCTGGCCTGAAATCTGGAGCCTGAGGATTCTTGCAAAGATTGTTTGAAGATTTTTCTTTTCTTTCTTTCTCTCTCTTTTGAAAAGAAGAATCCGGGTCCTTCATCTCCAGGTAAATCCTGGCACCTTACTCTCTTTGTGATGCTAACAAGCTAGGAACAAAGGAGGTGCTCATTAAGGCTCAGTTCCTTGACAGCACTCTCAAGGGGAAGCGTGCCACCGTGGCTGAGGGTGAGGAGCACGTCTGCTGTGCCCCTCCACTGGTGTGGCTCCTGTGGGTGCAGAGTCAGCTTCTCCTCAGAGCCTAAGCTTGGGAGATGGTAAGGACACTGGTGTCTACCAGTGGGTGAAAGGGGGAAGGAAAGCCAGAGACAGGAAGGAGGGAGAAGGCATCGGAAAGAGAGCAGGCTCAGTACTCAGAGAAGACTTCCCTGAGGAGGTGGGCCTTGTTACAGCTTAGACTGGAAGGAGGGAAAGATTCTGATGACCATCCCAGCCTGAGTCAGGAAAGTGCTGGGAGAAATTCAGAAAGAAACTTTTCTTAGAAAACGTTATTTTACGTCGCAGAGGCATTGAGAAATCGAGGGGATTTAATTACAACCGCCTCATGAGCGGGATGTGAAAAGGAGTGGGAGGCTCATGGGAACCTTAATTGCTGAGAAAAGTTAAGAGGAGAAATATGACAGAAGTAATGGGCCTGTATGTATGTCATGTCTGATTTGTCATTTTTCTAGACAGGCATTCTGCCTCCTGCCTTCTTCTAGGTTAGAGGAGGGGGGAGATCCTTTGGCTGTTGAGGTGAACATACCAGTCAGGATGCAGAAATGGAACCTAGAAACACTCCTATTCCTTTTAGGGAAGAAAAGGTCCATCCTGAGTCACTTCATTGCTAAGAATAATAATAACCATTTGTTCAGCAATAACAATGTGTGAGGTGCCCGAAAGAGCTCTGCGTCTGGCTAAATAATTCCTTCCTTCCTTTAGAAAATAGAAAACAGCTTGCCTAGTTTCTCTTCCAATTTGTTCTACTGGCTTTCCAGTCCTTGGGAAATTTAGGAAGATGCTTACTTCATAAGCCTTTGTAGGCCAGCCCTTTTGTATTCAGAGAAGATGTCATTGTGTGCATTAAGCTGGGGTCTTTAAGATTAATGCAGTGTGCAGGAAAATGTAATAAATGCTCCTGCATTAGCAGCTCTTAGCTTGTCAAAGCTTGGCTACATGCTCAATGCATCTGGGAAAAAGTTGCAAGTCACAACACAGAGCATTGCTAACAGATGTCATCCCGGAGAAGTGGTGCATGGAGGCAGAAACTGGACCCGACCTCCTGTGCTGTGTGCACAGGGTTTATGGATGGTGGCTCGTGACTGTCTGTGCAAAGGGCTGCTTGAATGAACGAGCTGCTAGTACAGACAAAAGAAAAAGTGAGTGAGACTCCCTGCCCGGGAAGAATGATAGGCCAGATTATATCCAAGGTCCTGCCCAAACTAAACTTTGCTTCTGTAACCCTCTGAAACATTTCACAGAGTATAATGTTTGAGAGGCTAAGGGATGGTACACAATCAGAATCAGGTGGCGTGCACCTCCCTTCCCAAGTGTGAACAGGACAGTGCTGTTTGGCTGTGAGTCTCAGCATCTGTTTGGATCTGCTACTGGGCGGAAGCTCTCAGAGGACAGCTATGCTAGGCTCCTGCCTTGTTTCCTCTCTTCAGCCACTTCAACTGTCTATTCTAGTTCCCTTCTGAGTGAGAGTTAAGCATCATCCCCCACCCCGTTGGGTGCTCCTTGCTACTTATCTTCTTTGGGTATGAATTGTGAATTTTCTGTGAAATTTCTGTAGTATGTCTGTCCCATAATACAGGGCTAATATCCACTTATAAGGGAGTACATACCATGGGTGTGTCTTTCTAGTTATGGGTTACCTCACTCAGGATGATTTTTTTTCTAGTTTCATCCATTTGCCTGCAAATTTCATGGTTTCCTTGTTTTTTATGGCTGTGTAGGATTCTATTGTGAGAATGTGTCACGGTTCCTTTATCCATCCTTCGGTTGAGGTTGTTTCAAGATTCTGGCTATTACAAATAAAGCTGCTATGAACATAGTTGAGCAAATGTCCTTCTTGTATGGTAGAGTGTCTTTTGGGTCTTGAGGTAGAGCCATTCTAGTTTTCTGAGAAAACGTTAGATTGATTTCCAAAGTGGCTGTACAAGTTTGCACTCCCACCAGCAATGAAGGAGGGTTTCTCTTTCTCCCCATTCTCTCTAGCATGAGTTTTTGATGTTAGCCATTCTGATGGGTGTCAGATGGAATCTCAGAGTCATATTGGGCAAAACGTAAGGAGTCTTGTATAAAAGTAGGAGGAAGGATAGAAGGACCTGGAGGGGGCAGGAGCTCCACAAGAAGACCAATAGAGCTAACTAACCAGGGCCCAGAGGGGCTTGTGGAGACTGAAGCAACAACCAAGGAACATGTATAGACTGGATCTAGGCCCCCTACACAGATGTAGCAGATGGGCATCTCAGGCTTCATGTGGGTTCCCTAGTAAAGGAAGCAGGAGCTATCTCTGACATGATCTATTGCCTGCTTTCTGATCATCATCCCCCCCACCCCCGCCCCCTTGCTAGGGCCGCCTTACCAGGCCACAGGGGAAGAGGACAAGCTCAGCCCTGATTCAACTTAATGAGCTGGCGTGGGTGGGGGCTCCCCTTATCCGAGGAATCCAGGAGGGAAGATGTCAGAAAAGGGGGGGACAGTGGGACCAAGAGGAGAGAAAGGAAGGGGCTATGATCGGTATGTAAAGTGAATGAGTGAATTAATTAACTAAAAAAAAAAACAAACAGTACAGTACTGTTGAGTTGGTGAGAGCGCAGCCTCATTGCCTGCTGGTTATCTGCCGTAAACTCAGCGCTGTATAACGAACCGCCTCGGAATCTCAGTGGCACACAGAGTGCAAGTTTCCTGCTCCTGTGTTCAGAGGCCTGCTAGGTGGCTTTGCTGGCCTTGGGGAGGGTCGCTCACATATCTGAGGATGGGCTGGCCATCAGTTAGTCCCGGGTAGCTTTGGCTGAGATAGCCTGGGGACCAGCTCATCTTTCTGTCTTTCAGTTAGTGAAGAGAGACCTGTCCTCAAGGGGATGGAAGGGGTGACAGAAGAATCAAGAGCCATCAACCAGAAACATGCAAGACCCACATTCTAGCCCCAGAGCTAAACTCACCATCAAGGTGCGAGGGAAATGCACCCCACTCCTTTTGCTAAAGGAATTGCAGCTGGGGGTGGAGAAAAGGGGAAGAAAGGATCACGGGAATCTTCCACACTCCCTGCCCCATTTAATCCTCATAGTATAATCCTTTACCACAGGGTCTGGCATTTCTATCCCTCCTTTCACAGAAGCAAAACAAAACACACACACAAAATAAACAAAAACAAGAAACCCAGACACCAAAGTGATGGGAAGCCTATCTAAAGCTAGATGGCTTGTCAGTAGCATTTCAGAAGGTCAGAAAGAACACTGATCTACCTTCAAGGGCCTTTCCGTTTTGCCATATCACTCTTAATTAAGAGCATGAGTCCCAGGACATTTGTCAGGGGCTTCCTAGAATGGTAGTGAGAGACCCTCAGTGTTGTATGGACTAGGGAATACAGACGCTTGCATGTACTTACTTTGACCCCGTTCATAAAATCCCCAGCAATCCTAGGAGCTCTAACACGGCCACATATTTACCAGTCTGAGGAGCTTGCTGCTTTAACGTTCACCTGGTTATCTAGTATATTTGACAGGTAAGACAGTTGCTCTGACTGAGCTCCCTAACCTTAGCATTATAAAGCAATCAAAGCATCTTGTTCACATTAGCCCAAACCCAGGCACGTGGCAACACTGAACAGGGGTCAGAAAAAGATAGTGCAGCTGTGTGAAGAATGCCACCAACATTTAGCAGGGCCTACAGGTAAGTTTTTTCAGACAGCCTCGGTCCGTAGTAGGTGGCATAGAGCTGGGAGGAAGAAAGAGAAGAAGGAGCCTAGAGTGTGAGATTATCAAGAACACGTGGAACCCTGTCTTCTCCACACTGTACATTTTTTTAGGATGAGTGATCTGAAATTAAGACATAAGAGTTTAAATCTGGGCATGCTCACCCTCCGCTTAGAACTGCCTGATGTGTATTGGAAGAATGAGGGCAGTCTACACAGCCACCTGAAATGTGTCCCCATTTGTCCAGCTTTATCTGCAGGGACCATCACTTCCCTTTCTTTCCAAGAGAGGCTTCACTATGCAGCCCCGGCTAGCCTCAAACCTGTGGTAATCCTCCTGTCTCTGCTTCCTGAATGCTGGGATTCCTGGCATGCAGCTCTTTAAAAAAAGAACTTATAATGGTCTTTTAAATTTGCCTAAGACGTGGGGATTTCTTCATACTTCTAAGGCTACTAGCCATGCTGTGTCATTTCTTCAGCTCTCCCCTCTGAAACTTCTTGCCCCATCTCTGTCTGACAGACTTAGTCCTTCTTCAGTTCTAAGTCTAAACATTGCACCTTAATGATAACCAAAGAGGTCTGGAATTAAGACACTAGACTACAGTTCCAAGAAACTGAGCGAACACCAAGCATGATACATATCAACAGAAATACACATTCAAGCACTAAAAGACAAAATCAAGGTAACTAGAGGAAAAAGACATGTGACATTGGGATTAGAGTGAGCTACAGTCGGGCAGGGGCCATGGCTCCAGGGGTGAAGTGGCTGCTGCCGAGCTTGGTGATCTAGGTTTGAGCCCCACAACTCATGTGGTGAAAGGAGACAACTGGCATTTGTAAGTTGTCCTTTGACTTCCAAGCATGCATTGCAGCACACGTGCACACGCAGACACATACATTAATACAACAATAACAAAATAAGATAAGTTATGGTAGACTTCTCACCAGAAACTATCCAAAGCAGAAGACGAAGGAGTGGTATTCCCACAGTGCTAGAAATAGAACCAAAAGCCAAAATGGAACATCCCATCCGCTCAGAATTTTATACTCTGCAAACACATCTTTTATAGATGGCAAGGGGTGAGGAGGTGACTCAGGGGGTACAAATATTTCTATGTAGACACAAGGACCCAAGTTTGAATCTTTTCACACACGTAAAAGCTGTGCCTGGCTGTGCATGCCTGTAACCCCAGCATTGGAGACTAGGCTCAAGTGGATCCCAGGAGTCTGCTGGTCAGCCAGCCTCGCTGGAAGGTTCAAGCTTTCACTAATCAGAGCAATAGAGGAGCACACCTGATGTTCTCAGATGTGTGTTTATGGGTATACATACAACACACACAGACACACACACATATAGACACACAGATGGACACACACACGCAGACACACACATAGACACACAGAAGGACAGACACACACACACGACACACATGCATAATGGGAGATACACTTCATCAAACAAAAACTGAGTTTTCTGCCAGCAGACTTTCAATGACAGTATTATTAAGGGAATTTCTTCAGGCAGATGAAAACAGTCTCAGACAGAATCTCTACTCTGCAAAAGAAATGAAGGGCACTGAAAATAAAGCAGATGAAGATAAAATTAAATATATTATTTCTTCAAGCTCTTTCCTCTTGTCTGTTCTCTCGAGTGGCCATTTATAATACGCACATATTATGTTAATATTGCCCTGTAGTTCTTGGGTGTTCTGCTATGTCTTCTTTACTTTCTGTATTGCCTACTGTTTTGTTTGTTTGCTTCGTTTTGTTTGAACTTTCACTTGACAGTGTCTCTTGGGCTATCCTCAAAACGACCTCTTTTCTTTGTTTCCAGTCCACTACTGTGCCCACTGAGAGCATTATTCCTTTCTGTCTTTGACTTTTTCGTTTCTAGTGTTTTCACCTGATTCTGTCTGTAGTTTCTATTTATCTATGGAAACCAACTATGATACCATCATATAGTTTAGACACCTTCTTGATTGAAGCGCATTGATACAGCAGGACTCCGTTTTCATGGCCTCACACCTGTGCAAACGTAAGTCCCAGTTCTGCTGATTGTCTTACCCTGACAGTGCTCTTTGTTTTTTTTTTTCTTTCTTTTTTTACCTATACAGTTTTCTTTTCTTTTCTTTCTTTCTCTCTCTCTCTTTCTTTTTTTTCAAAAGCCAAGAATCTTTTGTAATAGGGCATGGCTGGGGGTGGATTACATATTCTCATCTTCACTGAGTCCTAATCACAGGCAGCGATTGCAGTATTTGTATATTTCAAAATTTGAAATTTGTTGAATTGAGGCCTCTCTCAGTAGCCGGCTCAGTCTGTATTGTTGCTTCTTCCTATAGGTAACAGATTTGTCCTCTCCTCCCACCCCTTCTGCAAGCATCACTGTGGGTTCTCTGTTTCCGTTTTTCACTAGTACTAAGACCGACAAGGTCTCTCCCCTTTCACTCACTTCTTTAGTTCTTTTTCCTCTGTAGAGACTTACATAGGTCAAGATCCAGCCCTGTTTCTTGAATTTACTCGGTGGCTGCTGCTCTCCTCTTGGCTGCTGTGTGTGGGTGTTTCTGAAGAATGATTCCTCCTGTCTATTCTGTACCAGCGAGGTCTGCAGAAAGCCTGTGAGAGGGTCAGTTCTAACATGGTTCTGGCATTCCCTCGCTAACCTAAACCCAACCCTTACAATTTGTTTAAAAAAAGAACTAGCTTAATTTTTCTTACCTGGGACGAGTGACATCTGTTCTCTGCAATCAAGTGCTAATTATTCGTCTCTTTTTGCAAGGGGTTGTGTTTTCTTACATTTTGAGTTCACTGGTTGCCAGTCAGCCTCAGTTCTCTGATGGATTCATAAAGAGAAAAATTTGAAATTATCTAACATCTTCATGGTGGGTGTGTGTGCGTGTGTGTAAGAATAGAAATAATGGCATCTCTAGGTTTCCATATCCTACATGGGAAAATAATGTGTTTCTAAGAACATTTTCTATTTTTTTTTCTGGTTTACAAGAGTGTCTTGCTTGTTGTTGTTGTTGTTGTTGTTGTTGTTATGATAAAATACCCTGACAGATGCAGCTTAAGGGAGAGAGGGTTTATTATGGCACACAGTTCAAGTCTATGTTGGTAGGGAAGCACTATCAGCACAGGCTTGATACCACTGATCACATCTCATCCATAACCAGGCAGCAGGGAATGATAGATGCTGGCTGCTGTTCAGCTTCTTTTCTCCAGTTACATAGTCCAGAATTCTCGTCAGGGGATGGCCATGGTCCCACGCCTGGCATTCTGCCTCAGGTAATTCTAGACTCTTATCAGTTAACCCCAACTATCACAAAGAGTTTGAAGAAGTATTTGTCATAGTACCATGTGTAGGGCTTCTGTAGTTAGAATGTCAGACTTACTAAAGCTGCTGATTCCAAAATTACACCCGAGACTCAAGAGTCTGAAAAAAATCCAGGGAGCACTCATTTTCTTAAATCCATCTGATAGTATTTTCATATTTCAAAGTTGTAAATTTGTTGGGTTTGTAGCAATGTCAGGACACAGAACATGGCATCCCAAAGAATAGCACCTTGGCCCCCTGGAAAGCATCATGATCGATGTCTTTCAGACTTTCTCCCTTCATCTTGGGTCATCCATTGTTGTAGTCCCCCTCCCCCCCCCCAACTCCTGCAAAAGCCAATCACAGAAATCTGAATTTGTCTCCTCCAAGATGGGTCATAGGAACTAGAACGCCTCTCCCCAAAGCAATCCATAAAACTATAAAAGCTCATACTCTGTCTCCTCTCTTCTCCTAAAGATCCCCGTGTGATAGGTGCCCTGTTCTATACCATCAGAGAGGCCACAAGGACTGAATGACAGGTCATGCTGGTTTCACTCTCAGAATATTATGATAAAGTCAAATTCATTTCTACATGGCTGCCCATTCCTCATTGAGCAGCTTTGTCCTGTTTATGTGTGTGTGTGTTCTTGGGGATGAACCTTAGGCCTCACACACGCTAAGTAAGGGCTCTCCCGATGAGTTGTATTCCTAGCCCAGAGGGTTCTCATGTTATGTGTAACTTTGGTGTTTAATAAATCTGTTCTGCTCTTCTATTGACATGACCTTTGTTTCAGGAGGAGCCCCAATGACCTTTGTGATGGGTGATGGGCCAGGTGTTACACACTTTCACCCCCAGAGCAGTGAACATTTTTGTCAACACTTGCATAGGGTAAGACAAAAACAAAACAAAATGTTTTCTTTTCCCCTTCTCAGCTCTTTAGCTCGTTTGCATATTAAATGGCCTAAAACATTCATAAGAGAAAACCCATTTTACCAATATACAAATGCAGAGGAGTCTCATAGGAATGTGAGCCCAAGGAAATGGCCAGATAACTAATGCCAATAAACAACCAGAGCTACGGTAAGGGATAGGGTTTGAGGAGTTAGAAGTAAATTATGAGAGGAAATAGGGAGGAGATACTGGCTGAATTTGCCTTGTTAGGTAGGCCAAAGTCTCTCAGATGGTAAAAGCAGATTCAAAATCAGTCACTCGTCCAGGTACAGACTTCTTCATTTATGACAATTTTTGTGGATGAAAATTTTCCTCTACACAGGGGCAGCCTTGCAGAGCTGCTCCTGTGTTTGCAGCTTCTCAAAATAACGAGCTCAAAGTAGTCAATTGGGTGGCACATTCTGTCATGTTTTAGGGTGATTAGATCTTGACCCCAATTTCAGGTATTTTTTTAAAACTAGAAACAATTTCATAAGAGCCCTAATGGATACTAATATCTTTTTTTATAGACTGTAGGAGCTTGTTCAAGGTGACACAGCTCCCTTTCGGCAGGATCAGGATTTGAACTTGTTTGAACAGGTTCGTTCTAAAGCCCAAGGTCTTCCCAAGATTGAGATGCAATTTAAACACTATAAATTCAGTCTTTCAAAATGTGTAAGCTAGTGTGCAATTTGATTGTTACCTTTACACAACATTGAGGGCTTTTAGTATATTCATGAGTATATTATGCATCCATCACCATTATGCAATTCCACTGTTACGTGTTTTCTTTGTCCCCAAAAGAAACTTTGGACCCATTATTAACAAATGCTTCCTATTTCATTAACTTTCTGCCTCCATGGTTATGTCTGTTCAGGACATTTTACGCAAAATAAAGCAATACATGACCTTTTGTATGTAGCCCTTTCTAGTTAGCAAAGCCAGTGGTTAATTGATTATTTTTATTGTGGTACAGGGAATTGGATGCAGATCTCAAATCTTGCTGGGGAGTGCTCTGTCATTCGGTTACATTCCTAACCCCCGTCCAGTGATCTTAACTATTTTGTTAGATGGTCAGAAATGAGAATCTCCTCTTGTTTAGATGGAAGGAATACAGGTAATCCTATTTCCTTTAACAAACATTGAGTCCTGTGAGCCAGACCGAGGGATGGACACTACTAACTTTGGTGCATCTAAACATGAACCAAAGGGTGTGGTAAAAGTAGGTGGCTGGGTTTCGGTCCCTGGAGACTCTGATCTTAGGTCTGAACTGGGCCCTTCTTGGGTTTCTGCCAGGCGTGTTCAGGAGATAATGCTGTAACTGGTCAGGAACCTGCTGGCAAGCACAGCTGGGGTGTTGTGCTTACTCACTCTAATGTGTGCATGAATCATCCAAGCATCTTGTTAAAACCCAGAATCTAATTCATTCAGCAGGGCTGGGAGGGGGCCATCGGGTCTACGCTTCTGATTAAGTCCCAGGTGGTACTGAGTGCTTATTCTGGAGGCCATCTTTTGAGTGGCAAGGCTGGAGGAAGCCGAGCCAAGGGAAGTGAAGACCTGGTTCCTGCTTAAGTGCAGAGACATCTAGAAAAAAAAAGGATTGCATAGTCTTTGTTATGTTATTCAACAACATGGGAAGATGTATTACATATTTGATGTGTATTTCCATCCCAAATGGTTAATATGTTCAGAAAAAATATATTGAAGCTAAAGAGGTAAGCCCTAATTTTCTAGAAAACGTAGTGGTGTGGAAAACTTCATTTTCCGGCAATGCTGGGTAAATCTGTGTTTTGTAGAGGCTCCATATGCTGTGAATGCTCGTGAATCGTTCTGTTTTATTGTCTTCATTAACAGGGATAATGGTTGCTTTTTAACAATCATGATCACCATCTGGAGCCTAGGAAACCGTAGTCTGTGGCTCAGGTGGAAGGAGACCCTCCTGCTTGGGTCCCAGCCCGTTATTTCCCCACCGCCCAGGCCTGTTTTCATCACTGATGCAGCAAGGCCTCAAGAGCCACAGGGACAGGCACAATGTTAGTTCTGAGTCAGGAGAACACTGTAAGTATGTCATAAGCACATTCAGAGAGCACAGCAAACAGCAGCCCCAACTTTGGTCTTTCACCACATTCTAGTCTCAAATACCGACCAAGCAGCTTTCTATACATGTTCTCTTCAGCTCCCTGGGGGCCCCTGATTTTGCTGTTGCTGGGACAAGCAGTTGATGTGACTAAGTCTTTGCTCTATCAGTTCATGTGGCATGTTGGGTATGAATACCTATGTCTTTTTTTTGCTTCACAGAGAAAGGTTTCCTTGTTGGGAGAAGATGGCTAGAGCATCAAGCTGCCCAGTAACCATAGCAACCCTGCATCCTGTCTGCCCTGTGGCTTCTTCAAGGCTTCTCTCCAGACCTTTCCCAGACCAATCATTTTAAGCTCTCCCAGACAGAAACAAACAAACAAACAAACAAACAAACAGACCCCACAGCATCTGAAACCAACTGAGTCCTCACATACACAGAGAGCTGAGTGTAGCCCAGTGGTGTTTTCCTGCTTGGGATAAAAGGACCAATGGAGTGATGACTACAAAGGCCACCAAGGAAATAAAAGATCCTGTTTTGGTCAGATAAAACAGGAGACAGCACAGCGCCCACTCAAAGAACCTGCTGTAAAGACTCACATCCAGATGTGATGCCGGGGTGGGCCAGGTCATCGTAAGAGTTGTTTAGAGAAGGAGAACTTCTGGCAGAGTTCTGGGGACTGGAAAGGTGTTCATAGTGTTCTCCCAGGGATGAAGAGTTGCTTTAGGAACGCGGATGGAAAGAGAGAGCACTGTGAGGCCGGGCAAAAGGAAGAGGGTGGCAGAGCATCAGGCTGAGGGCTTGTAGCAGAATCCAGCATCAGAAACTCAGTCGGCTCCAGTGTGTGTGCACAGCTACTTCCTGCAGAACTGTCCTCCATGACTTAGCTTTCATCAGCCCTTTCTGTTTGTTTGTTTTGTTTTTCACTATCTACCCCAAGCAGGTTCTTCTTGCACAGAACTTCTAAAATAAAGTAAAATAATTCCCATCAATTGAAAGTGTGTTAGAAAGGGATTGAGGCTCAGTGTTGATGTTGCTTAAGAGACTATTGGGGTTCTATCAAATCAGTTACTTTGTTGTTTCTTGACCCTTCATTCTCTGATAATATCTAAACACTGTAAATGCTCACACTGAGAATGGAGAGAGATAGCCTTCCTGTTGATCTGAATTGCACACCCTCCCCCATCACCTACGAATGCATCAGTGTAGATGGGATAGGCAGTCAGATCCTAAGTGTGTTCAGTATAAGGACTGTTACCAAAAGGGCATGAGAAGCCTGCTTTTCTTCTGCCATACCCCTCCAAGCATGTGTAAAAATAAGATAACGTTCTTTGAATATTTTCAGACATTTATTGTTCATTGCTCCATCTTAACACTGTTGACTGGGCTTAGGTTGAGAGCTAGTCATTCTAGGATGCCTTGAAAAGGTTGAGAAATAACATTCTTCAGAGTTTTAAATTTTTCTATTTTTTCTTTTGAACTTATTTTTTTATTGCTTTAAAAATCATTTTACATACTATCTTTGTCCATTAGCACTGTCATTTAACAAAACACTAGAGGCAGAGTAGTTTATAAAGAACAGATATTGATTTCTGGGGAAGTCCAAGGTCATGTTGCAGGCAAGGTTAGTGACTGCTGAAGGCTGTGTGGTGCCTCCAATATGGCACCTTAGTGCTGTGTGCTCTGGAGAGGAGAGGAACCTTCACATGATGTATGGGCTAGAAAGAGAGGGCATCCCTCTACCTTTTCCTTAAGCTCGACAATGTTATTCAAGATAGAATCACTTCCTACAGGCTTCAGCTCTTCATGTAGCTATCACATTGGAATTAAAGTTCCAACATAAACATTTTTGAGAGACACAGCATTAAAGTCATAGCACCTATTTCGGTCATTCCATTGTATTTTGTAGTTATGTTTTTAATGACTGATAATGGCATCCAGCATGCTGCACCACTACATTTCCAGTTGGTATTACCCAATTCTTTCATTAATCTTAATTTTTCCTAAAGCTCTTTTCTCTAAAGGACAGTTCAGATAGGGTTAACCAAATCTATGGTACACAGGTAGACAGGTCCCACCATAGTATGTGGTATTTTGAGACTGAGGTACACTGACTAGATGTGTTGCTCATTTTAGCAGACCTTTTACTCGCTTCTTCCCTACCTGCTCTCCAGAATCACTGTGAAATGGGACTTGGGATCACAGCTTATACCCCAGCAAGCTAGGTTTGGTCACCAATCCTGGATAAGGCAACTAAAACATCTAAGTTAACACCGAAAATCAGAAAAGGGAGATTGATTCAACATGGCCATATTGGGAAGAGGGACAAGGAGATACAGTGACCCTCCCTCAGGTCTAAGTAGTGGCCAAAGTTACGCATATTAAGCAGTCTCTATTCAAGTGTTGATTCTATCCAACAATCATTGTTTAGACTGCAGTCTCTCCAACAAGGTGGAGTTCTTAGCACTGTGAAATTCCTTTCTAGAGACATCCTTTTGCTGTCTGGTGTCATGCTTTAGAGCAGTGGCTCTCAACCTTCCTAATGCAGTGACACTTTAATAGAGTTCTGAATGTTGTGGTGACCCCCAACAATAAAATGATTTTCGTTGTTACTTCATAACTGTAATTTTGCAATGGTTTTGAATCACCATATAAATATCTGTGTTTTCCAACTGTCTTGGTGTTCCCTTTGACCCCAAAGGGTCATGACCAACAGGTTGAAAACCACTGCTTTAGACTTTCTCTTTTCTTACCAAGAAATTCCTGGGGGGGCGGGGGGCAGGGAATTCCAGTTCCTTGCAGTTCCTTGTGTCAATAGTTTGGTAGCCAAAAGAGGGAAACAAAGGTCTCTTCAAAATGCCTTCATCCTTGCTCAGTCAATCACCCCGTTAAAATTAGAGCTTTAAACTTCTTTTTATTGAGTAGATGACCACTAGAATTATGAGAATGAGCTGATGTAGAGCTTAGACCCTCACAAATTCCACTAAATGCGTGAATGAGTATTTTAGACACTTGTGTCTTGATTGTATACTGTCTGGTGGGAATAAAAGCCACATTGGTAAATCACTAAGGGCTTAATATTTTCATGGATGCCAAACTGACTTCTTAAGAATTTTCCACTCCCGGTAATGGTGATATGGAAGGAGAAGGAACACAAAGTGTGGTTTCACCATGTGTCCTTAGAGGAACAAGCATATCTTACTAGCCCTAACACATGTTGCATACAGTCTTGGTTGGATCAGGCCATGAGCCTATACTCCTGTAATTTATTCTTAGAGCATCTGTGAGCTCTGATTTTCTCAATTAAGATTTATCCTATATTTTATGTGTCTGAGTGTTTGTCATGCTTCCATGTAGGTAAGTGTTCCACATGTGCAGTGCCTCGGGGCCAGGGAATTCCATCAGATCCCCTTGGACTGGAATTACAGGTGTTAGTGTGCTCTCATGTGGGCGCTGGGAACCAGGCCCAGCTCCTTTGGAAGAGCATCTGGTGCACTTTGACTATTGACTCAGTATCGCTCCAGCCCAGGGTGGACGGGGAGTTGATTTGGTGGTGGTGAGCATTCCTTATTACCTTCTGTAACTCTCCTGAGTGTGGGCAAGGCTCAAGTTCAGTCTTGGGTTCCTCACGGTTCCCATGAAGCCCTTTCAGTCAGACTTTAGCTTCAACCTTGTGGCTCTGATTTGAAATCGGTATAAGTGGGGCACAAGCCTGCTCCTGCACGTTAACAAGACAGCGCCATTTTAAGGTCCCATCTTCTTGTCCTGTTGTGCCCCTGGATGCAGCTTGAAAGGCAGAAAGCTTTCCCTGAGCAGAAGACGGTCTGTAGCAGGTTAAGGTTAAGTGGGGGTATAGAAGCTAGAAAACTCTGAATAACTGGCTTAGCAGCCCTCAGGATGCTTCCCTCACCAGCACCAGCTTGTTGGACATATGGACTCTGGGGCCCCACACATCTGGTGAGACCAGCAATGTGTGGGCCTTAGGAAAGTTCTACAAGTGATTCTGGTGAGTGCTAAAATCAAAACACCACTGCTCTAGAAGCAAAGACCATTCTGTTATGGAAAAAGATGACTGGCAGTCCATGCCCAGCCGACAGAGTGGTCCCAGGCACCCACTTCACTACCCATGTCCACGCTGCAGGAGACTTGGTTCCAGATTGACTTCCCCGTCAAATGGCAATGTTTTGTTTTGAGAGAGGGTCTATCTATGTAGTTCAGGCTGTCCCCAGACTACGTAGCCAAGGATGGCCTTAAACTCCTGGTCCTCCGCCCACCACATCCCAGGTGTCAGCATTAAGACATGAGCCACCACATTTTACTGCTACTACTCTTTTTGGTTTGTTTGATTTTTGAGACAGGGTCTCTCTCAATATGTATCCCTGGCTGTCCTGAAATTCGCTGTGTAGATCAAGCTAGCCTCAGACTCATAGTGACCCACTTGCCTCAGCCTCCCAAGTGCTGGGATTAAAGGCCTGAGCTACTGTGCCTAGCTTTACTGATGGTACTCGTAAAGCAAGAGACTAGCCAATGAGGACATTCAGTAGTTTTTTTTTTTTTTGGTCTGTTAAAAGTAGTCATCAAATCTGAACCCTAATAACATTTGAGCATAGTTGTGCCATAATTGTGTTAAGTGCCTTATAAGGTGACATGCCTCTCAAATGGACACAAAGCCATTGCTGTGTTTGCTTAGGAATTAGCCTTGTGAATTCATGGTTCTGTATAGGAACAATACCAGCAGCATTGTAAGGCTTTGTCTGCTGGTCCTTTGCTTCTCTCACAGAATGCTATTGGTCACTGAATCTGCCTTTAGTGGCCTTGCTGCAGACTGAACCCCAGGCTTCCTGAATGCTAGGCAGGCACTCTGCCGCTCTACAGCTTCCCAGACCTGCAGAAGCTCTAATAAATAATGCTCAGATTAAACTCATAGGGTCCTAGGCAAAACACTGGTTGAGAAAAATGAAATAAATTCCATTCTCATCTGGAGAGCCGAGTGGAGACAATGGCTCGAGTTGGTTCAGTATTTCAAACATTTGGATCTCAGTGGTAAAGGCACAATTTGCACTTGTTGATTAGAATGCTGGCCCTCCAGCCAAGACTCACCTTTTTGTTCTATCTCTGTTGCTAGAAGCAGGCAAATCATTTAGCATAGTTTGCATCTCATTTCCTTTTCCATAAACAAGGAATGTGTATAAATATAAGAATTGGATCTAGTCTATTGGGCTCTCTTTCTTCTCCTGATCCAGTGTGTATGTGGTGTCCCCCCTTGGGATATAATGGGTTGATGGCATAATTAGGGCACATCAGGTAGATATATGACCTAACATGACTCCGTCAGATGTATCTCCTTTCTGTCAGCCTGTGTGGATCTCTGAGCAAGAGTCTGAGGACAGACTATGGCACGGTGCATTTTCTCCTCTAATCAAATGGAGAAGTCATGGTGGTTTTGAAAATTGAAACAACTTTTTTTTTTTTCACATTTTCAAATATAACTCTAATTTTCAAGAAACGATGTCAATGCTTCTGGCCAACTTAGAAATTCATAAAGACTGGGGGAAACACTTTCATTTGCCTGTCCCCTGTACCGAGGACCAGCCTGTTAGAATCCTGGTTATGCAAGCTGAAAGCAGAGCGGGCTCCTTTTGGGTCAGGCCACCTGCTGGCAATCATATCAAGCCAACAGCTCCTCGTTGGGAGTTTAAGGTTCCCCAGGAAACACAAGGGTGGCATGGCTAGCACTACAGGTTGTCTGCCTGGCATTTGTTCTCTGTTAACTCCATCCTGGAGAACTCTGGCGTTACCAAAGCCAGACGTGCACCCTGAAGGCTTAAAAATCACATTTCCTAGTTCCTTGCGCCCGTGTGTATTCTTGTACATTCTGATCCTTGAAAACCAAATACAATGTCCATGTGGGTCTCTAGGAAGGCTTGCTGAAGAGGTTGATAAAGTGAGGAAGCCCCCCTCTCTTTCCTTTTCTTTGTGCCTGAAACTTGGATGCGGTATCTTTGGCTTTCCTGATCATCCTGCACCATAAGTATGGATGCCATGCATCAAGGGAGGGCTGACCACTAGGAGGTTTCCTCCTGCTGCATTTGTGTCTATCAGGGACTCCTCCCTTCAGATGACTTCCTGGGGGAGAATAGATTTCTGTGCTGTTTTGGACTTTCTGTTATAGGCTGTAGGTGACACAATAAGTCCCTGTTCTTAAGGGCTTTTGTGTCTCTAGTAGTATGTAACACGTCAGTGATCCTTACTGTAGAGTTTACATAGTGGTTGGGCACTTGCCTAACAAAGCTCTGGGTTTGTTTTCCAAAATCACAGCAAATGAACAACACCATCAACTGTAGTCTCCAATAAAGCAACAAAGGATGAAGGTAAAACTGGGGACAGAAACAACATGGTTTCCGTGGTTAGGTATGGAGGCTCCCCTAGCAACCGTGAAAGGGTCAAGGATATCAGGATGGAAAGGAATGTAAATGATGAAAATGCGTAGCTCCTCCCACTCTCCCCACCTCCTTATACTTAGAGTTGAGAAAACTGAAGCCCAGCGATGCTAAATTAAGTGCCTACCAGCAACCAATAAACTATAGGAGAATTGCCATATAGACACAACAGGAAGGTATTAACACATGGTACAAGTAGAGGACTCTCTGTCAGTGGGATAGGATGATCTTGTTCAGTAAGGACCAAATCCTAACACTAGGACTTCTGTGTTATAAATAGACCGTGTAGTGTACTTGATTCACTGATGTGAATTTTAAGCTAATTCAAGACCCAGTTCAAATGGAAGATCTCAAATCGTTTTAGCATTGGCTCCCACATCTTCAATACTCATTTTTGTCCCCATTGTGGAGAAGCTATTACAAAAAAAGACACATGAAGATTTTGATTGACACACAGTGTCACATGGAAACTTCACAGGATTCTTATTAAAAGATTCTTATTAAAACAGACTTCTGGGAATCAGTTCTTTCAAATTAGACTCTGAGGTGGATGAGTTTCTGAGACAGATTCAACTGTTTGCACATTGCTCGTAGAGAAAGGATGGCTACAAAAGAGGGTTCTTTGACAGAAAATACATCTCTGAGCCTTTCTCAGAGGACAGACACAAAGAGCACAAGTGGCTTTGGGGTTATCTATGGTGGTAGTAGATTAAGGACATCAGTGGGTGGGGCCAAGTGTAGTAGATTAAGGACAGCAGTGGGTGGGGCCAAGTGAATAGACCTTGGCTTTTGTGGTTTCCAGGAGAAACTATTCCTTAGTAGTTAACTGTTGATGCTAACTAGCATGAAGAGTCTTTGGTGTTTTTTTTGTTTTGTTTTTGTTGTTGTTTTGCTTTTGTTTTGGTGATGTATCTCTCTGTCTTTTCTTTTTAAAAGCGATGTTATTTAATTTGTTATATGTTTGTATGCCACGACACCTGTGCAGAAGTCAGAGGACAATGCTGGGTGCCAGTTCTCACCTTCCACCGTGTGGAAGACAGCTCCCTCATTGTTTCTGCTACACTGTACGGTTCACTCAAGGCTTGCTGGCCTCAAAGACTCTAGATTTTCTTGTCCCTGTCTTCCATTCCATTTTGTAAGAGCGCTGGGGTTACAGCTGTGTGCCACCATATTTGGCCTTTTTCCTTGGGTTCTGGTGCTTGAACTCAGGTCATCAGGTTTTTGCAGCAAGTGTGTGCTTGTGCCCTCTGGGTCACCCCTCTGGGCTTGACCTAGCATTAAGTCCCATTTAGTTGCTGGTAACACACAACCTGCTGAACAGCCTCCCCACTGCCCACTGAAACCCCCGTTTCTCCCTGTCACTCTTAATCCCATGTTGTGGCAAGCTGATTATGGAGAGTTTCTGCAAGCATTAGTCTGTTCACACGCAGTTAGCCATAGCCTTGGAATTCTAAGGCTCTTGGCTGTCTCCCCAGGCTTCCCCACAGCCAGGATCTCCTGAACCTGAGATTTCTTGTTCCCATTTCAGCTCCAGGACCATCTCTTTGAAGTTCTCAGTCTTTTGATAGCAAGTGTCACTGGAGTCTTCTTCTGCCTCAGGACACTGGAGGACCTTCTCCACATTTTCTTGGCGACCATTTCTGTACTGACTCTATTGACATTTTTCTCTTCTCTCACCAAAACCTGGTGTGCAGACCTCTTGCCTATAAATATCTAGCTCCCCACAAGCACTTCTGTTTGCAAGGCTTGGGGAATCTTGAAGGCTTACGTCTGGGTTGTTGCAGGATGACTTTTTCAGCTTTGCTGATTTTTCCTGAAAAGGCAGGCCTTGGTTATTCACCAGCCACACATGCTGTGGATTTCAGGGCAGTCTTGAAGGGTAGGATTTGGAATTAAAGTCTGACCACTGAGTCAGTAACTTGTTTTCATGCACGGAGTGGAGACAATTATACCTCTTTGGAGTGTGTTTATTCACATTTCAGCCACGGCAGGCTCCTAAGTCACTAGCTTTTTGGTTTGGCTTTTTGGGTATAAGTGTTCTTGCTGCAGATAAAGAGGGATTTAATTTTATTTACTATTGGTTTTTCTTTTTTGAGACAGGCTTTCTTCATGTAGCCCTGGCTGTCCTTGAACTTATTCTGTATATCAGGCTGGCCTTGAACTTACAGAGATCTACCTGCCTCTCCCTTCTGAGTGCCACTAAGCCTGGCTAAAAGAATTCTTTCCATACAGTATATTTTGATCATGTTTCTTTCCCTTCCTTAACTCCTCCCAGAGTCTTCCCCACCTTCCTACCCACCCAAATTTATGTTCTTTCACGTTGTCTCATTTTCAAAACAACAACAAAAGTAGGTAAAAATGAGAATCAAAGAAAACAAGCAAAGATAAAAAAAAGCCAAAATGAAATAAAAGTACACACACACACACATACACACACCATGGAGTTCATTTGTGTTGGCTAACTACTCCTGCCCCGTTGCCCAGTGTAGTTGATATAACCAGTGAAACTCCACTGGAGAAAATGGATTTTTCCTTTTACTAGTGGGTGTCAGTTACAAATAGCTTCTGGGCCAGGTATGGGACCCTGGGTCCATTTCCTTCGCTTACTGCTGGTACCCCATCTGGCTTGAACCTGCGCATGTGTTGGGTATGCTGCAATAGTCTCTATGAGTTCATATCTGCCTGTCATATCTGGAAGATACTGTTTCCCAGGAGCCATCCATCACCTCTGGCCCCTTCTGCATGGGATCCTTCAGCCTTGGGGGAGGGGTTTTGATGAAGACATCCTGTTTAGGACTGAGTGCTCAGAAGCTTTCATTCTTGGCACACTGTTCAGTTGTGGGCCTCTGTTAATTCTCAACTTCTGCAAGAGGAAGTTATATAGAAGGAATTCCAATTAGCTAAACCAGCTTAGTTAAAGCAGATCAAGTATGCTAGCTTGTAGTTCGAACGAAGGTTGCACATGGTGGGTTTTAAATATATTTTTAAACATACAGTTGTATAGTTATGTGACTTTAACACATGCACACAGTCTTGTAACATCACCACCATTAACAGGCTGTCGGATGATTGCAACACCTCAATGGATTCTCTCATGCTACGTTATGAGATTTATATATATATATATGGACAGTTTTCCTTTCCTAATGCTTGCTATTATTTTATCTGAGGAACTGTGATTCACATACAGAAAGCCTGCAATTTTGAAGTGTGCAGTTCAGGGGGGTTTGGTACATTCACAGTATTGAACAGCAGTGACAACTGTCTCCCTCTAGA
Organism: Pachyuromys duprasi; assembly: GCA_028658305.1. Classification (NCBI taxonomy): domain Eukaryota; kingdom Metazoa; phylum Chordata; class Mammalia; order Rodentia; family Muridae; genus Pachyuromys; species Pachyuromys duprasi. The sequence goes on along the minus strand of CM053759.1, from coordinate 23,989,955 downwards.
ACATCTCCACCAGACTGAAGCCCTCTCCCTCCCAGCAGACATGATCATGCCCCTTCTCCCCATTGCTACACACTGATTAGTGTATTTTATGATTTGACGCCTATTTTAGATACCCTAGATACATTTTACATACATAGAATTCTTTTTGTATGTATTAGTGGCGGTCCCACACATGCATGCGCACAGAATTTAGAGTGCAGTGTCAAATGCTCTTTGCTGCCATTCCCAGCACTGGTGTTATAGTTGTATGCACTAGGATGTGAACTCAGGTCCTCACGCTTGGCATAGCAAACACTTTTACCCACAGAGCCAGCTCTCCTCCAACCCTGCAGGATGACGTCATTTGTGGGTAGCTGCTTCTGTGTAGGGTAGTTGTTTTCAAAGATCATCTACACCATGGCACATGCCAAACCATCATCTTATTTTTTGAGGGAAAGCAGTGTTGGGAATTGAACCTAGGGTCTTGTGCATACTAGGCCTTATCACTGAACTATATCCCAAGCCCCAGGGACTCCTCTTTGTAAGGTGAATAGTGTTCCATTATAGAAACATTTTTTTTATTCACTGATTATCTAATGGGAATTTGATCTCTGTTTTGGCTGCTATGCCTAATACTACTATGGGCACGGAGGATGCATTTAGGTGAACATCTGTTCTGTTTTCCTGGGTGTACTGCGCACTGGAATTTCCGTGTCATCTGGTCACTCCCAAAGCCATAAGAGGAACTGTTGAGTCTGACAGAGAGTCTCCCACAGTGCATGGCAGTGTCCCCCACCACCCACGAAGGCAGAAGAAAACCCCACTAGTACTCTCTCTCTCAGTGTCCACATATCCTCCTTGGCAAATACAGTCATTGCTTCTATAGACAGTGGGAGTGTGGACTGTGAATGGTCACACTTTATTAAGATGTAATCCCTAACCTGTGTTAATTCAATCACTACCCACGTTGCTGGACACCATCCCAGTTCATTTTCATTACCACACGGAATCACTCCTTTGTCTTCAAATATCCTCTGCTCATCTTCCCATCCTTCCTCAGGCTTAAACCATCTTTGCATGGATTTTCCTGTCCTGGGTGCTTCCCATAACTGGAATCATGTAGTATACAGTTGTCTATAACTGGCTTCTGTCAGCACACCACCATCTGCAAGGCAGATGCATGCTGTAGTACATGTTACTCACATCTAAACTTTGGGCAGAGTGCAGGGAGTTTTATGGAAGAAGGGGAGATAGAAGGACACAGAGGGGACAGGAGCCCTACAAGGAGACCAACAAAGCTAAAAAACCTGAGACCAGGGGGTCCTGCAGAGATTGTTGCTCCAACCAAGGACCATGCATGGAAAAAAAAATCTAGACCCTCTGCTCAGATGAAGCACATTGGCAGCTCAGTCTCCATGTGGATACCCGAGTAAGGGGAGCAGGGGCTGTCTCTGTCATGAACTCAATTGCTGCTCATTAATCACTTGCCCCTGGTGATGCAGCCTTGCCACACCACAGAGGAAGAGGATGCAGGCAGTCCTGATGAGACTTGATAAGCTATGGGCAGATGGCAGAGGAGGAGGACTCCCTGTTTCAGTGAACTAGGGGAAGGGGATAGAGAGAAGATAGACTGGGAGGAATTGGGGAAGGGGGTATCAATTGAGATATATAATGAGTAAAGTGTGAAAAAAAGATTAAAAAACACACACACACAGAAATATGGGAATATGTTTTTGTTTTTATCCCAGGTGTGGGATATGGGTCTGCTTCAGATTGCCCACAGAAGCTGACTATGATTTGCCTTGTGCTCTGGCAAAGGCATGATTTTGCCAGCTGCAGATAGTTTCTGCAAGTGTATGGCACTGGGAATTGTAGGAACTCTTGAGAGGTTACAGAAATGATAGGGCCCTGAGAGAGGCAGCGGTGGCTGCTGCCAATTGCTGCTGTTGTGGTTGGTTGCTGTTTGTCAAGACTTCTTGTGCAAAGAGAGGAGTAGAAGAAACTGAGTATCCTGACGGTGAAGATCAAACTTTTCCCCAAGGAACTCGACACTGTAATCAGCAGGAAGTAGTCTAATGATACCCGTGCCCTCTTTCCCCTCAAACCTTCTTTCTCTTACCTAGTGTTAGGGGATTGGAAGGGTGTAATAAGGGTGGAGAAGGGTGGCAGAAAAAAAGAACAGACGAAGTAGCCAAAAGTCTGCCTACCTTGTCCTATTTTTGTTGCCAATCCAAACTGAGGAAAACAGGTCTTGAGAATGGGGTCTATGAAGTGTGGTGGGCAGAGAAAATAAATAGCAAGGAATACCAAAGAACAGTATGAAAAAGGGCAAGTGTTGTGATGTAAAATCATTGGGTAGGATGCTCAGTACTCATTCAGAAAGGCAAATGGGACAGACATTGGAAGAAGGAGAAAACAAGGAACAAGACAGGAGCCTGCTCACAGAGGGCCTCTGAAAGACTCTGCCCAGCAGGGTATCAAAGCAGATGCTGAGACTCATAGCCAAACTTTGGGCAGAGTGCAGGGAAGCTTATGAAAGAAGGGAGAGATAGAAAGACTGGAGGGGACTGGAGCTCCACAAGGAGAGCAACAGAACCAAAAAATCTGGGCCATGGGGTCTTTTCTGAGACTGACACTCCAACCAAGGACCATGCATAGAGATAACCTAGAACCCTTGCACAGATGTAGCCCATGGCAGCTCAGTCTCCAAGCGGATACCCTAGTAAGGGGAACAGGGACTGTCTCTGACATGAACTCAGTGGCTGGCTCTTTGATCACCTCCTCCTGAGGGGGGAGCAGCCTTGCCAGGCCACAGAGGAGGACAACACAGCCAGTCCTATGAGACCTGATAGGCTAGGGTCAGAGGAAAGGGGAGGAGGACCTCCCTTATCAGTGGATTGGGGAAGGGGCATGGGAGGAGAATAGGGAGCGAAGGCAGGATTGGGAGGGGGTGAGGGAGGTGGCTACAGCTGGGACACAAAGTGAATAAATTATAATAAGTAAGAAAAAATTAAAAAATCACGAATCTGGCTTATCCTTCAGGGTGACACACAGTTTGTTCCCTGTTGTGTGACAGGCACCGAGGGCTTACAGCTATGTATACAGGAACTGAGCTTTCAAAATGTTTATTACATGGAGAGAGAGCAGAAGCGAGGAGCTGGCATACAGTAGAAGTGTCAGGAAGGCTCCCCTAAGGTGTAGGATGGAAAGGAAAGATGCTCATCCAGCAAAAAAGGGACTCCAGAGCTATAAGGGGAAATGTGCTTCATGTCGGGGGCATGGCTTATTGATGGCCTACTTTTCTTTGGCCTGTAGGTAACAATTTTGATTAGAATATTATTCTTTCATTTTTTTAATCAGTGAATGATGTTTTCTTTTTTTTAATGGAAACATAAATCACCGGTTAAGGCCTCTGTAAATATTGGTAGCTTTAGCTTTTGATTGTGTGCAGTAATTAAAGAGGGACATACAGGATGGCAACGATGTAAACAGAACCATGTTTGGAGAACACTTTTTCTTGTCATCATTCAGGTGTTGCTGGGTCAGACTTTCTCAGAACTCACACATCCATCTGAGTCATGAAGCACCAGGAAACAAAGTCTACAGTCTTCTGGGATGAATCGTGGGCCTGAGAAGAACAATTTTCTCCTGACAATACCTCTTGTTCACACCTTTCCTGTGGTGAGAGAAAATGACCTGGGTTTTCAATTTTCTATCTAACTTCTCTTATACTGGAAGAATAATTCTGAAACCTTTTGATGTGTTTTATAGGTGGCCAAAAGTAAATAAATAAGTAAGAGAAAAATCAGATCATTTAGACTGTTATTCTTCCCAGTCCCTTAAACACTTTTTGATAAATTCATGGGAGAAAGAAAGATTCATTTGATGGGAACAGGTAGATTTTGAAAGTGTCTCAAATAACTTATTACTATGTAACCCAAATAACCCAAGCTTAGGCATCATCATAAAATACACACAAACACATAGTAGGACAGAGTCTAGATGTCTTATCTCTAGGTTGGCCGCTGATAGAGAACAGATATAAATCCCAAGTAATTAATGTACTAATTGGTCTGAGTGAGAAACACATTCACACATGTAAAGCAAAACCTGAAATTTTTTTTGACAAAGAATTGACAAGTTTTTATTGAATATTTTAAAAGTTTTAGAAAATAAGTATTCTTGGTTATCTAAATGAAAAATAAAAGCAGTTTGTAATTAACATGCACTATGTGTTTTCTATCACTTCCCAAAAATTTACTCAACACCTCAAAGGTTCAAAAATTATCTTTTTTGAATGTGCATACATGTTCATGTATGTCGTATGGGCATATGCGTATGTGTGGTTATACACATGAAAGTGTGTAGAGGGCAGAGGTCAATCTTGAGTATCATTTTTTTAGGAACATTGTCTTTCTTGTTTTCTGAGGCAGGCTCTCTTATTGGCCTGGAGCTTAGTACATAAGTTAGACTTGGCTAGTGTGCCTCAGTGATCTACTTTTCTGTGCTTCCCTGCACTAGGACTACACTCATGTCCCATCGTCACACCTGGCCTTGTTCACATAGGTTCTGGGGATTGAACTCAAGTTTTCAAGCTTACAAGGCAAGCACTTTTGGTGACTGAGCCCTCTTCCCTGACCAAGCTTTATTCTTTGAAAGAGGACTAGTCAAGTAATTCTGGCTCAAGGGACTTTTATGAGACTGGGTTAGGATGTCAACTGGAACTACAGTCATATGAAGACTTGGTTGGGACTGGAAGATCTGCTTCCCAATGACTCATTTGCATATCCGGAAAATGTCTTCAAATCTTGTTTCAGTGGAACTCACCATGAAGCTAAATTGTACTTTGTCTCTGCCAGAATAGTTGATCCTTGGGGACAAGGAGAAATAGCAATGACCTGTTAGAGGAAACCAGACATCTTCACTTAGGCCATATTTTATTTGTCTCCCAAACCAAGCCCAGTATAGTGCGGGCAAAAATCACATGGGCCTCGAACACCCAGAGGTGGGATCACGAGGGGTACCTTGGAAGCTGGCTGATAAAAGTTACTGTAAAAATTTCAGCGAGTCGTTCAAAAAGGGAAAGGGCTGGCTCAAACGCCTCTGTGAGAGAATCTTATGTCGGCAGAAACGTTCCAAAGAAATGAAGCCAAGTTAGGCAACTATTGGAGCTCTCTAGGGAGAAAGACTTAGGAGCAGCATCAAGGAGGACCAATAGCCATGAAGGATCATCCATGAGTAGCCTGAGTCCCTGCTTTACCATGATAAGCAGGGAATCCTGGGGACTTGGCATTTTCCCAAGATGCTCGGGCATCTACCACGGGCCTTCCACACCCATGGAATATTGGCTTGAATGTCATTCCTGTGAGGCTCCTCAGCTTGTTTGTCTTGAGCAGAGGTTTCCAAGCATTTCCACTTCTGACAGATGATGTTCCCTGTGTCAAGTCACACTCTCATGGGTGATCCCCAGGTCATGTGTGTATTCCATGCCACTAGCTGTTCCTATGTTTCACTTACATCTTTATTTGCCTATTTGTTTGCTTGTTTGTTATTTTCACTTGAACTCCTGATCTTCCTGCCTCCTCCTCTTGAATGCTAGAATTACAGGTCTATCACCATACTGTGTGCACTGTGTGTGTATATGTGTATGTGTGCATGCCTCTGTGTATGTGTGTGTCTAAGACCCCAGAGGTTGACAATAGGTGTCTCCTGGATTGTTCTCTGTATTATTTTTTGTCTTTTAGAAAGGATTTATCCATGAGCCTGGAGCTCACCAGTTAGACCAGACTGACTGGCCAGCAAGCCCCAGGGATCCTCCTTTCTCTGTCCCCCTCGTGCAGGGATTACAGGCACACACCTGTAATTTGAAATTTGGCTTGGCTCATTTCATTCTTGTTGCTTCCTTGGCAGGTTGGGAAGAACACGCCACTAATTGTAAATTAAGCTGGGCAAGAGAATTCCTGTGATTCTGCCATTTAAACAGGTCTCACTCCCCACAGCAACACAGACTATGAGATGTATTCCATGCCCAGCTATAACGATTGGCTTGCTGCCTCCTGGCTTTTCTTTTGGGCTGTCTCCTGCATTTTCACTTCAACTCAGCTTTTATTCTGAAATCCTCATGTTCTTTATAGTTTGGCTACTGATGCTCCCATACTCAATATCTGGAGATATTTTTGCTGTATTCACCTTCTGGATCTGAGCAGGCCCGGCTGGGCTGTGAAGGAGTACTCCTCTATCTTTTTGCTGTCCTTCTTGGTAGGGATCTGTCCCTATTCCCGTGTCACCTTGGTGGCTGCAGGTGCATATCACACTATTCATCCGACACAGAGGCCTCCTCATACTACAGGAAGGGAAGTCCAATGACCACAAGCTAGGATCACTACTGCACCTCAATCAAGAATTGTAAGAGTTAAGATTTGTTCCTTCAGTGGTTTTGTTCCATTTTGTTTGAGACAGAGTCTCACTGTTTAGCCTTGACTGGCCTGGAGCTTCCTATATGGAAAAGGCTGGCCCCAAACTCACAGAGATCTTCCTGCCTCTGCCTCAGGATTAAAGACATACACCACCACATTCAGTTATTCTTTCTCTTAATAAATAAGACAATTAAGGTAACAAATATTCCTCACAGAAACAAGCTGGTTACCTCGCTTTTCTTTTATTTAAATGCATGGTAAAATCCAGGCTGTAAGAGATAAACTGCAGGGGTCTTAGCTACTGTCCTATTGCTGTGAAGAGACACCATGAAAACAAACAAACAAAAACAAGTACCACTTGAAGTGTTGAGCTGTCTTTCTAATCCGAAGTCCCAGAGTCTTCCATATTCCTCTAAACAACACCGTCAGGCCTGACACAGCAACACCCCATTCCTGGTGCCGATTTCTGTCTTAGTTACTGTTGTATTGCTTTGAAGAGATACCGTAACCAAGACAAGTCTTCATTCGAAAGCATTTAGTTAGGGGCTTGCTTACAGTTTCAAAGAGTTAGTCTGTGAGCACCATGCCTGGAAGCAGACAGCCATGGCAGTGGGGGCGTAGCTGAGAGCTTTCACATCCTTCTCCACAGGCGGCAGGCAGAGTGTGAGAGAGACTGGATCTGGGGTGGGATTTTGAAACCTCAAATCCTACCCCCAGTGACACACCTTCTCCAACAAGGGCTACTTTGGCAAGGCTACACCTTCTAATCCTTCCCAAACAGTTCACCAGTTGGGGGCTAAGCAAGTAAATATGTGACCCCATAGGGACCGGTTTCATTTAAAGCACCACAGCAGGCCACTAAGTTATGCAAATAGGATTAGGGTCTCGGTCTTATGATGGCTGGTCTAAGCGGTTTTCATTATGTTATAAGTGGAAGTGGAAAATGTCACAATACACAGGGTGGTACCGTCCCAGGGCAAGCAACGGAGTGTTTGATTAGAATGTTTAATGAGAAATCTGTTAAGAAGACTCTTTTGAGAAAAACTGTACTTTTGGAAAAGAGAATGAGCTATGACTTTCACTAGAAGGCAAACCCAAACTGACAAGTTAAGCTGGACAATGGAAAAACTGTCAGAGCAAGGGATGATTTGGTTCTGTTTCCCCATTAGGGGATAGGACAGGAGTCAGGATAGCTGCAGGTTCTCTGTGTGTGAAATGGAGATAACTATAGGACCATCCGCAGAAATGCTATCAAATGAAAAAAGGAAATAAAAAGGACAAGAACATGCCTGCTCCTAGGTATTGTGGAGGAGGAAGTTTATGGTAGAGAGAAAGGTGGAGCACAGCCAGAGGCAGGGACATCTGGGAGAGTCCAGTGTGAACATGACCCCAAGCCTGGCCATGTGAACAGTAGGTAGGCGAGAGAGGAGAGCCAGGCCACGAGGTCAGGAAGGTAAAGGGTAGACCAAAAAAGAACAGGTCACCAAAATGGCTGGAGTATATAGGGAAAGGTAGCTGGGGGAAGTTTAGGGTAGGGATGGGGTATGCCAGCCATACCTTGTAACAGGTAGGGGACTGAAGGATGCTGGGGGAACCTGGCAGCCAGGTATGCTTTGATAGGTTAATGGTAGCCTCGGTTAACCATTTGTCTCATATTTGAGATCTAAAAGTTACAGGGATTAGTTAGTACACTTTGAGCAATGTCTAGTGAATGCTCAATAGGTGTGACCCCTTATGACGGGAAGACACGCTGCCATGGAAGAATTTGGGGAGTTTCACTCTCTAATGCCCCTCCCCCTTCTGTAAGAACGCCGTGGATGCCCAGATCTCTCTGGGAAGCAGGTCTAAGTTGGCACTCCTGGGGTAGGACCGGAAGTAAGAGTACGTTCAAAGTCCGTGCCACATGAGTCACCCTCGAGGGAGTCTTAAGCTATGAAAAACTTAGCTCTGCTTTCGAGCAATACTGTAGCAGACCCCGGCCCACGGGGCAAAGAGCCAATTCCTCGCTTGTTTAGAGGGATAAACCGGAAGTGTCTAAGATAGTGTGACATTGTGAAGTTTGCACAAAAATTCTCTAATGTGGCCGACTGTTAAAATCTTTTTGCCTGTGTATAACAGTGGGCAGTGTGTGCATGTTGCATGTACTCATGTGTGCCCGGGCATGTGGTGGCTATATGTTGACATCAGGTGTCTCCCTTGATCACCTTACATACTGAGTCAGATTGTAGTGATTTGAATGACAGATGTCCCTCATAGTCTTGAGGACTGGGACCCTTGATCTCCAGTTGGCGGTGCTGTTTGGGAAGGTTTGGGTGATAAAGCCTTGCTGGAGGACGCACACCAGGAGGAGCAGCATTGAGACTGAAAAAGCCTCGCCCACTTCCACTTTACTTTCTCTGCCTCGTGTTTGTGGCTCAAGGTGTGAGTTCTTAGCTTCCCGCTCCCAGTCACCATGCCTGCTTCAGGCTGCTACTCCTCCCAAATGTGATAGACTCTCATCCCTCTGGACCCATAAGCCAAATAAACTCTTCCTTCTATATGTTGCCTTGGTCATGGTGTTTGACTGAGATAAAAGCCGTAACTGTACACAAAGATTCTAGCTGAATGCCGAGGTCACTGATTCAGGTAGGTTAGCTAGCCAGCTTGCCCCAGGGATCCTGTGTGCTGAGGTTACACAGGCTGTCATGCTCACGTGGCACTTATGTGTGCACTGGAGATTTGAACTCAGTTCCTTGTGTTTGTATAGCAAGTGCTTTATCCACTGAACAGTCTCCCTATCCTAGAGATTCTAGCCTCCCTAGATTTCCTGAAACTGCATTTCAGGGCAAAGTCCAGACAGAACCAAGTGGTTGATGTTCCTTCTCTACAGGTTGATGATCGCTATAGTAACATTCAAATATGTTATGTGCCCTAGAGTCACCACAAGCACCACTTAGCAGCATGGTCCCGGGCCCCAGTGGGGTGACTCATACTGTGATTGCTCTGCTTTCAGTGTTTGCAGCATTCTCAGGACACATGCAGCTTGACTCAATTAAACTGTTGCCAATAAGATGAAAAACACTAGATCAATCAGGCCTTTCCCTTTGGCAGCCCCAACAGCCAGCCCGGCTCATCTGCATGGTTGATCCATTCCATCATACACAAGGAGTTGCTGACGTAACCAAAAAGAAATAATTTATTTGTGGAAAGTGGCTGGAATTGAAAAGAGCTGGGTTTAAGCCCAGGATTCAGAGGTTCCGTGCTGTACTCCAGCAGCCAAGGGACCCAGGCAACCTGTTTTCCTGTCTTCAGGTGCAATCTGGTGTCCTGGAGCCCAGCTCAGAATCCTTGTGTATCTCTCTTTTGTGATGCTGCAGGCCTGAAAAGAATTCTTTTGTTGTTTCTGTTTTTGAGAGCCTCTTGTAGCCTGCATGGGTTACGAAATTGCTGTGAAGTCCTGGCTGCCCTTGAACTCCTGAGCTCCAAAGTGCTATAGACATGTGCCATTACTCCCGGGTCTTAAAGCTTTTGAGGTCAGAGAATGCATTCTGAAGCCAAACCCCCTTCCAACAGCACAGTGGGAGCCTGTGCCATGGAGACAGTCCTGTGTTCTGTGAAGACCAAGTGCTTTTCTTATTTTAATTCATTTCCCTCCCACTTCACTGTTTCATGTCTTCTCATTGAACTTTCCAGTGAATTAGCCTGTTGTTGCTTTGACAACAGGTGGGAAGAACTGGGGAGGGGCGGACGGTGAAGTGGAGTACTGGAAAATACCACATCTCCGTGGGGAAACTGTCAGAACGAGATGTCAGTTTGTGGCTTAAAAATAGCAATACACACTGATTTGCCCCGGACCAGGGGGTGGGGGTGTGCTTCGTTTACTTCTTTGCCTTCCCCTTGAAATCCTCTAGGACTCTGAAAATAAATCATTTATCTCAGGGGACATAGAGCTGGTGTATCGCCAAGAGAAAAGCTGACAGCAACAGGTTGAAGCCTCCAGTTGTGACATAATTTATGATGGGGGGGGGACTCATCACACTGAAGGAGGCAGTCTGGGGGAGGCCTGGCTGGGGTCTCCACCCACAGAAATGCTCAGCTTGATCCTTCTGCATGAAAAATGAAGTGTGGTGAACTAGCAAGGAGACCCCGAAATGCTTGGATGATCACATAGACTTGGACGCAGAGACTAGAAGAAATGACCCAGGCGATCCCACTTATAGGGTGTGGAGATAAATAACGGGCAGCTCACAGAGAAAAGGTCAAACGTCCGACTTCAGGTCGTGTCTTTTCTTCCTGAGCCAAGTTGCCTTGCATTGAAGGCAGGTCGGATTTGCATTCATGTGTCTCTCTGCTTCAGCTCGTAATTTTCTGTGTTTTCTCCCAAGGGGGTATTAAACCAGAGCTGTTTCACATGGATGCCATGGTTCCCATTCAGAACCCTGTCACTATTTTGTCTTTTCTCTATCATCTTGATGGGAAAAAATATCTCCTGTAGTTTCAAGGTCAACTGTGAACTATCTGGGCTTGTAAATGAAACAGTGACCCTTGGACCGTGTGTCCTTCTTGCCACTTGTCTTGTGTGGGTACTTAATAGGACACAGCCATTCTCCAGCCTTGGGTCGGAGGTCAGGCTGCCATCAACAACAGCTATAAACCTGCACAGAAATTTCATCAGCACAGCAAAAAGGCTTTTTTTTTTCTTTCCTTCTTGCTACAGATGTGAAGATTTTTTTTTTTTGTTTTGTTTTTTCAGTTGTGCTTGCTCTTGAACTTTTGCTTCTGCTTTGTGTTTTATTTCTATAGCTTTTAAAGAGCTGGCTTGTAGGAGAGCTGAGGTAGGCTTGCAGACAAATGTGTAAACAGCCATGTTTGATTTGCCTGCAGCCTGAGAGTTGGGGTCCTTGGCCCCCTAGAGGGCAGACGTAGCCTGAACTTGGGCTTGGGGTTGACTTTATTTCTGGCCTAGGGCATACAAGGGATACTTACTGCTCTCTGGGGAGCTCTGATTTGGTGCAGTCAGTCACCAACTGGACCTTGTCCTGATGACCTGTTTCCAAGTCTCCAGTACTGTGTGCAGTTTGTCTTCTGTGTAGCACAGGTTCTGGTTGATACCTTCCCGGTCCGTGATTTCCAGGTAGACACTTGTTCCCTTGGCTCTGCACAATTCCTCCACAGGCTCTCCTGGTTTTCTTACCCCCAAAATGTCTCATTGCTAAGCTCTTCTGTCTTTCCTTTTCCTTTGGATAACTATATGGACTTGTGGCCTTCATCACTACATTGAGACTTCTGGCTACCAACATGAAACATCAGTTTCCTGGGCTTTTCCAGACATGTCTATCAACATGTATGTTCTTTATATGAAATGTAACTCATCTCAGTGTGAATTCATCCTCTTCCCATTTGCTGAAGTTTTTGGTGGTGCTGTGACTAAGTTCAGAGGCTTGACTATTTTCTCACTGTTCTCTAGGCTGGGAGGTCTCAGCATGAAATGCCGGCAGATCTGGCGTCTGTTCAGGACTGGCAGCCTGCTTCTCCCTGTGCCTTCCATTGTGGGAAGGCAAGGAAAGTCTCCTGGCCCTAATGCCATCTCCGAAGACTCCACCCTCAGGACCTAATTATCACTGTGTCCAGATATCATGCAGAGTTAGGATTTCAACATATAAATTTTAGCGGCAGGGCCACAAACATTCAGTCCAAACTTGATTTTGACCTTTTTTTTTTTTTTTTTTTTTTTTTTTTTTTTTTAAATCTACCTCGTCCCCCAGGTTAAAAACAAAAGTCCTGAGTCATCCTGATGGTTTTGTTTCCTCATTCTCCCTATTCTATATATTGTCATGTTAGGTGTTTTTATTTTGGAAAAACAATGTTTTAAAATCCTGCCTCTCATTTCCATTTTTACTGCTACTCCTTTGGCCTAAACTCCTCAGCTTCCTTTACCTGTAAAAACAAACAAACAGACAAACAGACACCTCACAAAATATCACAGCACTACAATTCTTGAACAGGCACAAGATCAACGAATGATGAGTGTATGGGTCTGTCTAGACCCAGACTGACAAACTGGGAAGGTTAAATGAGACACTTGACAGAAAGCGCATTTAGTACAATGATTGGCACATAACAGTTGCTCATTAAATAAGAATCATTATTTATTTCTAAATATAATAATTATTATATACAGAACATAACAGACTAGGTAGTCTGGGTTCAAATCCAAGTTTAATGTGTACGCTTACTGCATGTGCAATCTCTGTATGTCCACTTATCATCCCTATAATGCAGAGGATTATAAAAGGCTATTGTGATGATTAAATATGTGAAGCACTTAGAACAAGGCCAGACATATGGCAAGTACTCAGCATGTTAGTTGATACTATTGCTATCATTATTAATTTCCTTCCTCCTCACCATCTTCCTTTTTCTTTTGAGACAGTGTCTTGCCATGTAGCTCTGGCTGTCCAGGATCTCACTATGTAGGCCAGGTTGGCCTTGAACTCACAGAAATCTGCCTGCCTTGAGTGCTGGGATAAAATGCATACACCACCACAGCTGGCCTCTTCGTTTAGAGGTCAACATCTTGGGCTTTCTAGAGGAAATGCTCATAGTTTGAACTCTTGTCCACCGCACCCTAAAAATCACATAGATAGAGAGTTCTGGAGGACTCGTGTCCCCCACGTAAAATTTGATCTAGCCTCACTGGGATGTCATCAGTGCCATATCAGTCTTTTGCAGTATTTTAGAAGAGTCTTAAGGTGACTTGGCTACTCTAGTTTCTCCAAAACTGAGGGGGCTGGGAGGGATAGCTTTCACCTAGAAGGCTTCTGGGTAGCCGTGGCCACACCAAGACAACAGTTATCACTGTTTCTCTCTCTCTCTGGTTTTTTTCGATGCAGGGTCTCACTATGTAGTCCTGGCGATAACTCATCATGCAGACCAGGCTGGCCTCAAACCCACAGGGATCCTCCTGCCTCGGCCTCCCAAGTGCTGGGATCAAAGGTGAGTGCCGCTATGTTTAGCAGACACCCTGTCTTTGTTATGATGGGAGCTGTCCCACCTAAGCTCACCTTCCAGATATCACCCACAAGCACGCTCCAAAGGTGCCAGCAAAATGTCTGCACTGAGATGATTTGAGTGTGACGCTTGGGACATTATTCCGGAGCCCTCGCATAATGACCTTTATTTCTTATCCATCAAAGTTTCCCCTTTGCAGGGAGAGGATGGTTAAGGCTTGTCCTTATGGGTGAAAAGAACACGTCCTGGTCTCTGGAATTTCTCCCCTAAAATCAGTTTTATCAGGGGCACGATTTAGGCATCTTAAACACAGGACTCAGCGACTTTGACAGGCATCAGCTGCCCCTCTTCACTCTCCCATGACCGCTAACCTGCTTCCCGTCATCACAGACCAGCTCGCAATACCTAGACTTTCGCAGAAACCAATTTGTACAGCATGTAAGAGCAGTAGCTCTTTCTGACAAAGTTACTCTTTTGCCATGTTCCTACGTGTTTCAGCTCCTTTGCTCATATCCAACCCGTTACCCACTCTCATTCCTCTTCTCACTAGTCCCACTCTCCCTTTCTGCTTTCGTGTCTGTCTGTCTGTCTGTCTGTCTGTCTTTCTCTCTCAATTCTACATATGAAATAAAACACGATCTACTTACCCCCTTGGCCTCACCCCCGCCAACCGCCCCCCCTTCTGCTTTAATGTCCTGTGTATGTAATTCTAAATCTATACGACATTCTCATCAAACACTACGGCTCTCTCCTGCTTACTCAGCCTTTAGGTGACCAGCTCCCTGCACAACCACTGTAGAGAGGGCTCGACTCGTGAGTGTGAGAGCAGGCTTCTACTTTCTGTGGAGCTGTGTGAGGCCCTCCTCTTGTTTCTGAACTCCAGATTCTTCTCACCCCGGAATAAAACAGGTCACATGACTTTCCACACCCAAATCTATAGATTCCTGTGTTCTCTCTCCCTCCCTTTTCTCCTTCCAACCCCTTCCATGCCCCTCCTTTCTTTTGCTCCCCCTCAAGTTCACAGCCTATTTTTCTTTCATTGTTATTGTTATATAAGGATAACCAATCAGTGGGCTCGTCCCTAGGGGAGACTACGTTGCTTGCCCTCAGCTTTTCTTAGCTGCCTGGAGTTCTTGCTCTAGGGCTGGGGCCTGTGAGATCTCTCCCTTCTGTGTTAGCATGTCTACTGGTGTTACACTTGTTTAGGCAGCCATATTGTTGAGGTATCATGGATGCTGCTTCCCCGTCATTTTTAGGGGACACAATCTCACGGCAGATTTCCTGGTCCTCTGGCTCTTACAATCTTTCCATACCCTCTTCTGCAATGTTCCCCGAGCCTCATGTGCAAGAGCGTTGCGGATAAATCTGCTGGGGTTGAGGACCCCACAGTCAGTATTCTCTGCATTGTGACCTGTGTGGTTTTCTGTAATGTTCTCTGTCTGCTGCAAAGGGAAGGGTCTTCGATAAGGAGTGAGAACTACACTTCTCTTAAGCAGGCAAGCAGGAGGTGGGGCGGGCAGGATGCGTTTTCCTAGGGCCTGGTTTGCTGTTGAAGGTGTGTCACGGTCTGGTCTCCAGCTCTCTGTCCTGCCTTTTCTGCAGGCAATCTGGGTGACCTCTACCCCAGTAACACAGAACTTAGCACCATTCGTGAGAGTCTGTCATGCCTCTTACTACCTCAAGCTTTTCTACATACTTCTTCCATTGCCTCATGAGCCCTTTGTCATTAGGAGGCTGATTCCTCCTCACTTTGTAAAGCCTACATAGATATCTCCTCTGGGAAGCTTGTCAGAGGTTCTTTGTTGGGCACCCACACCGTTTAACTCAGATCTTAGCCTTTTATCACTTTGAGAACATGTCAGCATGGCTGTCTTCCCCTGTGGTCATCTGGCATCTTGAAGGTGGGCACTCTAATACATTTCTTTTGACATCACCCATGTCTCATGCAGGTGTGGTCTAAATTCTCTGTAATGACTGAATAGCAGCAACAGCAAAATCACAAGTTAACCTAATGAGCACATACAACATACCACAACATACGGAGTGTTCCATTGAATGCTTTACAACCCTCATTTCAGCCCTTCAAGGAAAGGGTACGGTTTAATGCTGGGAACCTTTAATACAGTTCCTCTTGTGTGGTGACCGGCAACCATAAAATTATTTTGTTGCTACTTCACAACTATAATTTTGCTACTGTTGTGAATTGTAATGTAAATATCTGACGTGCAAATCCCAAAGGGATGGTGACCCACAGATTGAAAACAACTGCTCTATAGGAAGGAAAAGCCGACAAGGCTTGAGCATATAACCAGTTTTATAAAATTCTTTTTAAAAATATCTGCCTTTATACTGACATGTTGGAGGATCTCATATACTGAGAGTTGATGTGCTAACCACAAAGTAAACCTAACTGCTCAAGCTACCTCCAGAAGGCACACCAACTTGAGATCTCCTTAAAGCAGTGTTACTCTGAAACTTGCATATGAGACTAAAGAAGCTGGTTTTCTTTAGAAGCACTCAGGATATTTCATAAAGCCATTTTGGTCTTGCCCACTAGTGTGAACTGGGTTGAAGAGCCACTCAAGGCTGCGTCTCTTTCTCATTTCTCAGGCAATGTCCATTGTTGGCCTTAGCTCAGGCTGATGCTGTGTTCTGCAAAACTTTGATGTAAAATTACAAGTGCTAAAAGCACTCACTGAGGAACCAAGCCATGTACAGAACATGGTCAAAGGATGGTTCTTCTAGAGTAGTGGTTCTCAACCTTCCTAATGCTGTGGCCCTTTAACAGACTTCCTCATGTTGTGGTGATCCCCAACCATAAAATTATTTTTGTTCCTACTTCATAACTAATTTTGGTACTGTTATGAATCGCGATGTAAAAATGTGTGTTTTCTGCTGGACTTAGGTGATCCCTGTGGAAGGGTTGTTTGCCCCACAGGTTGAGAACCATTGGGTTAGAGGGCTAGATTCAGCTATAATATAGTTTGGTTTTCTAGGTAACAGTAAAGGACAGGCAACTGACTTTTTAAAAATCGTCCTGTGTTTGAGGACCCAACATCCCGCAGTAGCCAGTGTGTTAACTTTCTCCATCTTATAGGAAACTGAGGCTCATGAATTTGTGTAACTTACATTCCTATGAAACGTGAACACAGGTCTTGGGGACAAATGCCAATGTGAGCCTGATGCCATTTCTCCTGCTCTCCAGCAATAAACCTTATAGTGCAGAAGACACGCTGTGTTCAGTCACCAGCCTGAATCCCCAAATATGGGTTAGCTTCCATTGGTGGCCTCAGTATCTCTAGAAGGACCTTGCACTCCTGTGTTTCAAGAGTGGACTTATCTTGGGGGTAACTGGTGCTTGTTCATTGTTCTGTGGGGCTGGAGAGACCTTTGGACACATCCTCAGGCGTGGGGACTATGAGTCACGAGAAGGATGTAGTGAGTGACAGCTGGTAGAATAGCGAAACAACAACACCCCACAAACACACACACACACACACACACACACACATACACACACACACTCAACCTGGCTGGTCAACCCAGGGGGACTCCCTGACTTTTGCTCAGACACTTCGTTTCTTATCTTAAGATGCGAAGAGGGATCCAGGCCAAATTCATGATGGATAATGAAAATACTCAAGAAATAAATTTAGTAAGAAATAGTCTTACTATTTTTTTTTAATCTTGAGAATGAGGAGTATGTGAACAAACAGAAACTCTAGCCTGACTCCATATGGGGACCTGCTGGACCCCTTAGCTCCTCTGTACACTGAAGAATCCTTGGCAGAGTTTTTACAAAGTTTTACAAAGCTGGTAGAAGCGAAAATAACTCTTCAGGCAACCAAACTGGTCCCTGTTTAGACTAGGCTAGTCCCTTGAGCCAAGTGTCACAATACCCGCCAGATGTGGCTTTACATGGCCGTGCTAACCTGCAGGTTGGAAGGCAGCTGTCTGTCAGTTTTAACACAGAGAAGCTCTGTCTTTATAGCCAAAAGGAGGAGGTGCAGGTTAAAGTAATTAAGTGGATGACAGTGTCAATGAGTGTGGACGTGAACTGACCAGAATGTCAAGACCTACCTATCTTATTACTGGCTTGAACTGGGTGGGTGGTCGCTGTGTTCTGAGGTCTAGTTGTTTTTGTAACTTCTATAAATTTTATCTAATAACTTTTGTTTTTGAAGTGGTCTTGGGCTATTACTTTGGAGTTTATTCCCCTCCTTTGGTTTGCAGCTGTCCTAGTTTAGTGTTTAAAGGAGACACTTGGAAACCTACTCACGTGCCTCAGGGTGGCCTGTGGCTGGGGAGTACAATGACCCTCAGACCAACGAGAACTTGGTTCTCCTCACGAAGTCTGGCTGGAAGATCTCCGGTTCTGCCGTGTTCTCTTGCTGCCGTGATGGGAGACTAGACTTAGGCTAGATTCTAACCCCAAACAGGAATCCAGCCATGCATGGTGACATCCCGCCCCTGTAATCACTGCCCTTAGAAGGCAAGAGCATTGTGAGCTCAGGGCAGTTAGACTCTGTCTTCAAAATCCACGAGAAAGACTGGGAATCAGGGCTGGAGAGGTGGCTCAGCAGTTAGGAGCAAAGACTGTTCTTCCAGAGGATCCTTAGGTCCCCCAAACCCACATCAAGCAACTCACCAACGTCTTACCTCCTGCTGTAGGGGATCTGACACTCTTCTCTGAAACACTCACACTGTACATACATGCACGCACACTATACATACATGCACACACACTGTACATACATGCACACACACTATACATATATTCACTTGCACACACACTGCATATACATTCATACACACTATACACACACATACACACAAACACACACATGCACATACACAAGTAAATCTCTCTAAAAAAGAGCTAGGAATCAACCCTTATATGTGACCCATAACCTACACACTGAAATGACTTTGAGAAAGGCTGAAGCAGAAAGCAGAAAAATTGATGCCATTTAAATCACCATCTAGCTAACTTGGTAGGTTTGTGTGTGTGTTCATGGAAGGTATAATTTGACTTTGGTTGTCTACCTCAATCACCTTTTACCTTACTATTTTTAAAATGATATTTTCGTTAGTTCATTGAGAATTTGATACAATATATGTTGTTCATATTTCCCTTCCTCAACTGGTCCACCTCCCTACCCACCCAAATTGGTTTTTCTCTCTTTCTCTCTTTTTAAGATGCATTGGGTCAGTTGTTTTGGCTGACCACATCTGGGAATGGTGCCTACGCTGGAGTGTGGTCCATTTACCAGGTGTCACACTGTTAGATAAAACTAATTTCCTCTCTCCCAGCAGCATCCAATTCCAGTAGCTCCTTATTTAGGGGGTGGGACTTTGGGGCCAATTCTACTCCTCTATGCTGGGATTTTGTCTGGCATGAGCTTGCACATTGCCACTGTTGCTCTGTGTCCATAAGCGACCGTACCCTGATTTTGCACAGAAAGCACTGTTTCCTTGCAGTCGCTCACCACTTCACGCCTTCTGCATAGATCCCAGAGCCTTGAGAGCAGGGACATCATTTAGAGACACATTTATGCCCTGTTACTCTGAAGTCCCTTGTACTTTGCACATTGGCCAGTTACTTTCCACATTTTGTTTTTGAGACATGGTTTTACTATTCAGGCTTGGCTGGTCTGGAACTTGCTATGTAGCCCAGGCTGGCAACGAACTCACAGAGATCCATCTGCTTTTGTCTCCCAAGTGCTGGGATTAAAGAAAGGCATAGGCCACCTTGTCCAGCTTCCGCGTAAGTTTTTGAGACAAGGTTAAGCATTGGCATTTAGAGCTTGCCATTTTGTATATACTAACCGGCCAGCAAGCCCCACACTCTCTCTGTGTCTGCCTCCTTGGTGCTAAGATTGCAAGTTCATGCCACTGTACCCTGCTTTTTAAGAGACTTCTGGAAACCCAAACTCGGGTCCTTACTGTCATATGGCAAGCTACCTACCAACTGAGCCATCTTCCTAGTCCCAACTTAGTAGCTGTTGGGATACACTGAGGGCAGGCCACGAAACTGTTGAACATCTTCTCACAGATGTTCACAGGCACCACAGGTTACAAACCCAACTGCATCACCCTATGGCTTTTTGCTTGATGGATAGATGGACTCGGCTTTTAAAAAGGGAAAGGAAAAGGCAGACCTTTTAGAGATGGGGCAGTAGCCTGGAATGTTCCCTCTGATTATGCCCACCATTTGTTACTCATTTCTTCTGATAGGTCAGGCTCTCCGGACATGACAGCTCCTCAGACCAAAGCAGGTCAGAGCTGAAAGGAGTTTTGAGATGTCCAGCGCAGCGGCCTTCAGTTCCCTGCCACATTAAATCACTCAGTGTTTCTGAAATACCAATGCCCAGGACGAGCTCCAGGCCAGTTAGAGCAGAGCATCCGGGGAAACACCTAACCATTGGTATGCCTTGTCACCTACCTAGCCATTGTGATGAGTATTCCCGGGTGAGCATTATCTAACTAGACTAATTCTACATGCCATGCCATGCAGCTGGTTAGTGCCAAGGCCAGATCTTTAGATGCCACATAATTTACTTTTATTTTATTTTATTTGTTTGTATATGTATGTGCTTGCATGTGTGTGTGTGTGTTCCTGTGCACAAATCAGGCCAGACTGACTGGCATCCCTGCTGCTGGGGGTACAAGCACATGCCACCAAGCCTGTTATTTTTATGCTGGTTCTGGGGACAAAACCCAGGTTCTCACACTTAGAAAGTAAGCTCCTGACCACCGAGACATGTCTCCACCTCATGCTTTACTGTTTTTACCAGATTAAAAGCATACTTCAAAATATTTTTGAGGTTTACAGAGTACCATTAAGAAACATGTTTCATTTTCACAGATCCCATCAACCAACACAGTGATGCATCTCTATTTAATCTTCAGACATATACAGGGATAATGGGTCCTGGGGTCCCAAGAGTCAAAGACCAGAAAATACTCATGCTGGCTTCCCACTGCTGACCCAGCATGCTGTGCTCTATTTCCCTCCAGAAACCTTGTGAACTATCCTCATTCACTTTGTGAATGGAAAACACCTTCCATTTTTGACAGGACTTAGTTCATAGGGGACCAGTGTATTCAGGACAGCCACAACTTTAGCAATGGGCACTTCCAGACATGAGCGCCAATGTAACCCCCCCCCCCCACCAGAGCAACTGGTGACCCACTGAATGACTACATTGGATCTTAGCAATTCATTATGGAAACTATGTTTTTTTTTCTTGTCCAGTCTTTCTACCTTCATATTTGTCTAACTGCAAATAATTTCATAGTCAGTCTTACAACCGAACTATTTGCCACATGTCACAAGGTGTCCAGGTATATTTATGAAAAAAAATGAACATCCTCATTGTTTAAGGAAAAAAAAGCAAAAAAAATGATCTAAATTTAAGATATTTATAAAAATCATCTTATTTATACTGCGATCCTCAACCCTGTCTACATCAGACTCAACTTGGAATAAAATAAAAATATTGGCTCCTAGGCCCCACCTTGGTGGCTCTGATGGGATCGAACCCTCTGGAGATGGTTCAGGGTCCACACATTTCCCAGGATTCGTCAGCTGAGTCTCACAGGAAGCTTGGCTAGGCTTTCGCACTGAAAACCATTGTGGCAAACTGGAGTCTCCAGCTTGGGGCTCTCCATGTTACAGCAAATCCATCTCACTTACTCAAAGAGGGAAAGTGCTCTGAAATACACCTCTGGGTATCTTTTCTCCCAATAACTTGCATCGTTTTCCCCTCCACCTTTGCAGCCTCGTTATGGTTGAGGCAGAGATTTATCACCTTGGAAAGGGGAAGGTGGGCACTGTCAAGAACTCTGATTTGTAGCCCTACGTGGCCTTTAGGCTCATTCAGGGAGCCATAAAACACATCTGGGATCCACTCTAGACTTATTAAGTCGGGATCTGGGGGGAACGGCTAATTACTACAGAAGTATCCCAGGCACAATATTTTTTAATTATGCAGTTAATATGGAGAACAATGGGTCTAATAAGAAATGTCTCGTCAAATGGAACTGAGGTTCTGTTTCCCAAGATCTCACTTTCCCTAACACAAACATTTGAAATTTCAAGGAAAATCAGCGTCTGACGTCAGCTTTCTTATGGACAAAATATAATTGTGTTGTTTAACTGATATTACTGAGCACTGCTCTATGCAAAGAAGCAGCGAGGAAGAACTGGTCATTGCTGGTTTGCGTAGGGCCAGAAAGGAAAACCCAAGGTGGAGAGAAGAGTTGGGATCCCAGGAGGAAAAAGAGCATGATGAAGGTGCAGAACTGAGTAAAGCTTCTTACAGGGTCCTTTTATGGTGGCATGGGTAAGACTCGGAGAAACAGCTAGGTACAGTGTCTGACCCAGATAGACGCCTTCAGAGCTGCAGCATCCCCAGGCCCAAAGGGAAGGGATGGGTCCCCATCAGAGGGACTGTGTCGAAAGGACAACCTGGCAGAAGCAGTGAGCTCCCAAAGGAGGCAGCCAGCCCCAAAGGACATTTTCTTGCATAAGAACATTACAGTTGAGTTCCTGACCCCTGTGGCCAACAGTCCTAAGTAATGCAAAGCTTGGTTCCAGTGAGCTACAAGGGACAGAACCTACATTTGGGCTGTGGATGAGCTGAGGCAGCAAGTGGCCAAGAGACCCTAATTGTGCCACGAAACAGGACAGAAGCCCTTCATCCACAATTTTGCTTTCCATGTGCCCAGTCACGCACGACGGACCATGATCTGGAAATAGTAAAAGGAAATCCCCCAGGAACAAATTTCAAAGTTGAAGGTTGCTTCCTTGCCACATGGGCTGGAAGAACAAAGGAGATGCAACAAAAAAGAGGTGAGTGGCTTCTGTCTACTCCGAGACATAGTGTTCACACCTGTCAAAGATCTCTTGAGAAATCCCGGGGGCCGGGGTGGTGGTGGTGAGGGTTTGTCTTCTGTTGTTCAGTTCATCTCCATCTCCCAGCTGTCCATGGTCTTCCTGGGTTCTCCTGTCTCCGTCTCCTGTTCACTGCAATGATTTTCACACGGGCTGCAGTAAAGAGAAAAGGCTTAGTGACGTCTAACTGTTTGACTAAGAATGTGGCTTTTTTGACACTAACTGGACTACAGTTCCTTCGGAAATTTCCAGTTTTGTTCTCTTACCTTTAGAGATACGGTGTGGGGACTGTGGTGTGAATGAGAAATGCAGCCCGTAGGATCAGACATTTGAACACTTGGTCCCTGGTTGGTGGCACTCTATGGAGAGGCCATTAGGAGGAGGCGTGCCCTTGCTGGAAGAAGTTTGTCACTGGAGGTGAGTCTTGAGAGTACACAGGCTCCCCAGGTTTCCAGCTTGCTCTCTCTCTCTGCTCGTGTCTGCAGCCAGGATGAGAGCCCTCAGCTTCCTGCTTCAGTCTTCATGCCTGTCTATTACCTCGCTCCCCTGCCAAGATGGCCTCATGTTCTTCTGGAATTATAGCCCAAAGTAAACGTTGTTCCATAAGCTGCCTTTGGTTAGGGGTGGGACTTGATGCTCACCTCCTCCGTTTTGCATTCTGGGATTTTATCTGATACGAGCTTGCAAAGGTCTCATGCATGCTGTCTCAACTGCTGTGGGTCCACATGTGTCGCTGCCCTGTGAGTCCAGAAGGCACTGATTTGGTGTAGTTATCACAACCTCTGGCACTCACCTCCTTTCTCCAATGTCCGGTTGTTTTAAAAAGAGAATCTGATTATTTGCCTAATTCTACCCCGAGCATTTGTATCATGTACATACGTGTGTAGTCTTACATATTTATATTCTTATAATGTATTCTTATATACTCATGCACTTATATACTCAAGACAGGGAAGAGAAGGGGAAGCCAGTAGTTTTTTTCTTAATTGTTGTGTTTGTGTGTGTGTGGGGGGGGTGCATGTGTGTGCGTGTATGTGTATGTGTGTACTAATAGGAGCAGAAACTCAATCTAGCCCAGGCAGTGATGGAAAAGAAAATTCAAGTCTAAGCTCTCTTCTCTCTTCTACCTCAAAAAAATGTCAACAGGATGTGGAGTTTCAATCTGAGGCTAGAAATGTACTGAGTTCATTACACAGCCATGTTTTAATCTGAGTTTCCCAACATGTCTGGGGGAGCCTGAGTCAAACGGATTTAACTTCTGAGGTTTCCAGGTAGCGTTGCTCCTCCAACAGTTGGTTCTTTTGTTAAAATCTCTGGACCCAGAGGGTTAAATCAAAGCCTGGGAGGGGCCCAATAGGTCTAGAAGGTTAGTGTGTGACTCTGTTTTTGTCTCTCAGACACTTGATCGCCATGAAATTTATTGTGAACACAGCAACAGTTACAGGTTCAAGGGAAACTACCTGGTTAGCTCTAGGCTTTTGTGAGGTAAGGATGGCGCCCTGGGGACAGATTTGCCAGTAATAGGTATTTGGCCATTGCTTGACCTCTGTGGAAATCAGATACTGGGTTGAGTCCCAGAGGAAGAAGGGAGGGACAGAGGAGGGTCTGGGCGAGGGAGACCCAGTTGATTCTTGGCATTTGATTAGGGACATCGCAAAGCTGCCTTTAAAAAAAGATGCTTCTGAAAAGTCACAGCAAAACAGCAGGAAGGGATCCCTCGATGCCCTGGGGTTCTGGTGTTATCTCATTTCCTACACACAGAAGGGCTCCGTGTCGCTGCTTGGCACCGTTCCTTCTCTCTGGATGCTTCCAGGGTGACAGTGGGGGTGTTAATATGGCTCATAGGGAGGGCGGATTACCAGCGGGGTGGGGGGCGGGGGAAGAGGCTCTTTCCCAGTAATCTGCGCATGTCTAACTCTGGTTTTCAGTCTTTGACTTGACTCGGCTTCTAATCTGATCTAATTTCAAGTGACCTAGATGTGCTGAGGTAGAAAGTGGCGGGAGTCCCCACTTGCTGGCTGCTGCTGCTTTGCTCTCCAGGACCTCAGTGGTCTATAACTGAGGTATCTGTCCATTTCAGCCTTTTCCGGGGGCTTTTGGCTTTTGGCTAATCTTCTGGCATATCATCTCTGACACGCTTTTTTTTTAAGTTCCCAAAGACTAACCTGCAAAAATTCCAGGTTCTGGCCTACGACAAAAGCTTTTTTAAAAAAACTTTTATAAGAACAGACGTACAAGGTTTACGATAATGACACAGATGGACTTGACATAGCAGTGTGTTTGGCCTGACCCTACTAGAAAGCTCTTAGAGTCAGCTGACTCGTAATAGAGTTGGAAGAGATGGAGATATTTTCTATTCCGGCTCCCTGTTTGTGGCAAGTGACCCTCCAATAAAGGCAGGTGTTTATCTGTTGAAATAATTTCTCTGTGTTCTAGTTATGCATCCTTTTTGATTTGCTCATCTTGATATTTTGTTTCCCTGGCACTTGAAATAACTAACTAACTAACTAACTAAAGAAATAAATAGAGAGATAAAAAGAAAGAAAGAAAGAAAGAAAGAGGAAGAAAGGAAGGAACATAAGGAGTGGAGATGACTCAGTGTATAACATGCCTTGCTGGGCAATTAAGAGGAGGATTGTGAATGAAAAATAGAAATGAAAAAGGTAAGAACATGACAGCTCCTAGGTATGGTGGAGAAGGTTTATTGTGGACATGTGGGAGAGCACAGCCAGAGGCAGGGACATCTGGGAGAGTACAGAGTGGACATGACCTTGACCCTGGCCATGTAAGGAGATGGGGCAAGGGAGAAGAAGGAAAGAGAGAGGGGAAAAAAGAGAGAAACCTGGAGGCCAAGAGGCCAGGAGGCCCAAAAGAGGATGGGGTAGCCAAAATGGCTGGGTTATGGAGGGAAGAGCATCTAGGGAAAGCTCCCGGACTAGAGAGATTTAGGATAGGGCTGGGGGCATGCCAGCAAGAAGGACCCTGTAACAGGTAGGAACTGAGGGATTCTGGGAGAACTTGGCAGCCAGGTCCGGTTGTCCTGGGTTTGAGACCTAACAGACTGCAGTTGGACTCCCAGAACTCACACAAAAGCCAAGTGGGCATTGAACCTGCATGTAATCCAAGTACATGGGAAGCAGAGATAGACGATCCCTACAGAAGGCTGGGAGGCCAGAACAGCAGAAAGATGAGCTCCAGCATCTTTCGGCCTCAGAATATAGTAACAGTCAAGGAGGACATCGTATCAGCCCTCGAGATTCTGTAAGCAGGTATACACATGTGTGTGCATATGTGCCTGCACACACACACAGGTACCCCCCACATACAAGCACACAGACACCATACACACACAGACACATGCAAAAAAAATTTCTTCCTTTTGTTTAGCTAGAATCCTTGCGACTTGATTTTTAAGGAGTCTATTTTTCATCTCATGTCAATTTCAGTTATTTGTCATGGGTTGCAGATGGGCGCATGCTTTTTTCACAACGTGGTGTGCCCTGACACTCTGACCCGACACTCTGATAAAGACACAACTGCTACCGGATGTGCTGGAGCATGCCGGGAGCCCCTGGTCTCCCGCCAGCCAGGACCGTGGGCAAATCCCTTCCCCACTAAGCCTGCATTTTGTGAGCCTCACCTTTGAAGAGGGAGGCTCAGACTGCAGATTGCTAAGATTTCTTCTAGCAAGGAAAGGGATTTAAGAGGAAATTTAAAACAAATTGCTCAGTAAGATTTAAACAAACAGCCTATCTCAAGCAAGGGAGTCTGTGCTTTGTACTCGGTGGGTAATAAATCCTAGTCAACTTGATTTAATTGTAGGGATTTCCAGAGAAGGTTCCTCTCTGTACACTAAGCCTTCCCATCACCTCAACGCCCCGTCTCTCCCAGGAGTGATGAATCTCTTGTAGAAACAGGAGCCCAAGCCCTGGGGTGCACTTACTTTGTTTCCTAAGTGTAGCGAGGGCCTCCAACAAGGAGTGGTCAGGTTTCTCCGGTTCCGTAGACAACTGGGCACAGCTGTTTCTAGTCGTTTCTCTGCTGCCGTAGCCAATCTATTAAAATGCCTCCATGATTCTGGAAAGAAAACAAATGCTCGTGAGGAGGTTATAAAAAATCTAATTATAAATATATCTCATTAAAAATAGATATTGACAAGGCTCTCCAGACAGTGTGTGGTTCTCCTCAAGCTGAGCTGAAGTGAGGATCTGGCCCATTGCTCAGCGAGGACTAACAGTGTTGGCTCGCTCTCTGGGATGTATTTGCCTCTTCATTAGCTTCTCAGTCATGTTGGGTGGGTTAAGGACTTGACTGCTAAGGCCCAGTAAACAAAGAATCAGATCTGGGTATGTATTCTTCTGCTCTGCATCAAGGATGCACACCCTAATCCCAGAGACATACCGCTGGGAGGATTAAGCTGACTTTGGAAAGGAGAGCAGCAAACATACCTCTTACATTCCTGCTCTTTAGAAGCTGGAGTTGTGGCCCTGAACTTAGAGGGCCCGGGCTTCTACTGTGAGCGACCTCAGGGACACGGATAACTTGAATTTGTTTGTTTGTTTATTTGTTTTCTTGAGATGAGGTCTTATTATAGCACAGGCTGGCCTCAATCAAGGATGAGCTTGAACATTTCATTCTCCTGCCTCTACGTCCAGGGTGCAGGCCTTACAGTCCCGCACTACCATACCCTGTTTCTTTGTGGTGCAGAATGGTTGAGCCCAGAACTTCCTGTGTGCCAGGCAAGCACTCTTCCAACTGAATTATATCTCTAGCCAAGTTAATATCTTTTGAGTCTCATTTACATTAACGATTTCAATGAAGTAATCGGCAATAAAGCTGCATATACCTTCTGGCATTTGGGAAAAACCTCAATTACTACTCTCCTGTAATGGCTAAGTGAAGAGAAGAATCAAGTGTGGGGACACAGCAGGCATGTGCTGCAGCAGGGAACCCCCAGGGCACCTCACTCAGCCCATGGGAGGAGCTTTATGCCGGAGTTAGCTTCCCAGGGTGCCACAGACTAGACGGCTTACATAATAGGAATCTCTTTCCTCTCCATTCCAGAAGGCCAAGATCAAGGTACCAACAGGACCGGTTCCCTAGAAGGCCTATCTCCTGGGCTTGCAGAGGCCATCCTTTTGCTGTTGAGTTACACGGCCATTCCTCTGTGCACATTTGCCGTTGGTGCGGCTTCTCTCCTCTTTTACAGGGATACTAAACAGGTTGGATTAGGGGCTCCTCTAATGACCTCACTTTCTTTCAAAGAAAAGGATGTAACTTTTTATTTTCTGTGTCTGTTTGTTTTTGTCTGTAGGCATCCATGCACCACACGCAATGTGGTGCCCGAAGCAGGGGTGGAGGGTGGGGGGGTGGAGCATCAAATCCTCTGGAATTGGAGTTGGTGGTGATTGTTGATTGTGATGTGGGTATTGAGACCCAAACCTGGGTCCTTTGCAAGAGTAGCAAGCACTCTTAGCCCCCCGCCATCTCTCTAGCCCCAACTTAACTACTTTGTAAAGGGCTCTGTCTTAGTTACTTTTCTATTGCTATGAAAAGATACCAAGACCAAGACAACTTACAGAGGAAGACATTTAGTAGGAGTCTCAATGTTCTGGAGGGTGAGAGTCCATGGTCAGCATGGCAGAGAGCAGGCAGCTGAGACCTGACATCTTTAGACAGACCCACAAGCCAAACAGTTCCACCAACTTCGGATCAAGCAGTCAAATAGATGAGCCTCTGGGAGTCACTCTCATCCAAACTCCCTCCAGGCTCCATTTCCTTAGTCACATTTGGAGGTGGTAGGTTTGGGCGGGGTGACACAGTCTCCTCCGTTACACTCTGAAACTTGCTGAGGCTACACAGGTGTCCCGGTCACATGGCCAAGGGCATCTCTGCAATGCTCCAGCTCCCGGGTGGTAATGGAAGTTTCTATGCTCAAGGGCTGTCCTCTCCCCTCATTTTCTTCTCTCTAGTAGAAAGAGTCAAGTTGAAATTTCCATTTCAGCAACGAATCACCTCTCCCTTGCAGGATCTTCGCCTGAGGTAGCTCATTGAGAAGGAAGCTTCACCTCTGGCTCCCTGGACAGTGGGAGCAAAAGCCGCCCCATCAAGTGGCTTCCCAGTGCTAAAGCCAGTGAGTGATGTGAGCTATGTGTGAGGCATGGGACAGATGCCAGGGCCACACCCCAGGGACTAGAGGGGGTTTCCTTCCTCTGTCGCTTTTCTCTCCCTCTCTGCAGAGCCCTTCCTCCATGATGAGTCAGCCGGACCTTCAGTCACCCAGCCAGCTGTCTGGCAGGCACAAACTAGCCACAGCCAGATGCATCTGGGATCCAAACACTTCCCCTAATCTCCTCTTTCCCCTCTCTTCTCTCCAGTCTTCACCCTTCACTCATTTATCAAATCACCTCACCCTATCCTCTGTGACCAATGCTTTATACGTGGTAATGCTCAATTTTTTTTGTTTTTAAGGAAAGCAATGAAACTCTAAAGTATAATATTACTCTTCAATAGGTTTGGACCTACTGTTAGCTCTAACAAAACTTGGGAAAGTCCTAGAGTCAGTGTGCTGCTGGTTACTCTGGTGACACAGTTTGACCACTGAGCTTAGCCATAGACACGGGTTGTTCTAAGAGCAACGCTCTATGGCTGCTTTTGATGCTAAAATATAAAGCAGATAACCACATACAGTAGTTTCATAGCATAAATGTCTTAGCAAGTGTCATGCCTTACTAATGATAAATTTATGATAGTTAACTGTTTTCTTTTGAACATCTGTTCTTCCTTTTTGAGATCCTGAACTTTGACATTCTGTCTTCAGTACTTATTCTAGTTTGAAAGTTCTTCAAGGCCCACTGATATTAACGTGTTCAAGTTTTCTCAAACAGTGAGATCCAGTCCCCCTCTTTGTGTGTGTATGTGAGGGGAGTTTCTGCCGGTACATGCATGTATGTGCATGCACATGTGGGAGCGTGTGCACTTGCAGGCCAGATAACAACCTTGGGTATCTTTCACAATCACTTTCCATCTTATTTTTTGAGACAAGAGTTCACCCATAAACTAGCCTGGCTGGCCACCATGCCCCAGGGATCCTCCTGTCTCTACCCCAACACTGACATTACAGGCATGTGCTACCATGCCCAGGCTTTCTGTGTGGGTGCTGGGTTCAAACTTAGGCCCTCATGCTTCCATGGCAAGCATTTAACCAACTGAACCATCTCTTCACACCCACAATCCTTCTCTGTTTCTCTGAGAAGGAAATTTCATGGCCTACCTCTGACCTTCCTTGTATTCCTCTCCACTCGGCAGACGTAGGGACACAAGGTCAGATATGGTGTGGGACTTGTGTTCCTCACTCACCTTCTCTTCAGACAAGTATTGAATAGTTAGTTACCTACTGCATGCCGGACACTTCCCCAGATGCAGGAACTCCAGAGATAAGAAAGTCACAGTCCCCACCTTTCAGAAGCTCAGTCTGTTGGGGCTATAGATGTAACTCAACCACTTCCATATGCGGAGATAGACTATTTATAAAGGGCCATGGGATTTCGAGAAGAGACCTGTCGCTTAGCATGAGAAGGAGGATGCTGGGGATGTTGGAGCAAGACCTTAAAGAAAGGGCAGAGTTTTGCTAGCTGGTGGGATGTGAGGAAGACCGCATAGAACCATGCTATCTAATACAGTATCCATGAATCCACATGTGGTGATATAAATTTAAGTGAGATAAAATTGGACAACATTTTAAAAACGTGAACAGTTGCTCTGGCCATGCTTCAAGTGTGGCTAGTAGGTATCACACTTGGCATTACAGAGAAAGATGTTTCCCATGGCTGTGGCAAGTTCCACTGGACAGAGAAAGCGAGAGAAGAAGCATCAGAGTCTAAATATCTGAGGAATGAAAGCCTGCATCCTCTTTGGGGGACAATGAATATCTAAGAATCAGGCAGGATCATCTCCCGAGCTTGACTTTCAAAATTGTAAGTTCTTTCTCCCCAAGAGTATAACAGATGCAAGTTTGCTGTGCATTCTGGGAAATCTCCACACAGTGGCCTAACAATAGGACTCCTGGTAGCAGACGGTGATCTTTAAGAAGCCTGCAGCTTTATAGTCTACCTGAGTTAAAGGGTAATTTGTCTTACCCCAGAACAGGATTTTGGAGCAATATTTTAAAGGGAAAGAGCTTTTTTTTTCCCCCTGAAGGTTTGAAGATATAAGCACATATTAGTCTTCATAGTGAATCTGGGGGGAGGGTACTGTTTTCCCAACTTAGTAGATGAGGAGCTGAAGACTCACAGACACTAGACAACCCATCACCTTGCTTGGCATCGCTGTCTGATTGCATTTTTAAAAGAGGCTGACAATTGAGCAACGAGTCTTCCTGCTCAGAATTTCTTTTTTTTTTTTTTTTTTCTTAAATGGTTTCAGGGCCTGTAGAACAGCCCTGGCTATAGTTTCATAAAGCGAAGTCTCGGTTCAACTGTCAGGTAATCCACTAGCGCATGCTTGGTGGAGACCTAGTGCACTAGTGACAAGTCTGGTAGGCGGTAACCAACCCTCTTCTGATTGGATTGGGGGAGTTCACATCAGGTACTGTAAATTCAACAGGAACCTGCAGCTGGGTGGGGGTGGGGTTTCACAGGCCATAATCTGGGAAGTTACTGCTATCGTTTTGGTACATAGACATGACGTGCCTGTCAAATTGCCTTGCATGACTATTTTTATGCCCATAAAAGGGCGGTGCTTGTCAGCTTTGGCCAGAGTTGGTTCTCCCCCCCGCCCCACCTCAGTTTCCAGTGGCGCCTTTTAGAGACTGTCATAATTGGTCAAAGTTTAGATAGCAAAAACGGTTGAATGCCCAGCCATAAACGGAAGTTCTATTTCATTTTTCAAGGTTCAGGGAGCACCGTGGAAGAAGCGGCAGGAAGAGGAAGGGGCAATGCTAACTTCTGGGCATGGCGGGCTATTAGCTGTGACTATCTACACAAGACTGGGCCTGTCAGCACTCTGACAAGAAAGCGGTGGGGTTCACAGGATCCCAACCCTCCTTGAGGGTGTACATTTGCTTAATGCTTGATGTGGGCAGGGGAGAAGTATTTTTCAGGGATGTAGCTACTGGTCAGGTGCCTCGGCTCGCATACACAAGCTTTTGCCCACCTCTGTCAACAAGCAGCCCAATGAAATGCTTATCAGAAAAGAGATGCCATGAAAATTAAAGGAGGCTTAGTTGGGAAGGGAATTAGGACAGTGGAAAGGGAACAAGAGAGGGTAGCAGGGGTTAAATATGATTGAAATGTATTATGTACAAGTATGAAAATACAACAAAGCAAATTATTATGTGTAATTAATACATGCTTAAAAAAAGAAAGAAACACAGCCTACTCGGCCCCTGCCAGATATACTGAGTCAGACACTTAGGTTGAGCCAGAAATAAAAATGGTTTTTATTTACGTGTGTGTGCGTGCGGGTGCGGCAATGTGGAGCGCCCAATGCGGAGCATCACAACACACAGCAGTAACGGTGTTCTCTGTAAAGGATGGACAGCAATGAGGAGGTTTCACTTGGGAGTGGACAGAGAGGTCACAGAAGAGTGTAGTATGAGCCACAGCCTGAAGTATGAACGCTTACAAACTATTGAATGGGTGACAGCCTTGGGTAGGAGTTCAGAGAGAGGTTCACATACCCTTGGCCAGGCTTCCTGATTCTGCTGGAGCTTTTTACATCTTAGTCACTTTTTCATCTTTGCAAAGATGGATCGGCGGGTAAATCGCTTGCTGGGCAAGCCTGAGAACTTGAGTTTGGATCCCCAGAGGCCACATAAAGCTAGACATGGTAGCAGTCACCGTAACACCAGCTCCCGGGCCAGTTAGTTAACGTTGAAGTAACATGAGGGAGGGCCCATCTCAGACAAAGGAGGAAGGTGAGGATCAGCACCCGAGACACAGTGATCGTCACATGTGTGCTAAGGCACCTGTGCGTTTGCACACATAATACATGCAGAAGGAGAGGACGATGATGTTTTGAGTTTCGACCTCAACAGAATGGAAAGCACGAGCGAACACCCTTCATTTTACTGCTGGCTGAGACCGAGGTCTGCTGTCATAAGACTTGGGCTGGATTTTAACAGACAGGGTTTGGATCCTAAGGAGGAGATTAAAAAATGGAACCACCAGGCACTAGGGACCCATACCCGAAGCTCCTTTAAGGCTTGGTCTGATCCCATGAATAGGGTCTTCTGTCACCTCGTAGACAGAGCAGCCCATGGGCCCCGGGCAGTTGGCCACTCTGGTTCCTAAGTGAGGCTGCCGCTCAGCCTCTTCCACGGGCCTTGCATCACTGGGATCGGCTATGTCTCACCTCGAATCTTGCACCAGCTAGTTAGCTCCTTCTCTGCTTCCCCCACCCCAAATCCATAGCCTCCTCAGAAACAGTCACCACAATCTTCTGCTTAAAATCTTACACGAGTTCCCAGTTCCCTCAGAGTGAAAGCTGAGGTCTTATGAAGTCCTTCAGGACCCCAGGAGACTCCAGGGCCCACTATCTGTTTCCTGCCTGACTCCAGCTCCTGCCCCTCTCCCCCCTCAGCTCCTCTGGCTCGGCTGCCTCCTCCCTTCCCTCTGACTGCACCCTTCCATTGGAGAGCCTTTCTTGAGGATATCCATATGCAACTCCCTCACCCCTTCAAATCTTTGCTCGGGTGTCAACTTCTCAAGGAAGCTCCTGACAACCCTTTCTAAAATAGCAACTCCACACCCCCTTTCCCCAGCGCGTTGCAACCCTGTTACCCTGCAATTCTCTCTTCTACGAGCATTAACCACCCAGCTCACCTCCTCATTTGCTTATTATGCCCCGTCTCCCTTCACTTGATGACAAGCCACATGAAGGCAGGGATGCTGACAGGTCTAATGTATCTTAAGTGCCTAGAGTGGCTGTCCAGAAATACTCACTGGTTGGTTTGACCTCAGCTCGTTTGGACTGCTGGATGCAAGGAAGCCAGACTACTGCCCATTGGTGATGATTAGTCTGTTGGTAGCTAGCTTCCGTGTAGGATCTGAGGTCATTCTAGGGATGAAGCAATTTACCTCCTTTTATTTTTTAATTGTATTACCTTCATTCTTAAGCTGAAAGTTGAGTCTTGCCCTGGCACAAAGCTCCGGTAAGCTGACTCCTAATGAATTTTTTTTTCCTGAGGGTCTCAAGTTAAGAGAGGGTACTGTAGCATTGAGGAAGGGATGCTGGGAAGTCCGGTAGTGAGGGGACCCCCACTTTGGGCTGAGCGGGGGAGTCGTGCATACCTGCAAAATGGGCCAGAGCAACTGCCATTTCAGAACTTCTCTCCTGAGCTGAATGTGGTGTTGCACACCCGGAACCCCAGGCTTTGAAGCAATGAAGCAGGAGGATTGCCTTGAGTTTTAGGCCAGCCTATTCCACACAGTAACTTTGATGTTAGCCTGAGCTCCAGAGCCCATCTCAAAAGCAATGGAGCTGGGAAGACAGCACAGCTGTTAAGAGCCCTTGCTGTTCTTGCAGAGGACCCATGTTTGATTCTCATAACTATCTGCAGTTCCACTTTCAGGGAATCTAACGACATCTCTTCTGGCCTCTGTACACACTAGGCATACATGTAGTGTACAGACATACATGGAGGCAAAACACCCAAACACACATTATTTAAAAAAATAAGATATACAGATTTAAGGCTAGAGAAATGGCTCAGTAGTTAAGAGTGCTGGCTGTTCATGATCATAGTGTGGCTCACAACCACACTATGTAACTTCTGTAACTGTAACTTCTGTCCAGGGGCCATGATGTCCTCTTCTGGCCTTTGTAGGTTCAGGCTCTCATTCACTCACTCACTCACATACACACATGTGCACTCTCACACACATGCACAAATCAAACCAAACCGCCAGCTCAGGATGTATCTCAGTTGGTACTGTACTTGCATGGAGCCCTAGGTTTGATCCCCAGCAGAACATAAAGACAGGAAATGGAGACAGGAGTATCAAGAGTTCAAGGCCATCCTCTTTCATATAGAGAGTTTGAAGGCAGCCTAGATTGCCAGAGATCCTGTGTCACAAACAAACATGAAACACTAAAAAGAACTGCTAAAAATCAATCAAACAAACAAAAAAAAAGCCTATTCTCCCTGTCCTGTGCTGGCACCAGTTGTTTGAGGTACCCAGGCTTATCTCTGATGAGCCAGTGGCTGAGTGGAACAGAGGCTTTTGGATGTTGGTTCTGATCTTGCCAGTCAGTGCTCTGGACTCTGAGCTGAACCCACAAGAGAGGGAACACCACAAACAGGGGACTGGGGTGCTCAGCCCCCACCAGTCAACCCCATCTCTGAGCCACATTGTCGCCTTTCCAAACGGAACAGTTAAGCCTGTACTGCTCCCTTGCAGCAGACTGAGGATCAGGTGAGATGATGTATATGAAAATGTTCCTAACAGAATAAAGAGCTTTGCCAGGATGAGGAACTGCTTTCATTTCAAATGATGTCAAGGGTGAGATTTCTGAGAAGTCATTTGTGTGGGTTGTTATTTGAAATCCTGTTTTGCTGTGTGTGTGTGTGTGTGTGAGAGAGAGAGAAAGAGATAGACAGAGGCAGAGAGAGAGAGACAGAGAGAGAGACAGAGAGAGAGAGAGACAGAGAGAGAGAGAGACAGAGAGAGAGAGACAGAGAGACAGACAGAGAGAGACAGAGAGACAGAGAGACAGAGAGAGAGAGAGAGAGAGAGAGAGAGAGAGAGAGAGAGAGAGAGAGAGAGAGAGAGAGAGAATAGGTCCTGCACTATCCAGAACAAGAGTAAGTGTGCTATGAACTACCCAGCTTCTTCTGAGGTGGGGATGCTGTTTGGATGAACACTCCCCCTCCCCCATGAGTTCTACCCTCCTCTGACCTGAGACCCTGCTACTTAATATCAAGGATAGAATCTTCGGCACCACTGGAGGGAGAGGGCAACTGGGCCGATAACTTGGTTTGTTCAGGACCTGAGTAGCTATCAGTAGAAACAGATCTATCATCTCTCCCTCCACAACTTGCCTGTCTCCAACATCTTATTATTCCTAGCTAACAAAAACAAAAACAACCCAAAACAAAACATGGGAAGACTTGGGGTCAGAGAGATCAACAACCTGTTCCAGCTCATTGGAAACTGGCAGCAGCCGCCTCAGAGTGAAGATGTGTCTTCTTTCTTTTTTGTTTTTTTTTTTATTAAATTTTTATTTTTTATATTAATTACAGTTTATTTACTTTGTTTCCCAGCTGTAGCCCCCTCCCTCATTCCTTCCCAATCCCACCTTCCCTTCCTCATTTCCTCCCTGCCCCTCTCTAAGTCCACCAATAGGGGAGGACCTCCTCCCCTTCCATCTGACCTTAGCTTATCAGGTCTCATCAGGACTGGCTGCAATGTCCTCCTCTGTGGCCTAGCAAGGCTGCTCTTCCCTCAGGGATGGGAAAGTCAAAAAGCCAGCCACTGAGTTCATGTCAGAAATAGTCCCTGTTCCCCTTACTAGGGAACCTGCTTGGATACTGAGCTGCCATGGGCTCCATCTGAGCATGGGTTCTAGGTTCTCTCCATGAATGGTTCTTGGTTGGAGAATCAGTGTCAGGAAAGACCCCTGTGGCCTGATATACTTGGTCCTTGTGGAGCTGTGTCTTCTTTCAAAACCCACAGGCTTTGCTTGTGTGTTAACTGCTTGCCTCACTGTGAGGAAAGACTCAGTGTGTAGACTAGGCTGACCTCAACCTCAGAGATCCACCTGCTTCTACCTCTCAACTACTAGGACTACTTCACTCCAACTGATAACCACTTGCAGGGGATAACTAGCTTTCTCCAAGGGAGTCTCCCTGGGGATACAAACCACACTTAAAGGCAGGCCCCGTGCCCAGCAATAGATGGTGAACAAAACAACGAACTCAGTGACATTTTTTTTCTTGAGACGTGGTTTTTGTTTTTGTTTTGTTTTTTTCCTGTGGTCTCAATGCTTTGGGCACTTTTTTTTTTTAACATTATAGCTCCTTTGCTTATATGTGTGTGTGTGCAAATGTGTCTGTCACTGTGTCTATATATGTTTCTTGTACTTTTTCTTTGCCTCTTTTTTCTATTTATTCGTTTGGTTTGTCCTATTCTGGTTTGTTTTTATCATCATCATTATTAATAATTATACACCTGTTTGTTTTCTAGTGAGAGAGAAAGTGTGGATTTAGGTAGGTGAGGAGGTGGTAAGGATTGGGAAGAATTGGAGGAGAACAAACTGTAATCACAAATTTATTTTTTAAAAAATCTATTTTCAATTAAAAAAAAAGGATGTGGGCTAACACCCAGCCTTTTCTTCCCTTAAAACCTGACTCTATGGCACACTTCCTCCGGGAAGCCCTCCTCGGTAGGTCTGCCTGGAAATTTCGTGTGCTTCCTGCAGCCTCAGCTGCCCTTGGCTGTTTCTCAATCACCGGCTCTTCTACTTAAGGAGGCTCTGGGTCTTTGAATATCCTAAGGTCTGCACTTAGTAAGGCCCATGAGCCAAGCATTAGACAGTGTGGCCCAGTGGGCTGATCAGCAGTGGGGGTAAGGCAGGCAGGTGCTAACTAGCATTTCGTCTGAAGGAACAGACTGAGTGAACCCTCTTATACCCGGTGGACTGGTTTTGGGGTATCATTTACCTCAGCATCCAGGCACCAGGCTACGTGGATGAGGCTGAGCTGCTGGTCCCAGTTGACACCTGGGAGAGTTGTGTGCACAGTCATTTCTGGCTTTAGAAGCCTTTCTGTCTCACTTTCCAGTATTTGGGTGGTTCTAGGCCTGGGTGCCCCAAATCTTTCTGGCCTGTGGTCTACTGACGTGACTGTTGGGCACTGACCCTTCTCTCCCAGGATACTACACAAGTAAGATGTGTGAGAGAGCACATGTGATTGTTTAAAATCATTTTGAGAGAAGAAAAATAGAGGAAGGACACAACAGAACAGACAGAATACAGGGACAATGGCAGAGAGAAGGGAAATTGAGAGCTGAGGGATGGAGACAGAAATGCTGGTCTAGGATAACAGGTCATCCTGACATTTGAGGAAGAGGGAGGTCATGGAAGGTGGGACTTCCTGTGCCACAGCAAACAAGCAGCACTTCCTCCGGGTTAGACATTGGCACAAGCGCTGTGGTTTGAAGTGGTGGTCCCCAAGGGTGCATGTACTGAAGGCTTGGTTCCTAGTGGGAATTGGGACCTTTAAGAGGTAGGACCTTGTGGAGGTCATTAGGTCACTGGAGCATGCCCTTGAAGCCACAGTGAGCCACAGTGACCGTTTCCTCTCTCACTTGGCTTTTGGCTCCTGAAGTGAACAATTTACTCTGTCTCTGTGTCTTGCTCCCAGCAGGCTATGCTGTCTCACCAGAGAACTAATGCAATGGCTCTTCAGCCTTGGAAACTCCAAAATTACAGCAAACCTTCTCTCTCTTGTGAGTTCTCTCGGGTTGTTTCCTTACAGCGATGGAGAACTGATTGACCCTTTGGTTTTTGTTGGCAAGCAAAGGCAGCATAGCTAATGGACCGATTTGCACCCTCTAATGCTTTCAAGGCATCTCCATCCATTTTCTGCTGCTGTAGTAAAATACCGGACACTAGGTAACTTATAAAGAAAAAAGGTTCACTTAAATCTCAAGATTATAGCTCTGGAGTGTGGAATGCTCAAGAGTCTGGAGCCATCACCTCCCAAGTTTCTCTTGAGGGTCTTGTGCTGACTTAAATCATGGCAGAAGCAGAAAAGCATGCCAGAGAGTCAGGGCACAGGCGTGGCCTGGCTTTATAACAACCTGATTTTGTCGTGGCTACTCTCGTCCTTCGCATTAAGCCCTCTTAAGGAACTGGTCACCTTCTAAAGGCTTCATCACTTCTCCACACCATTAGACTGGGGATCAAATCTCAACATGTGTTTTGGAGGTGACAAACCATAGCACCAGAACTAAAGCAAGAACCTTTGCTGTCACACCCACACTGCAGAAATAACGTTATCCAGGCTAGTGGCACAGCTGGCCACATCTTCCTTGTGTGTAAAATAAGGATATGGGGTTGGGTAATGTCTGAGATGCTTTCCGGTCCTCCTGTGAGGCTTTGTAAGCTAAGAAGGGTACAAATAACTTGGGGTGGATTTGATGGGGTCAGCTAGAGGAAGAAAGCATGTGAGGCCCCAAGGTGAGACCCTTTTTGGGGGAGGACTCCTGTTTTGGAAAGACGGAACATGGTTAGTCATGTGAGAGTGAGTGGATGAGGGAAGAATGGTAACTGCTGAAGCAACAGGCTCGTCATCTCTTGGCAAACCCTGCAGCCTAGGTGGAGGTCTGGGCTGGCAAAACACTGGTTTAACCATGACAAGACATTAATCTATGGGGATAGATTAGTGTGCGTGGTTTCAGCGGCTGACCACATGGAAGAAACTAGGAATGGCAACAGCAGGAAATGGGACAGAGAATGGGCCAATGAATGAGCGGGGTTCTTAGCTCTGGCTTTCCTTTCCTGGTGTATACATGTGCGAGTCTGTGAGGAGCCAGTCTTCTTCAGGAGTGGGAGGGTGAGCTGATGACTCCTGCACTTGCCCTTCTTCGGCTGTGTCTTTGCGCCTGTACCATGGAGTCATTCTTCCGGGGCAGTGCAGTCTACCTTGTATTTTGAGACTGGCTCTCTCACTGGGACCACAGGTCTGCTGATTGTGCTAGACTTGCTGGCTACTGAGTCACAAGAGCCCATCTCTCTCTGCTTCCTCAGTGCTGGATGACAAGCAGCACCACCAGGACCCCCATCTCTTTTAGATGTGGGTGCTAGGGACTGAAGAGCCAGAACTTTCCCCCACTGAGCACTCTCCCCAGCCTCTTCCCTCTCGCCATCTTTTGAGACTTAGAGTCCAAGCTGGCCTCATGCTTACTATAGTGATGAAGATGACCTTGAACTTCTGATCCTCCCGCCTTCTCCTCTATCTCGGCACCCAGCTTACATTGTGCCGGAGATAAAACCTAGGGCTTTTTGCATATTGGGTAGGCATTCTGAACTACACCTCAGTGAACTACACCCTGAGCCCCAGCTGTTCCTTTATGCTGAGCATCTTGGGCTGAGTGTGCATGGGGGCTCTTTAGTTTGGGGAGAGGGACTCTCAAGAGAGATGATACTACCGTTCTTCAGTCTGGGTAGATGGGATTAAGTGATTACTGGGCACATAAAAACAGATTATAATTTTATTTATTTTTCTAAACTAGCCTAGCAGGTCATGGTAGTTACTTCATTTTTAAAGAAACAAGATTAAAAAAAAACCTCCAATATAGATGAGTCTGTGGTTGTGCTCATGTGTGTCATAGTTTGTGAGGAGGTAGCTGAAATCCCAAATCAATAAAGTAATTGAGTTACTTCCTTCAAGTGTTTCAGGCTATTACTTTAAGTGAGCACATGGCAGCTGGCTGTGTTTGCTCAGCTGTAATCAGCTTTGGACTCACTGGGCACATTGATCTCTTCCAGCACCATTTGGTGTTTGCCTTGAACGGGGAGTCTCCTCCGTTCCTTCCTCCTGTCCTTTTCCCACCATTCCTAGGGCTTCTGAAAGACCAACGCAAAAGTGCACTTCCCTCTGCCAGCTGGGCTGGAAGCTCTCCACCCCACATCACTGCCTCTTGCTCTAAGAGCAAAAATCAATTTTCCGAGACTCTTTACACTTACACTTCACACACACACACACACACACACACACAAACACACAGCCTCTCCTCAACAATGTGCTTTTTAATTGAGGAAAACCGTCAAAACAACAGGTCCACTATGGTTCTGCAATGTGTCCTAGGGCAGAAAAGCAGTTCCCAGTCCAGTGAGAGACATTGTCCTCACTGAAGCTGCTCCTGACTCTGGCCAGCTCACAATCCCAACCTTTGTGGTGACCAAAGAATCATGGCCTGTCCCCTTCCCCGCAGACTCCACCCTGTTGGCCCCCAAAGGTCACAGCCAGTGATGTCACAGGAAAGAGTGTGTTAGGAGAGCCTGTCCTCAGAAGCAGCCCTGGAAACTGTTGGTGGATTCCACAAAGCTGGCGGGGTTGCCCTCCTTCCGCTCAGCCCTGGCCCTGGGAAATGTCTCTATCTTGGATGCAGGACATTGGGGAAGAACTCCCAGGCTGCTGTCCCCTGAGTGGGTGATCCTGAGCTGCCCTGTGCTGTGATCTCTATATCCCTTCCCCGGCAACCCATGGAGGACAGGGGCAGCTGGGCCTTGGCCCCTCCCTCCAGCCCTGGCCTCTCCTTGCATAGCTGTTTCTACTTTCTCTCTTCTTCGTTCGCGCTTGTGCCTCATCCTTCATCCTTCCCCTTCAGTAGATTCACACACAGAGATGCACACTCAGGCAACATCACGTCCTGCTTCACTCATCCAGCCCTCTCTGTTAACCCTCTCCGCCTCTACCTGGGGACCAGAAAAATCCAGCCAAAGCCAGCACCACCACATCAGTAGCTAGAGCCCACACAGCCTGCTCGCCTGACAAGAGCTTCTCCCAAAGAGTTTAGGGTCGCAGACCTCAGAAAATCTTTAAAGGATCTCAAACTCCAGAACAAAATCTCCACCATGATTCCACTGTCTGAGTGAACCTTGCACGTGACTTTCAATGACGCTTCAAGCTGCCCCCATCTGGAATGGCGGCACTGCGATTCTAAGCTAAAGAAGCCCCAGGCAGGGTAGGGTGGAATTAAATAGTGCAGCCGGTAAAGTGTTTTCCTTATAAGCTTGAGGGCCTGCGTTCTGACTGGTAAGACCCATGTTTAAAAAGCCTGGATGTGGTGGCTTGTACTTTGTTACTCCAGAGCTGTGAAACAGACAGGCTGATCCCTGGGGCTCCCTGGCTGGCCAGCCTAGCTACTTTCTGTTGTTGCTGTTGTTACAAAGGAGAAGAAAGAAAGAGAGGAGAAAGGAAGGAAGAAAGAAAGAAAGAAAAAAAGAAAGAAAGAAAGAAAGGAGGAAAGGAAGGAAAAAAGAAAAAATGTGGTTAGGGTTTGAGTAATGACATCTAAGGCTAGGCTGTCCTAACCATCACATGTACACACACACACACACACACACACACACACACACACACACACACACACGCACGAATACTCTGAAGTCAAGTGGTGCAACCATTTGGCAGGTTTGAAAGTAGGCTTTTTTGACTTGAAATCTGAGACTCTGTACTACCTAGTTGTTTAGAAACTGCAGTAGGTGGCTAGGATTATTTGCCCTACAGAAGGGAAGGGGTATGCGCATGCTCACAGGCACAGGGACTGCACGGACGCACATGCGGGGACTGTGTAGACCGGGTGAGGAACCTGGAGCCTGGTGATGGAGGTTGGGGGAGCAGGCACCCTTGCAGCCTCTTTCAGCACTTTCCTCTCTGATGCATCTTCTCCTTGCAATTGTCTTTCAACTTAACACTACCCAAGGCCCTCCCTGAGGCTGCCACCGCTCAGCACTCCGTGTCCTTCAGGAAGAAGTGCTGGTTTCAGTCAGAAGCCCCCGCTTCTGTCCTGTGTGGTTGGCTCATCTCTGCCTTCCTGTCTACTCTGGTCCACATTCCTCCCATTTAGGATTCAAGCCTTTGTGGGCCGTACCCTTTGGCTGCTCTATGCCCTCCTATCACTCTTTTGGGCGACTTCCTGTGGTCTTTTGAGTCCCAACTTGTGACATCTCTCTCATATCACCTCATGTCTTTTCCTATAACATCTTGAAATCTATCTGACCCTTCGTTTTAAATGTGACCAGCGCTGGGTGTTAGGACAATCTCTGTGTCAGTAGATAGAGTTTGGTGGATGGGGAGGCCGGGGCCTAGGAGAGGATCTGGAGTCTGTTTCTACATCCTAACTGTTCCAGAGAGACAGAGAAGAGGGGAACATTGTAAAGAAGGTGTCACTCTCCCACTGAGCTGACTGGGCAGAGAGTCTGATTTCAGAGCCAGAGCAGCAGAGGCCATCACTTGCTTAAGGGAAGTTTCTGGAAAGTTTTGCCTCACTGCAGGAGACTTTCCTAGAAGACCTTTCGACGACTCTTTCAACCCTTTACCCGATTCCGATGTAACTGCGCCGTTCTGCGGGTTGTACAGAAGGCAGGGGCTCTAAAAATAGAAAGCATTATGATTACCGATTAAATTTCTTTCCACCTACAGAATTTTCTCAAAGTAATAAGAAGAGGAAGCCTGAGTGCGCTCAAGTGTTCAGGGGGGCGGGGGGAGCAGAGATGTGTGATGAAAGCGTGGGGGAGGGGCACAGCCAAGGTGAGGCCAGGCAGGTAAGATGCAGGTTAGGGTAAAAAGTGCTGGGTAGGGGGAACCTTTCTCCTGCACCAGCTTTTAGAAGAAAGTGCACAGAGCACAGAGTGCCAAGGCTCCTTGCAGCTGGAGCCAGCGCTGAGCCTTCTGGATGGAGCTGGTCTTTGTACCCGTCTCTGTGTTGGCAAGGCAGGAATACTCCTAGAAACTCAGACATCTCTGATGTCTTTGCACTTTTGCCTTCTGAGGCATTTCCTTCTCACTGAAACCTGTTGTAGACAAGACTGGCTAGAACTGCTGTGTTTCTGAGGACTCCTGTGGTAGCTAGGGAGCTGGAAAATCAATCCCATAAAAAGACAATGAGAAAACGTAAAGACAATGCAGTTTTTGTGTTTCCCTCAACAACTCCTCCCCCCCCCCGCTTCCTCCTTGTGTGTGTGTGTGTCTGTGTTGCAAAGGCCACAAATCTGTTTCTGGTCTCTTCACTGAACCTAGAGCTCACTGATTTAGAAAAACTAGCCTGCCAGCCAGCAGATTCTGGGATCTACCTCTCTTCCTTGGCCCAGAGCACTGGGTTGCAGACATGCATGCCACACCTGGCTTCCACAAGGCTGCTGGAGCTCCAAACTCAGGTCCTCATGCTTGCAAGGCAAACCCTCTACTCACTTAGTCATCTCCCCACGCTGAATTCCCCGTCCCCCCTTTTTTTACTTTCCCTCCCCCCTTTCCTCTCTTCTACCTGCTTTCCTTTCCCTTCCCTCCCTTCCTGCCCCTTCCCTTTCCCCCTCGTCCTCCCCCCATCTTCCTCCCCATCTCCTCTTTTCCCCAGTGTTCCTCAAATAGAGACAGCATCAAGTCCTACAAATCTGGATTCACCTTCCCAGCCCACTGGAGGGATTTAGAGTAATTTAGTGCCTCCTTCAGACAGCACCACAAAGTCCAGTTGCCACTTTGCTCCTTCCTCTCCCCGATGGCCTAGTCATCATCCCAAGAACTTTCTCAGACACTTTGCAGTAGTGATCCATTGATATGTCATGTCCCAGCATGAAATCCAGTGGGGCCAAGAGCGAAACCTGAGTCTGATGGTAACTGGTTAGGGCTACTTGGCTCTGACATAGAATTATACCAAAATTGACATTTGTTTCTAGGTAAAAGGAGGCTGCATGACATCTTTTTCATGTGCTTTGAACATAATCCCTCT
This sequence comes from Pachyuromys duprasi, assembly GCA_028658305.1. Taxonomy (NCBI): domain Eukaryota; kingdom Metazoa; phylum Chordata; class Mammalia; order Rodentia; family Muridae; genus Pachyuromys; species Pachyuromys duprasi. Next base: position 23,946,216 of record CM053759.1, on the reverse strand, counting down.
AAGTTTTCTCTTCTGCAAGGTAGAGAAAATGAATAATGAAGTCTGTCTCACCTGGTGGTGGTAACGACAGGGTGAGATATGTGTGTGAACTGCTTTACACACTTCCTAGCACGATATATGCCAGCTAGTAAGAATAGAATGGATATTAGTGTGTTACTAGCTTGGCGGTCTCATTTCCCAGGCTAAAATTAGTCATCTCTATTGGTTATGGAACATGAAGACTTAGGGATCCCCACTTCACAGGAGGCCCATCACATTCTCCACTGTCCTTAGGCCTCCTTTTCAACCCTAATGCATAGTATAAAATAATAAAGAGTGGACTCTCATCTTGCGTATTATTCTAAGTGGTTGATGAAACTGAGCTTATTTAAGCCAGGACATTCCTACAGGGTGGTTATAATTTTCCTCATTTGCCTGATGTCACAGAGACCGCAAGTGATGGTTCAGCAAGGCTATTTTCATTTGTTTCCAGTTCATGACTTCAGCTACTAAGTCATATGCTCTTTCTTCAGCCTTCATTGCCTCCACTAGAGGCTAGCTGCTTCTTTTTGTTGTTGCTAAACTTTTTTTTAAATTAAAATTATTTTACAATTTACTCATTATATATCCTGATTGAAACCCCCTCCCTCAGCGCCTCCCAGACCCATTACCCCTTCCTCTTCCTTTTCCCATCCTCTTCCCCTAGTCCACTGACAGGGGAGTTCTTCTCCTCTGCCATCTGCCCACAGCTTGTTAAGTCTCATCAGGACTGCCTGGATCCTTTTCCTCTGTGGCCTGGCAAGACCACATCACCAGGAGCGAGTGAGTTCACGACAGCAGCAGCCCCTGCTCCCCTTACTTGGAGACCCACACGAAGACTGAGCCCCCAGTCGGCTACATCTGAGCAGACCCCCTACATCCTCTAGACCGCCTGCTCAGATGGAGCCTAGCTTCTTAAGCTACATGTTGGGATCCTGGGCTGAGTGGAGAACACGAACAGTATGGCAACAGTCAAAGGTTTCGGCAAGTACAAATGGCCAAAAATTAACTCAAAGTCAAATGTGTGTGAATCTGAGGTGCTCCTGGTGGTGTTTGCCCATCTGTATCACGACTTAGCCACAGTCTTGGTTCTGAACACACGGCATACACACTCTATCCCGAGGCATGCTGTTACCACCGGGCATGTGGTCACAACACACCGTGACAACGCCTGAAACACCTCGGCTCAGATCCAAGACTGTTGCGTGCTACAAAGCGCGGTGTGTTTGGTGTACGCGCAACCTTTTTCTGCTCTCCTAGAAACATAACGGTGTAATTAAAAAAAAGAAAGACTTTTAAAATATTTTCTCATCATCATTCCTCAGCACGTAAGGATCAAATTAGTATATTTTGGGATTACACTGTATCAGAATTTTGATTGTAGGAATTACTGCTTGAGTTTCACAAAACCCCATTTAGTGGATTTTAGCGTGGAATTAGAACAGGATGTCCAACAACTTCTGAAATGGCCCTAAACAGACTTCTGCCATTTTGTACTCTGTACTTCTATCATATGATGTTCTGAGGACTGAGGTTCATAATGTAAAAATACAAACACCAAAAAAAAGTCTCTACATCCTGCCGTGTCAACTATTCTGCTAAGATTTATTGTTTGTGTAAAAATAAACAAGCGTATCTCATTAGCATGCAAATTTGCTTTTAGATTTATTAAATTATATATTATCAAAGAATGACTTTAAAATAAGATTTCTTATGATTTATTACCACTAAATGCTTGAATCCTATTTTATGTGCCTATATATCCTGGGTCATGTAAAAACTTTTTGGGTGTCATATTCCAGTAAACATTTCTTAACTGGTGCTCATGCAAGCAATCCTAATTAAAAGCAATGGTCAAAAGGAATGATATCGAGTTAGGAGGGGGCTTCCTGGGGCTAAGAAGGGTTTCAGCAGGAGCGCAGGTGTGGGGGAGACAAGAGAAGGAAAGGGGGTATGTAAAATCTCAGCACACGCATGTACATGATTGTCAAAGAATAAAAAGTTCTTGGGCGGGGGCTGTCGGCCTCAGTTGGCAGATACGTGCATAGCATTCAGGAAGCACTGGGATTGGTCCCCACCACCATAGAAACCAGGCACAGTGGCACACACCTGTAATCCCAGCGCTTGGAGGTAAGGCAGGAGGGACCATGGAGTCAAAGTCATTCTTGGATACACAGCCGGATTGAAGCTAGTCTTGGATGCATGGCATACCGTTCAAATCAAAACAAAACAAAACAAAACAAAACAAACAAACAAGCCTAGCTCCGGGAGTCACTTCTTGGCTCTTCCAGTGACTGATTTCAATCCACTTAAATGTTTATCTTTTTCTTAGTTTTTCTATTTCAAATTGTGTTGCCTGACATTTTTTTTCCTCATAGGAGAGGAAGAATGTAACTCATTCACAGCACCCTCCTCATTTTGCTTTAGTCTCTTTATTGCTTGTCCGTGCAAAGCATTTGCTCTACACACCTCAGCCCAAGCCATGCAATTTTAAACCATTCATTTTATACTTTTGAAGGATGATTGTTTTTAAAATATAAATTTCTACTTTAGACAGTATTTTCTACTTTTACACTATAACCAAGGGACTCCCCCGTTACCACAGGGAGAGTCTATCACTTTCATGTTTTGGATGTGCTATTAATTATTATTAATTCCCTGTTAATTGAGTCCTTTAATAATTATTAAGTCCTCTGTTTTATTTATATGCTGTTTTTTAAACTTGGAACTCAATGGGAGTCTCTAGGATGATTATGCAACTACTCTCTTCAGAACCAAAAAGTGTGATTAGACTCATAGAAAAGACACGGTTCTGTGCTGTTGAGTTTCCAGTGAAGGGAAAATGCTTGGAGCGTCAGTGACCCACGCTCAGAATTATGATGCAGTTTCATTTTTGTATATATTTTAACTGTGAATTTTTTCCTGGTATTGTAATTGTTCCTGATATTCTAAACTTCTTGTTCCTATTATACGCTATTCTTTTAAATAAGCCCTATAGTCATGGTGATGATTACTATTGTCTACTGGATGGGATCTAAAACCACCTAGGAGACAAGCCTCTGGCTCTGTCTATGCGGGATGCTCTAGCTAGGTTAACTGAGCCACCTTCACAGTGGGTGGAGCCATCCCACGGCCTGGGCTCCCGGACTGACTGGAAAGGAGAAGGGAAACCTGGGAACGGTGCTAGCATTCATCACACTCTGCTTCCTGACTGCTAATGTGTCGTGACTGCCTGCCTTCCTACTCTGCCTTCCCTACCAACATAGGCTATCTGTCCTCTAACCCAAAATCCAAAAAAGACCCTTCCTCCCTTCCAGTGTTTTTTGGCAAGGGCTCACTTCCTGTCCTTTGTGATCCCAAGTTCCCCTCTAGGACCATCTGCTTTAGTTTTCTACACTGCGTGTTCAAGTGGCTACAGGAAGTCATGACGGACTGATTTCCTGGGTCTTCTGTATGTGAGGGACCCCTCCCCAGTTGGTTTATCTACAATTCTGGGTTTGGGGTTACTTTTCCTGAGTGTTGACTCAGAACATATTGTTTTGGTGGTGACAGCAGGGGCCATGGGTGCTTTGTAGGTGGCCAGCTTTGTTTCTCTCTGGTTTGGAAGCGTTTGATGCCTCACTAATCCTCAGTGATTCTCAGCTTTCACCGGGATGTGAGGGGTTTTGACCTAGTTTCTTCACTTTAACTAAGTTGTGTGTGTATGTAGGGGCATGTGTGGCCTCATTTATAGTTTCTGTAAGTTCCAGACATTTGTCTCTTTTTTAAAAATTGTTATCTCCTTTTCATTTTCTGCATACTGGTTTTTTGGACTCTCTAAATGTCCACTCACTGGATTAGTTCCTTCTGGCTCTTCCCACCCCAATCTTTGAATTTTCTGTCACTCCGTCTTTGTTGTTGTTCTTGGTAGCCTTTGTAGGGCAGGTGTCTTGGAACTTGCTTTGTAGTAGCTCAGGCCGGCCTTGAGCTTAACTTGTGGCAATCCTTCTGCCTCATCCTCTATATGCCTAGAATTATAGGCATATACCACAACACTTGGCTGGCGCCTTCTTTCTTTCTTGATCTGTGAATATGAGAATTTCTTTGAGTTTAATTTATAATAACTCTTGCTGTCTAGATCTTACATATTTACAGCAGCAGTTCTGTTTTATGCATGGGATAGCTCTTTGAATCTCTAACACCAGTTAGAATTATTCAAAAAGGTTTCACTTTGAGTGGTTGCTAGAGAGATGGCTTGGTGGTAAAAAAAAACAGACAATGCTCTTGCAGACAACCCAAGTTTGGTCTCCAGTAACTATGTGGCTTACAGCTGCCTGTAACTCTGGCTCCGAGGGATCCAACATCCGCTTTGTACCTCTGTTGACACCTGTGCTCATGTGTATAGATTTATGCATATATAAATTTTAATTTTTGTTGTTGTTGTTTTTTGGAGTTTGTGTTTTATTCACCTAGATTTTTGTGTGTGTATGGTGTTGCCTTTTCCCAAACATCTAATGGTCATTGGGCACCTAGTCATGTTTTTAGATTGACAGTGTGATTGAAGTCATTTCTGAAGTCAGAACAGAGTTCTCTTGTGGGTGCGTAATTCTGTTTTCTTCCTTTAGAGTTTTTTAGATTTGTTTATTTTATTGTATATGTATGAATGTTTTGTCTCCCTGTATGTATGCATACCACGTGTGGTCTCAGAGCCTCTGGAACTGAACTTATGGATAGCTGTGAGCCACTGTGTGGGTGTTGAAAATCAAACTTGGGTTTTCGGCAAGAGTAACAGGCACTCTAAACTGCTGAGCCATTTCTGCAGCCCCAGTCGTGTTTGCTTAACAGGAGTCTTTCCTAGATGGACATCAGTCAGAGTCTGAACTCTCTGCACATACATTACTTACAATCCTAAGAATGCAACTGGCATATTCTTTATGGAACAATAAACATAATAATCATGAGGAGAATAAAAGAAAAATTATGTTTGGGAACATAGCTTGGACATCTTATTTACACTGCAGTGTCTGCTGTTTTTTTCTGAGGCTATAGACAACTGATTTTATTTGGTAGCTAAAATAATAGACTGGAGTTGCCTGGCAGGGTAGATATAAAAGTCTTCCCAGCAGAGGAAATACCACATTCAAAGGTCTTGGGGTAGGAAAGACTAGGGCATGTTCTGGGCACTGAAGGGAGACTTGTGAAACAGTGGCCAAGGACATAGATATACATACTTAGTGTGTATGTGTAAATATGTGTTGGGGGACTAGCCAGAGGCTAGAACAGGGGAGCATCGAAGATCAAGTTGTGGGGAAATGGTTTATTTCTCAGTGCAACAAGCAATCATAAACGGATTTAAAGCCTAAAATTATGGACAGTGGAATCACAGAAAGAAATTAGGAGGCTTTTATAGGGTAGATGACAGAACTAGGTGGGTTTGTTAGTGGTGGAGAGAAGGGATAGAGTTAGATGAAGAGTAAGAAATGAGGAACAAGGAAGAAAGTGGTCTCAGGGATGAGCCTTAGACTTCTGACCTGAATAACTTGGTAGATAAAGATGCCATTTGGAGTGGAGAACTCTGAAAGGCTGATTTGGTTGGAAGCTCCTGAGCCTGGTTGGGCCATGTTTATGGGGAATCATTCGAGTATACCCATCCCTTAGTGTAGATTCTAAAATTTGGAGAGAACTGAATCAAGGGCATAAAGAGACCTGTGTCAAGAACTAACGGCCAGACATGTGTATTCAAATTTGAAAGTAAGAGAGACTGACAGTAGATCACTGAATGTCCAGGCCAGGTGACAGGAACAAGAAGCACGTGGACAGTGGTGGGAAGGGTGAGTATTGTCTGAGAGGTGGTTTTGTTTGTAATCTTTCTTAGAAGCTTCCATACTGTTTTCCATAATGGCCAAGCCACATGCTCGCCAGCATTGGTTATATTTTGTCTTTTTTATATCACTTGGCTTTCATCATACAGGTATTTTTGTTTGTTTGTGTTTTTTTGTTTGTTTCTGAGGATGTGAACCTCATAGGCCATCTTGTTGCTTTGTTTTGTTGTTTCTCAGCTACTTGCTTGTGAGATAAAACATGGAGAAAAAGGTTGTGACTTGTGGTATTAATAGAAAAACAAGACAATTCAGAAAATAGAAGAATTTTTTTGTTTAAAAATTTAAAGTATTTAATTATTGATGTAGTATATGTAGCAGATAATATAAACATAATGGAGATATACAGTAAATAACAATATAACAGACAAATATTTGTAAAATACGAGAGGTTTGCAGAGGAAAATGGAAGTCAAATAAAAATCAAGTGATTATATCAATCATTGTTTAAATTCTATTGTATCTCTTTCCAGCCTGATTTTGGGAAAATTCACGTTTGTGTTAACGTTTTATTAGCATAGTCTAATTGTACAAAATGATCAGTTTCCTTACAGCACCATTATACATGCATGCAAATGCTTTCGTGCTATTTACCCTCCTCTTACCATCTCTCCTTCCTTCTTTCCCCTCTCTGAACCTTTCATCTAGCAATGTCCTTTCTAAGTCCTTGTCTTTGTTTGTTCCTAGAGTGTACATGTGAGAGAAGATATGTCCTACTTGTTTTCAAGTGGGTCTAGTTTCACTTAACATGATCTTCAATTCCACTCATCACATTTTGAACAGTTCATTCTTAACGGCTGAATAAAACTTCTTGGGTATGTGCCGCGGTGTGTATGTGTGTATACATGTATTTTTCTTCACTCATTCATCTCTTGATGGGCACCTAGGTGGATTCCATCACTTATTCCATAGCGCATCTTATAGAGCTACAATAAACATGAGTGGGTATACTTCTCCTTCATAGGCCACCTTTGACTCCTTTTGAGTATAGTCATTTGAAAGTTACCATATGTATTTTCTTGAGGACTTCCGTTTTCCATAATGGCTGTACTGATTTACATTTCTCTCCATCAGCATTTTTTTTCCCTCTGTTTGTTTGCTTTCTTGATGGACAAATCCACTTCTGGCTCCACTTTAAATTCATATAAAATATTAAAAGAACCACAGTCAGTTCTTTTCCCTACAGACACAATTAATCTTATGCTAATGGAGTATGGTGAGAGTCTAGTGCTCTCTCTTTTTTTAAAGGAAATCTACAGAAAGAGAACACTTTGGAGCTGTCCATTCTGTGTTTCCTCAGCTCTACAGTCCGGTGGTCAGGAAGCTCCCCCAGGTTGCTTACGGGACAGCCTCCTCTTTTATATACTCTCTTCTGGTCCGGGTAGTAGAAACATCCTTGTTCTTCAAGTGGCTAAACAGCTAACCATATTCAACTTGCTTTTGAGGCAACTAATATTTTATCAAAGGAGCCTACCCCAAGGCTAAGGACGCTCCAAACACTCCTGGTTATTGTGATTGGCCCAGGGCCTCAAGTAAGGCTGAGGAAACTGCAGGAAGGAGAACAAGAAGCAAAGGTTAATGAGGACGCCTTTGGGACTCTATGAAGACTCTTTTTTAGTAACAGGATCACTACAACTGAGAACAGATACGTGCTTCTCCTTAAGAAAATTCCACGATCTTACTGCTGCTCTGTCACCAAGCTTGGTCCAGACACCAAGCTACGGGACTCTGCGGCAGAAGCGAATGAGCATGACTGGTGAGGCTTACCAGGCGTGAGCCCCTTCCCCAGCTCACTCTCCTGTGCTTCCCGCTGCAGCCCTGCAGCATGTCCGCATGGCGTCAGTATTTTAATAGAAGGAAGCATGCTAACATGGGAAAAAACATTCTCGTTCTCTTCGTCGGTTGGTGTGCTGGCTAGTTTCAGCGGTCAGCTTGGCACAATCTGAGGCGCACGGGAAGAGGGAACCTCAGCTGAAGAACCGCCTGGATTGGCTTGGCCATCCATGTCTCATCCATGAGACATTTTCTCCACGTCGGAGGGCCCTGCCCACTGTGGGCGGTACCATTTTTAGGTAGGCGGGCCCGAGGCTGCATAAGAAAGCTAGCTGAGAGTGAGCCAGTAAGGATTTTCCTTCAAGGTTTGTGCTTCAAGCCCCTGCCTTGAGTTCCTGTCCTGACTCCCCTCCAGGATGAATCGTGACCTGTAACTATAAACCCTTTCCTTCTCAGAGTCGCTTTTTGCAAGAATGTTTTAACAGAAAGGAAACTAGAACAATAAGACTGGGCGAGACTCTCCTCAGTCAAGAGGCCGAGACAAACTCGTTAAAGAGAAGAACTTGTTAAAGTCATTCGCTGGCAAATTTAAAACAACGGCAATAACTTGGGTTTCTAATTGGTGAAATCACACCGAGTTTCTGTAGAGTTGGCATGTTCCTTGTCCTTAAAACGAAAAGCTGTAGGGCTACCGTCTTCAGTACGCCCAAGGATCTCTCACTGCATTGGCACCTGGGATGCTCAAGATGCCCTCCAGCTGGCAAGTCCCAGATGGGAGGGGCCATTGTGTGAGACAGGGACCAGCCATTCAGCTTGCTCATTCCCTTGGGTGTTTATGCTGTGTCTATCCAATTTGCGCTTCCCTCCACCCCCATCCCACGTGCATCCCCGCCTCCTTTTCCCCATCTGCAGCCTCCCTATTCTTATCAAAAGCTGCTGCTCTTCTCTAGATAGTGTAATGCCCGTTACCATAGCACCCGGGTACTTCACATTATTAAGACAATCTCTTTATTAGTAAGCCTGCTCCACCCAGGGAGCCAGGAGCTTAGAGCCCTTTTGAGAAGATGATGAACCTGTGTCTTGGAGGGATTTGTCAAGGGTCAGGACAGGCAGGGCCTGAGTGCTTGGGCTGATGTCCCAATTCTGGCGAGCACGCTGTTTCCAAGAGGGTGGACGAGACTTCTGTCTCTGTGTTTCTTCTTTCTGTTTCCTTCCCTTTACATTCAAAATAATTGTACATGTTATTATGCTTCATTCGCATCATAAGAAAGGCTTTCAAATGCAGCCCTGCTTTCCATCCTCACAATATACCTTTGAACTTCAAATTTTGTGCTCATTTTAAAGGCTGAGGAGAATTTTGTGCTCATCTTAAAGGCAGAGGAGGCCGTGGGAACTGAATTTGAAGGGCTCTTATTACTCACATTCAAATAGCTACTTCAGGCTAACACTAGGATTCAAAGCCAGGCTCAAACCCAGCCTGGTAGTACAGGTCTGCAATCCCAAGATTCTCTGGAGGCTGAGGCAGGAGAATTACAAATTCAAGAACTGGAGGGTTTTCAGAGTGAGTTCAAGGTCCTGTACTAAGATCTCGTTCCTCCCCAAAATTAACAATAAGGAAGCAGCTGTGTGTGTGTGTGTGTGTGTGTGTGTGGTTGGTTGGTTGGTTCAATGGCAAAGCAGTCACAGATTCCAGGTGCCAAAATAAAACCAAAACCAAATAATGGAGCAGCAAAGAAGCAGACACCACACTGTCTCAACAGCTGTTTCTCTTATAGACAGCAGGCAGATAGATATGCAGCTAGAAGAGGAGGCAGGTAGACAGGAATACGGGCAGACAGGTAGACAGATGTGTGGACAGACAGCCCCTGAGCTGCTTTTGCAGAATGAGTGCTCAGTAGTGACTTGTTGAGCTGCTCGGCTATGAGTAGCTCCTTGTGAGTCAAATGTGATGCCATTGCCTCTCCAGCTCTGGCTCCGGACGGCTTTCACTGTGGAGTAAGACAATCAATCAACCGCGGTTCTGCATCCGGCTACGATAAACGAGTCACTGCTGGGAGTGTGGAGGAGACAGAGCGGCTCACATCACTTGCATTCCTAAAGACGGTGAAGGGTGAATGCGACGCATGCTGTGCACAGAGCACCCCACCGCCACCCACACACGTCCACCAGTTATTGATGGTCAACCACGTCTCAGCCACTAGGGAATCAGTGATGAAGAAAACTGATTGGGGCCTTGCCCTTCAGGAGCTTTACCTCCGTGGAGGGAGTCAGCTACTAGACTCTCAGTAACATGATGGCTTGATTATCATTGTGAAGTGTGCTGGGGATGAAGTGTGGATGGAGAGAAAATGCAGAAACAGAAGTTTTGACTTTGGCCAGAGCAGGAGGACAACCATAGCAGCGGCCCAAGCTTCCTAGAGAAGAAATTCTGATCCAAAAGAGGTCCGTGGCATGCCCTGTCCCCCAGAAGGGAAGTGACCTCCCTGCCACATCCCAGTCAAGCCAAGACCTTGTGATGTGAAGGCGAAAAAGACTAGAAAGCAAAGGATGTGACGGGCAGATTTTACCAGCCGTGGGTTAAACGACATCAGTTTGTGGGTATATGCCGTATTCCGAAAACTCAAAGGCTATATAGCCAAGCTGATTGCAGATCAGAAACAGGTACAGGACGCTGGGGGGTGTGGTGTGGTGGTGGCAGGAAGTGGAGGTTTTAAATGCAGGGTGCTATGGAAGGAGGAGCTACACAGAGAGTGCCCAGAAAGGGTCAAAGAGTGATGGCATTTAGGAAGCTGGAAAAGGGCTGCCTGGGACTCAGCAGACAGGATTGGGAAGTGGGGAAGAGAGTGATCCAGGAGGCGGGAAAAGCAGTTGAAGCAAAAACAAGACTAAGGACCATGTAGAGCGAGCTCTCCAAAGGCCTCCAAGAGGTGGATGGGATGTCCTGTGACTCTGTGGGTAGCAAAGGAGAAACACTAGCAATGTTCGGTCTGAGAGGCTGTGTCTGAGCTGTGCATTAGAAGGAAGAATGTGTCAGGAGCACTTAGGATGTGTGGGAGAGAGGAGGGCGGCAGCCTCACTCACAGCACCCTCCTGGCCTGCCGCTGGCAAGCTGATCAATAAGTGGAAGTTTTAAAGCAGCCCTCTTCCCAACGGGCTATTCATTCTCAGGACTAATCATTAGTGCTTTTCTTAATCAGCAGAAATGAGTGATCCCTCACTGGAGTGGGGAGGGGGCGTGACCCTGTCCCTCAAAGCAACGGTTGCTCAAGAGCTACTTGTTGGGTTAATTGAATCTCTTCCCTTGTTGTTTTTGCTTTCGACAGCCTGAAGACCTCAGAGGCTTTTCTCCATCTGTCAGATGAAGTCTCCTCTGCTGCTGCTGCCCTCTGCACCTCAGCTTTCACAGCTTCTCCAGGCTTGGTGTGCTGAATCCTAAAGATCTAGAGTAAAAGCGTCACAGACGGCCAAGGGGCTTCTCATACAGGAGAGAGTATGGGGACAGCATTGGTCTTGGACTTGGGCGTCAGAAAGGCTCCAGTCCCTAAATATCCGGTCCCTAAATACTAGCCTGCTGATATGTCTGAAATTCCACCGTGAGAGTCAGTGATGTTTGGGTCATTTCAGAAATAGCATAGCGTCCCAACAGCTGCTCATGGGTGAAGTCACAGACAGTCAGAAAGCCTTCATCTCTGCATGCTGAAGTACCAGGAACTGCCTGTCTCTCCACCTACCCCTCTCCTTGCTGTTTAGCCCTCTGCTTCTCTTAAGTGGCGATATTCTGGGACTAGTCTTGTCAAGCTGTGCTTTCTCACCTACTTTTTCTCCCACAACTAAGACTTTCCAATACCAGTAGCTGTAGGTCAGCAATGCATGGTTTCCACTTCACCCCTAGTCTTACTCTTACCTTCATCGGACCAGAGCCTAAGCCTCTTCTTGACGCCAAGACCTAGAGTGTGCACAGTTCAAGGAGTACATGCGTAAATTGAGGAGCTGAAGAAAGAACATAGAATTTGAAGTCAAAAGAACTGTGTCCTAAGCTTACTTTAGATAGAAAGTACACCCCCCGCCCCCGCCCCGCCAAGGCTCATGTGCTAAGAGCTTGGTTACCAGCTGATGGGCTTCTCATGAGTGCCCAAAGAATCTGATTCAGAAATTTAGAGTAGGGTCCAGGAATCTGTTGATGAGTATTCCCAGGAGGCCTGGTACCTTGGGTACAGCCCTGCTTAGGAGCACACCTCAGATCCCTCCTTCTTCTTGCTCCCACTGATGTTCTTATGTCTCTTCAGTGTCCTGTAAAATACCAACCTTAATGGGCCCAGTCCCTTCTGCAGATCTTGTTATTTTAAAACATAGGATATTGAACTCAGGGATCTACCACTGAACCATATCCCTAGCCCAAGGCTAATTCAGGACAGTAAAGCCAGAGCCTTTTAAAGCTCTGACATTGCTTAAGCATTCTGATTTTACCCCAATCAAACACCTCTCTTCCTATAGCCATTTCTGCTTGCTTTTGCTGCTGAATGGTGATTTTTAAATAAATCCTCCCCCTTCAACTCCCTGCAAAATCAAATACCTTTTATCCCTTTGAAGTTATTGACCTGATAGGAAATAGACAGTAACAGAGGGCCCCATACAGTGTGTATGAGAGAGCCCATGCATTTTACAGCAAGCTTGTAGAGGTCAACCTTAGGTATTAGCCATTGCTTCTTTGTCTGAAACAGGGTCTCTCTTTTTATCAATGAGGTCCTGGGACTCTCCAGTCTCTGCTTCTCATCTTGCCATAAAAACACAAGGAGTGCAGACTTGTGCTACCAGTGTCTGGCTTTAGGTGGGTTGTAGGAAGTCAAATTAAGTCCTCATAGCAATCAAATTTTTACCCACAGAGCCATTTTGAATTTTGTTCTAATTGTAGTTCATACCCTGCTAGGAATACACCACAATGGCATGGCGTATACACTCAAGTGTTAGACGCATGAGCAACTTCACTACTCCTGTTGATAGTATTGCAAACCTTCTTAATATCACAGAACAGAGCAGAATGGGCTTTGCCTGCATTCTAGCTTGTGACATCTTCACAATTTGCTCAGCGGGTCTTTAGAGGACTGAATAGCTTCTCCTGCCACACAGAGCTCATCTCCATGAGTTCCTAAATTCAAATGCAATAGCCATTTGCCTCTGTGTAAATATAGCTTTACAAGTGGTAGGACCTTTGAGTTGTGCTGAGGTTAATGGTGGCACTTCTGCTGTCCCTGTCTGCCACACCCGGTTCAGCTGCCAGCAAGGGTAATCTGCCTCCTGCAGTCACTGGATGGTATATTTAGAGCCTCTTCCCCAAGAGTAAGTGGGATCTGAAAATAGACTGCCTGGCTTGTGTGCAATTGGGTTGCAGTCTCCAACATACACCTGAATATGTGGATACATGCAGCCAGTAGCCAGCACAAAGCAGTCCCATGGAACGTTAGTACCAAGGGCTTTGGCCTAAGAGCAGTGCTACGCTTCAGAATTTCTTCCTCCCTTTCAGGGACTCTCAACTTTCATGTGACAGCCACCTCTTTAGCTGAGTTTTCCTACATCTGGACCCCAGTCTGGATTAGAGTGTTCTGCATTTGCGTCGATGGCTCCCTTTCGGAGGGGACCAGATGTTTTCCCCTGGTCTCATCTCCACTCTACTCCAAGCATAATCCTCAGAACTCCCGTGTGCATTGCAGCTGTGGTTGGGCTGTTTGTGATAGGAGGGCTTCGTGATCATCACGTGGCTCGGAACCAAGAGAAATAGGAGTCTTTTTGAAACTGTTCTTTCGCCTTTAAAGGATTTATGACGACCTTATTTTGTTGGCACGCAGCAGCAAGGTAAAGTCTGCTCTGTTAGTCATCTCAGGCTTGGGAGATGGCTTGTCATATAATCATGAGGGCCTGAGCTCATGTCCCCAGCACACACATGAAAATCTGAGTGCCGTGGTGTATAGCTGTCATCCCTGTGCTGGGGAGGTAGAGGCAGGAGGATCCTGAGGTTTCTCAGGCCAGCCAGTGTACCCAGTGTAGGTGGTAAGACAGTTCTATTTTCAACGAGAGACTTTTTTGTTTCAAAAAATAAAGTGGGGAGACATAGAAGACCATCAGTATTAACTATGGCCCTTCCACATGAGCGTACACACGCGCATACACACACACACACAAACATACATACACACACACAAGCATATAACACAAAGAGAGAGACACACAAAATGATAAAATATTATGATGATAATAAAAAGTAAACAAGGTGGAGAACAATTGAATGGTGTCAATTGCTGGCTTTCATAAGCATCTGCACACACGCACACGCTCACTCCTAATAATAATAATAATAATAATAATAATAATAATAATAATAATAATAATTATCACCATCATATCATCTGAAGCAGAAGTTTCTTGTTTCTTTGAAGACTCAGTTTTGTCATGTGATGTTTTGCTGGAGGTTGGCTCATGAGAGGGAGCGTGATGTTTTGCTGTGAGCTCTCTCGTGTGGGGGCTGTGGGCTGTGAGTTTGGCCAGCTGAGAACATCCGTGGGTGGACTTTGAGGAGAGGAGATATAGAGGCCAAGGCACAGTGAGCTTTGCATTTTGATCGACATCGCTGCACTGATCATCATGCTTTGACGCTTGACTTCGAAGAAATGTTCCAGAGAACTTCTAGGGGCAATCCAAGTAAGTCTTGCAGCTTTCCCTGACTTCATGTTGCTGCTTGGTGCTGGCCTTTGGACTGGACTGCTAGAATCCTGACAACAGAATTTGGTAATCCCCTAAAGACCCAATGACCTGAATTAGCAAGAAGTAGATGAAAGAGGTCTACAGCCTTTTTCCCTACTAATCTCCTACCTAAGGTTGCAGGAGGAGGAGGGAGGGGAGGAGGGATGGAAGGGAGATAAAGGTGTTTAAGAACCCTAAATAAAGTAGATTTGGTGAAAAAAAAATAAGCCTACAATCATCTTACCAGCATACATTCTCTATGCACTTATCAGACATTTAGCAATCTATAAATCAAAATGGTTAATTCTTTGGTAATAAATTTGAGGTTGTCCATGTGTGCAAGAGACTACAGTTTAACAACTAGTCATGCGTCAAGTATAAAGTTAGAGCTATAAGATACTTAATCTTTTTTTTTTTTGATAGGAGAGCAGCAGAAACATTGAGTACTTTAAGGGAAGGTTTAAAACAGAACTGGCCTTTTAATGAGTAAGATTTGGGCAGTAGAAGGAGTAGAATGGGATCAGGCAAGGCTGAACCCACAGTGCTGACGAACCGTAGGTCAGAACCTGCTAAGTCTATACACTGAGTGGGTACAGTCAACCACGTCTCTGGAGCAGCAAGAGCTTCTTTTGTTCGTCAGGCCAACTAGGCATTCTAGCAGATAGGCAGAAGGGATCGTAGTGGTTTCCTGGGACTATCCCAGGATGCGCTTTGCCAGTTCTGCTGATGGGTTCTTCGAGTGGTCCCCAAACTTGGCTGCACAGTAGAGTTCCCTGCATGCTTTCCCAGCTCCAAAACCCAGTCCCTCACCCATACAAACCATATCATTCTGGTACTGAACATGTGTAGGAATGTTTACGTTTCTTGGGTGAGTCCAATGTCAGGCAAGTGCCAATAACTTCCTTAAATGGGAACAACTCACTCAGCTCATTTCACTGGTAACGACCAATTGACTACAGTGCAAACTAATAGCTGGTTTCTAAGCCACTGAAGACACAACACCTATAATTTGCACCCTGGGGATGTTTACGCCATTACATTTTTAAAGATGATATCTGAGACAGTTCTAACTTAAAGCTGATCAGCTTTGGGCTGTAGCTCTCCAGCGTCTGCCCTCAGATCATCTCAGTTACTGAGACTGCTGTACTATAGTTCTGTCCATACAAGCCTGGAATTCTGGGACAATGAAAGCTGTGCTCTTAAGTTCCAAAAGAGATGACTCAGTTGGAAAAGTGCTTACAGTGAAAGCATGAGGATCCCAGTTCAGATCCCCAGCCCCTTGGTAAAGAAAGAAAGAAAGAAAGAAAGAAAGAAAGAAAGAAAGAAAGAAAGAAAGAAAGAAAGAAAGAAAGCTAGGAATGGTGGTGTATTAGTCTGTACTACTAACACTGGAAGACTGGAGATAGGCAGATTTCTAGAGCTTGCTGCCCAGACAGCATAGCCAAATTGGTCAGCATTATCTACAATGAGAGACGGTGTCTCTAAAAATATGAGTGTAAAGAGATAGAGGAAAGATACAAGACATCAATGGCTGACCTAGCATATATGTGCTAACAAGTATGTACATGTGTACATGCCCATAGACAGAATCAAACTGGAATCTGGGCACAGCCACACTCACTTCCTCATGTTCAGCATCCTGGAGTTGACATCAGGGGATCTTGCTGTATTCACTATATGGTTACATTTATCATAGAGTTACTAGGTTTCTGCTATATGTAAGATTCTGTTTTCGGGGCTTGGTAAACTACAGAAATAGCTCAGACTTAGTTGCCAGTCTTCTAGGGTTTGCCACTCATTAAGACTTTTCAGATGATAATCCAAGGAGAAGCATGTTGACACAACGGTCAGGAGAGAGGGGTGGCCAGGAGAGGACCACCTAAAGGACTCACGTGAATGGCTTTCAGGGACAGACCATGTTCGAACAGAGAGAAGAGGTTGGGGGTGCTCTGAACTGAGGAGCAGAAGGCACACAGCACCGAAGAGGACTAGGGTGTCGTACTGGAAAATGGCCGTTCATCCACTTGCCCAGCAGTTAAGAGCGACAGAGGCAGGAGAGGAGATTCTGCCCAGCACCGACATTGGTGTGGCCCAGCCAGCCCAGAGCCACTGGTGAGGCAGCAGGAAAACGGAG
This sequence comes from Pachyuromys duprasi, assembly GCA_028658305.1. Classification (NCBI taxonomy): domain Eukaryota; kingdom Metazoa; phylum Chordata; class Mammalia; order Rodentia; family Muridae; genus Pachyuromys; species Pachyuromys duprasi. Next base: position 23,929,698 of record CM053759.1, on the reverse strand, counting down.
CTCTCGAAAGCCAGGCCATTCATCATAGGGGGTGGGACATTTTACCCCCAGAGCCTCTGGCTCCCACGTGTTCCCTCCCCCCTCAGCCGTCAGACCTGTTGCTCTTTCTGTCCATACACTCCCTTCCACCTTCCTGCTTTTTGTCCTGTTGAATCCTATGGATTCAGATCTGACTGCAGTTCCCATTTCCTCAGAGCTTTGCTGTGACCTTCCCATTTAAATTAGAGACCCCCTGCTGTAGTCACTCGTTGTGTCCAGTTTACTTTTCCTTCCCAGCGCTTATGGAGTATAAGGACATATGTGTTTGTGACTGTTTGTTTAAATGTATTTCCTCCATCAGACTGCCTGAGCTCCAGGATGGCAGGGACCACATCTTTTCTATTCAGTGATCTTTGCTGACAATTGGAGGCCAATGAGTGTTGAATGAGTAATAATAAAAAAAAAGAGTTAAAACGATGAGTAGAAAGCTCCACTTTGAAGCACACATGTGTGACAGAAACATACTGTGATGCCACACATTGACTGTCAACATGGCAGAATCTAGAAGACAAACCTAAAAGACAAACCTCCAGGCATTTCCATTGGAGATAATCTTCATTAGGTGAATCAAGATGAGAAGATCCACCCTAACAGTGGGTGTCGCCATTCTCTGGACTAGGTTTCTGAACTGACTAAAGAGTAGAAAGTGAGCTGATCACCAGCATTTACCGCCTCCTGCTTCTTGATTGTGGATACAATGACTAGCAATGCAAGCTCCCACCTCTGTGACATTCCCGCCATGCTGGACTACACCTCTGAATTGTAAGCTAAAATAAACCACTTTCCCCTGAAATTGCTTTGGTCAGGGCATTTAATCACAGTACCAGAACTACTAACTAAAACATATGTCATTAGTAAGAGGAGGACAAGACTCCTCCAGGGTCATGCTGGCTAGGAGGCAGAGTTGGGGATATGACTTTTTAGAAAGGTTCGCTTAGTTTATTTTACATTTATGAGTGTCTTGCCTGCGTGTATGCCTGTGCACCCTGAGTGCAGTGCCTGGGGAGGCCATAAATGGCATCAGAGCCTCTGGAACTGGAGTTACAGATGGCCTGTAGCTATCAAATGGGTACTAGGAACTCAACGTGGGTCCCCTGCAAAAGAAGCAAGTACTGTTAACCCTTGACTCATCACTCCAGTCCCAGGAACCTGATGTATCCTCTTCTATCTCTGCTAGTTATGACACCACATTCAAAATGTATGTGTGTTTGTGTATTTTACATACATATATACATGCATGTATGTGCATAATATACACACATATATACTTATATATGTACATACACTCTATTACACACACTTATATGATATATAGTTATAGTATGTATATATACATATATTTAAGCAATTGTTGTGGATATAAACATGTTTTTGTTGGGGTCCCGGGTGTGAGATGTGGGACTGATTCAGATGGTCCACAGCAGCAGACTATTTGCTTTGTGCAGACTCTGGTGTTGAGGTGTTGGAGTAGGGAGAGAGATACAAGAAATGTAAATAAAAGAGTTTTTTTTTAAAGTATGCCAACAAGTAATTGTCTTTGCTCCTCTGATTTCACTACCTTGATGTCAATTTGTTCATTTATAAAATTGAGATAATGAAGCCTGTATTACTTAATTCTAGCATTAGGGGAAAACAAATTGGATTTGAATATACACTGTTATATAGGTAAAGTTCTAGAAAATATAAAAGCATCAGTCTATTACATCGATATGAGAGGGGCACATGTGAATTCTGTACCTAATGTTTGTCAGTAATCATCAAGTGAATGACTTTAGCTCTTTATTTGTGCTTGCTGCAAAATACTATTTTATATCACCACTGGTCAAAAGAAAAAACAAGACTAACCAGAGATATAGCTGTGGTCCTTTGATTACCAGGCTTTTAAACATAAGATTTGCTGGCTGGGTTCGCATGTAATGTTATAGTGCAAATGCATGTCCTCATTTAATCACACGCTCTATTCAGAGCTCAGTAATACAAGTTTAATGTATCATTTAAGAGGACATTTAACCCTGGCCAAAAGCAAGCCCAGAATTTTCATGAATGAATTAGCTACTTCCTCCTATAGACAAGGAATATTTGGTCATTTGTTTGACATCTTGATGAGAATTTCCTAACAGCTGGAGATACTGCAGTGATTGAAGTTGGTGTAGCTGTCAGGGAAGGGCTTGCGTTAGACATACTAGATAGTCAGGATACTGATGTTTGACCACCAGTGGTTTGGGGTAAGACACAGTGGTGCTGACAAAAAAAAAAGCAGACCGAAGAGAAGTGTATCCACATTTCTTTTGACTTCACATGAAGTCTCAGGTTGTTATAAGATGTAAACCTCATGGAAGCCATCACAGGGTAAAGTGCTCTGACGTGTTATTGGCATTGGGACTATTGCGAGCCTGGCATATTTGATGCAGCATATTTACCGAATGTCTTTTACCGTTTATGTTGGGATAGCTCACAGAACCCACTGTCACTGCTAACAATTAACACTTCTGCAGTGAGCATGAGGCACGTGCACACTAGCTCCGCTGGACTGGCGATGTGGGGAGCCAATGCCTACGAAGTCTCACCTGAACGCATCAGGCCAGGAGTTTTGTCAGACACCAGCTGGGGGAGATTTTCCTATGAAAGTGTGGAACTGAGCTGGGGTTTGAATGATAGGTAAGAGTTCGGCAGATGGGCAAAAAAAAAAAAAATGAAAACGAATAACAGACCAGACTGAAGGAACCAACAAAAAAGAGGCAGGGATGAGAAAACAAAGAAATCATGACTCCTTTGAATTGGCTTTACAGTATAAAAACGAACACAAGCCCAGTTCTCATCACGAGTGACCCACAAAATGAAAACAAAGTCGAGCGATCAGAGAGCTGCAAAGTGGTAGAGCTGTATGGACCCTCTTCCTTGAGACAATTGTCTCTCCACATTTTCCTCTACCGTTCAAAGGTTCTGTTGAGATGTAATGTAGAGGCCTCCATGCTGGGTTATGAAATTTGCTTATTCTAGGGGCAAAGAGATGATGGTTCAGTGGTTAGAAGTTCTGCTGCTCTTCCAGAGACTCTGGGTTCAATTCCCAGCACCCACATGGTGGTTGACAGCCACCTGTAACTCAGTTCCAGGGGATCCAATGCCCTCTTCTGCACCCCACAGACAACAGACATGTGTATGGCACACAGACATAACAAGCAAGAAAACACTCATAGACATAAAATAATAAAAACATTTAATGAAGTAATTTGCTTATTCTGTGAGGAATAGAAGTCAACAACCTACATAACAGTGAAACGGGAAGTAAACCACCCCAAATCATCTTGACATTAACCTTGGGCTAGGCTCTGGAGAGGGCATTTTAAGGGATGGGTGTTGAGTGCCTGAGTACTTAGAAGAACCCTTGCAAGCCTTGAATCATCAAACAGCTTAATTGAAGAAACGTGTTTCCTTTCTGACAGCCACATCACAGACCACGTGGTCTGTTCTTGATGGAGACACTTGCTTTAGACACCACGGTGGAGAAGACAGACAATTGGAAACAGGTGGTAGGTGAGCTTGCATTCCCATTCCTCATGGAAGAGGAGAGTGGACAGAGCTTATTTAAAGAAAGTGAACTAAAGTGCCTCACTGACGCTTCCATGCCATCTTTGTTGTCATCGCCAAATTAGCTTGTGCATATGGAACATTTATTATGCCTCTGACACAGTCCAAGTGGTGGGCATGTGTGGGCTCATGGAATGCTCACAGCCCAGAGAGATTCAGTAATTTACAGGTAACACCAAGCTATAGAAATAGAGTTGGGATTTTCAGCCTCTGACTTGGCACCAAGGGATGGACTTTCTTGTGGTATAAGATGCTATCTTTGTTATATTTCTTTCAACATTTTGATTGATGGGTTGGATAAGACATGGAAGGCCATCTGTTGTATTTTTCAGAAGTCATGAAGTGGGGGTATGTATAAGAGATATACTGGCTAACAGAAACATGTTCCAAAATATCTGGAAGGAGGAAGGAATCTCCTGAAAGTTTCCACTTTAGAGGAATATAGGTAGACAATGCAAGGAGGCCCCTGAACCAATCATCCAGGAATGCGATGAGGGATGTACATAAAGGCAAGCATAGCATGAGGGATGGGGGTTTTATCAAGTTAGTTCTCTGTGACTTAACATGTGGAGCTGCCCAGATACCGGTCCATGTGAACAAGTGGGCCTCTTGGGAGCTGCACCCCACACTTCCACTAGCCCCACCCTCGATCAGTGCTCTGAGAGTCAATGTCCAGCAACAGGAGCACCAGAGTCCATACAGCTCCTCAGTGGAACAATGTGACCCTCCTTCTTGACTTCAGTTGCTCTGGTCCCCTTCATCTTGTCATCTTGACTTTGTTCTTGCCATTTTTGTTTTTTTTGTTTTTGTTTTTGTGTCTTAGTTTTCATTTTGTTTTCTCCTAGCGCTTACATGTTGATTTTGTTCTACAGGACCCTGATTTGCTTTACCTCTCTGGCCATCTTTGTCCTGTGTGCAGTATCAGGGGAAACCATCATCCTTTGTGAAGCCTCTCAGTTCTCATCCCATGACACTTGACTGTGGGGAGTGTACTGGCAACTTGCCCTTTACCTTCCTATCTCATTTTGAGAGTTCCATGACTCCTTTCTCTACCTTGAGGGTGTCTATAGAAATGACATAATTAGAAACAAGGTGTGTGGTTTTGGTTGGTGTGTGTGTGTGTGTGTGTATGCATTTGCGCATACATGCAAATGCAGAGGCAAGAAAAAGGATGTCAGGTGTCTTGTATCACTTTCTACTCTCTCCTTTTGAGGCATGATCTCTCTCTCTCTCTCTCTCTGAACCCCAACATTTACCATTTCTTCTCCAACTAGGCTGGTGGCTAGCAAGCCTGTCAATCAATCTTCCTGTCTCTCCTCCCCTCAGGAGTCCTGGGGTTGTAGATGCAAATGGCCACATTTGGCTTTGTTCCATTGGGCACTGGATATCTGAACACATGCACATCAAACATTCTTACCCACTAAGCCATCTCCCCAGCCCTCCTGTATATGTTTTGAATAGTCTTGAAATCTCGGTTTTAGTGCTACATAGACTGTCTGGAAGAACCAGGAGCATCTAGGGAAGGCATGGCTGTATTTGACATGGTGGATCTTTGTCAGAACTTGCAGATGATCCAGTGACAAGCCCCATAGCCTACTCTTTTGTGGCCTCAAAGAGTAGAGGTAGGGTGGCAAGTGCTCTCTAGAGACGAAATGGGATGGTAGCAAGCTCCCAACACTGAAGGCATTCAAATATAGGCTGAGCAGGGCTTTCTCAAGGAATCTACACAACAGACCCAAATATCGAAGGGGCTTAGGCTTTTGTCTGTGGGTTGGCTCTATCCAAGGGCATCTTTGTGTCAATGATGATGCAGGGACATCCTCTGAGCAGGTGGCACGTTGATGGTGCTCAAGGTGAAGTTATCCCCTCCCCCCCTCCAGGGAAACATCAGCGTGAGTACCACTTTGTGGAGGCAGCATGCCCTTCCTACCGGTAGGTAAGCTTCCTCCTCGTGAGCCTGCTCTGTCAAGCTTCCATTGTTGGAGCACAGACCACTGAGCCTGGCCACCCAAGCAGGAGGGGCCCAGCCCCAAATTTAAAGGCTGCTCTATTTTAGTTTTTCGTCTTTTGGGCACATCTAGTCTCATGCTTTTCTAATTTCGTGCTTATGAAAGGGCTCTGTTCTCTCTGGGCCCCCCACCCCACCCGCCCCCTTTCACAGATCAAATAACAAGTGCACTGGACAGAGAGGAGCCAGAGTGAGAAAATGCATTTTAATAAAACCCCATTGATTTTTTTTTTTTTTTTGTGGGTGCGAGTCAAGGAAAAGGCACCTAAAAGAGTCTTTCTCGCCTGCCACCTCCGCCCTTCTCTCCTGACCTACTAGGGCAGTCACACATCGATTGGTTCCCAGCTAATAGATTGTGCCACCGGGTAGGGACCTCTGGGGACCAACAGGGAGCTGGAGGAGTCGCTCACAGCAGCCCAACCCAGAGTTAATCAAACTAGCAACAGGATCTCAGGCGCGGCGGCGGCGGCGGCGGCGGCGGCGGCAGCAGTAGCAACAGCAGCAGCGACGGCGGCGGCATTATGCGTGATTACTGACAGGCACCAGCTGCCGCCGCCGCCACAGCCTCTCAACACTATGTGGACTCTCGGATCTAGAGGCAGATTCCTGACTAATCCCAGAGGGCTGGCCCAGCCTGCGCTCCCCCGGCTGCTAGCAAGCGATGGCCACTCTTGTTAGCCCAAGTTGAAGGAAGCCCGGCTGAGCCTGGGAGCCTGGGAGAGAGGCTTGTGCTCCTCGGAAGCGCGGTAGAGGAATGAACCGAACAGCAAACATGTATGGAAATTACTCCCACTTCATGAAGTTTCCCACCGGCTTTGGTGGTAAGGACCTCACTTGGGCTTCGCGGTGTGAATGTGAACCTGTCGGGAGAGGCAGGGAGGAACCAGGATAGCGTAGCTTGGAATTGGAAGGCGGGCGTGTACGTTCGTATGCATGAGCAGTGGGTATGCCGCGTGTTTCGTGGGTGCTTGCCCAGGCAGAAGAGAGAATGGTCCCTGGGTGAGGGCAGGCTTGCACATCAGGAGAAGGTGCTGGGATATTCCGAGAGTCATAGCCAGCGTGTCGGGAAGGGTTTGAAACAAAGATGAAAAGCTTTGCTACAACCCCACATGTCTGTGTGGGTATGAAAAGTGAAAGAGTGAGGGAAATCGCCAAGATGTACCTATTATTCAATTTGTAACGAGAAAAGAAAAAGTGATCTAAAAGGTTTTTGCTTGGTCAAAAAGTCCCGGAAATACTTTACAACAAGGGCAAGGTTGTTTTTTCACTTAAAAGCTTATTTCTTTACAATTGGATTTTCAAAAGGGAAACATAGCCCTTTAATTTGGCTTTCCTCTCTGCTTTCTTCCCCTTTGATTTGCTAATAGCCTCTTCTTCCCTCCCCTGCTGCTGCCCCCAATTCCACAGCAAGAGTTGCTGTCATCATTTCCGCTTGGGGGGTCCAGATCTAGGGCTGGGGGTAGGGAAGGCTAGGCTCTAAAAACCCTGCAAACTGAGGCTTCATGTAGCCAAGCCAAGGTAGTCCCTTAGTCCCCATAGACGCTTCAGGAAGCTAAGTTCACTGGCCGCCTTCCTGCCTAGGCACGTCTGTCCTAAGTGCCCCTCCTTTCAGGGACAGGAGCCGTCCAGACACCCAACCATGTGTAAATGCAACCAGCAGCCGAACCAATTGACTTCTCATGTGTCTGGTGGTGGCATGGAGCTCAAGTTCTTGGGAACCAAAGTCAGAGACTGTGCGGTATGGATTCTGGCAGGCAGGGTAAAGCAGATAGATTTGCAAGGTCTTAAGAACTGAAGTCCCTGCTCCCCTGACCTCCTCTGTGGACAGGCAGCCAATTTATGCAAAGGCCTGGGGAGAAAGTTTGCCTACTTTACTGAATCCTCTGTGAGGCACCGAGACACACTACTGTTTCTTGGGTGGAGGCTTTGGGTGAGGAGGTGTCTCATTCCTTCAGGGTGCATCCAGTGACTCTGTGAGCCACGCAGGAGCCAGGCACCTGGAGATTGTGAATGACACACTACCCATTGCCCTGGGGTAAGCTCCCCCATCATACACAGTAATGCTGCACTGTATATACGGTGATGGAAGCGTCAGAAGATTGATGATTGGTTCCAGGGGCAAGGGGACATGGGATGGCACAAGGTAAAGCTCAAGTTATTTGGGCTAGTTTGATGGCTGAGGGTGGTGGCCAATAATTGGACCTGGCATGTGGCGGCCAGGGTGTGGTCTGGGTCCTTCTCCACTCCCATCTCAGTCCTTTTCACAGTTGAGAACAGCTTTTTCCCTCGCACATGAGCTTGGCTGTTTGATGGTCACGTTTATCTTCAGCTAGATTCCTGAGACCTTCAAGGTCTGTGTGACGATGGCTTCAGAACAGGTGAAGAAAGAGAGACTAGTCTAAAAGTTCGAGGGGCCTGCTTGCTGGAACTGTGGAACGTTATCAACTCAAGGACCCTAGGGAGAGTCGAGGATGGTGTCTCATTTGGGTAGATATAGGTAGCTGAGGCCTAAAGGAAGGGAGAGGTTAGTCCAAGGTGGTGGAGGGTAGAGTTGCAAAGGACTTCCAGAAATGTCTGTAACTCAAACTCTACTAGAATTACTTTTACCCAAAGAAACACACACACACACACACACACACACAGAGACAGAGAGAGACACACAGAGGGAGACACAGAGAGAATGAGGTCATTGGCTTTGGTCCTTAGTTTTTATCATTTGTCTGTGTGATCTTAGGCAAGCTGCTGAACCTCTCTAGGCCTTCAACATCTTCACTCTCTGAAGTGGCATTTGTAATCTCATTCTCAACATTTTGTTTTGAGAATTGAATGAGATAACTAGCCCACAAAAAAAGTGTTGTCTGTACATTTGGTACCAAATACAAATTAATATTTCTATTCCTCCCATTTTGCTCAGAAGCCAACATGCAAATTAATTTAAATACCAGATATCACTATAGAGTAATGAATTGGGGATCTGGAAAAATGTACAACTAAATCTGCAAAAACCCACACATTTTGCTGGCTTCAGTTTTCAATAATTTGTGGAGGCTCCAGTATTTAGTGGAATTGGGTTTCAGATCTGATATAACATAGGGAAGGGCTGTTTAACTGCTTGCTTCTAACGGTGAGTCTCGTTGTCACCCCTAAGAAAGGAATGGCTTATTTTGCTTGACTCTGTTGACATCTTCCATTTTGTTTGTATGAGCCAGTTAAGAGGAGGCCTACACTCAAAGCCAAAGAATTGCCACTTCTGAACTGTCTAAGAACCTGCAATGCAGGAAGGGGGTCCCACTGCAGGCTCAGGAAACCCGGGAACATTACCTGCAGCCATAATGCCTCTGCCTTCTTAATTATGTTGGTGGGTAACCCTTGCCCTTTCACATATTAGCAAATGGAGCCGCAGAAGGTTCTGTGGTCCTGTAAGAATCTCTAGGGCCGTAATGTCACTGTCGGGAAGTAACATTCATGCGTGGGCCGTGCTTAGAATGTGGCTGAAGGCCAGTGTTCACGGGGACCTGCAAAGTACCCACTCCGAGCTTGGACTGTGCCCTGTATGGTAGAACTGTTTTCTCTTTCTTGGCTAAGGCTTGGGTTGCCAACTGCACAGGAAAAGACTTCCCAGTAGGCTTTCCTGTAGAAGATTCGAGACAAAGCTTGTGGTAGCCCCATCCAACTGTGCGCTAATCCCAAGGGAGAGAAGGTAAGGGTCAGAAGGAACAGGCACCTACGTGATCTGCTGGGACCAACCCACCAGCAAGCAGGCTCACTGACACTGTTTGCTGTTCTATTTCTTCCAGAGAGGTGTAGCCAGAAACTTTGGGAGGTAAAGGACCCTCACAGCCAGGAAATTGTAGAGCCGGCCCTGAATCCAGAAAGTCAGGCTACAAGTCCTTGCTCTACAGAGCTGCCTCTCATAGCTTTTAAAGCCAACACACCTACTTTGCAAGGAGAGGAGCAGCAATCTACCTCACAACAGCCTGGAAAATTGGGCTGATCACTGCCCGTAGAATAGCTTAGGGACTACAGTGACCCAGCGGCTGCTTAGGGACCTCCTGATTTGTAAGAGTCCTGCCCACCTGACCTGGCAATTGGGGTAGAAACTGCCCTCTTTTAACTTGAGAGGAGCCTCGGAGGAGAGTCTGAGCTGGCAGCGTTTGTGTATGTGTGTATGCACACATGGATGTATTTCCCAGAATACATTTTTTTCCCCTCCGCAGATGTGTGGGTGGTTAATTGAAAGCTACCATGGGCGTAAGTGGTTAGGGTTTGTGTAGGAAGGAATAGCTGTTTATCAGATGCAGGAAGGAACATATTTAGGATAACTATTTTCTGAAACATTTACAATATTACAAAGGGGGTAGATTCATCAGTAGCAACCAAGAGAAGAAACTATGCAAAGAGAAACCTTTCACTTCCCCAGTGGTAACGCAATGGAGTCAGCGAGAGCTGGGCTTTAGTCTTGGGTGTCTGATGTCAGGGCTACTAAAGGAAGTGGCTGTTTCTTCTCTACTGTGAAAGTGGATGACACAGAGATTTAAAAAAAGGTGGGGGGGAGACACTTATTTTTTAGAATTCCTGGGCTTGGGTGGCTCTCATGAGATGGACCCAATCCTAACTCACTCATCCTCACAAAAGAGTCAAAGCAATGGTCTGCATTTACCAGGGACCTACTGTGTGCCAAGCACTCTCTGGGGTACTGTATGCATGTTAGTGCTCTCTGGGATCCTTGGAGATTAGATACTATCATCATTTTCCTCATTTTGCAGAAAGTGAAGGCAGAACCCTAAAAAGCTTGGGCAAACTGTCCAAGGTCATCTCTCCAGTAAGGAGCAAAGACCAGGTGACTTGGGCCAGGTCAGCTGAGCTTAACCTTACACTGTGTGGCCACGACCAGGGATCGAGGCTGGGTCGGGTAGGAGGTAGTGCTAGATCCAACTGAAATAGGTGAGTTACTTGTAAGAACAACTTAAGTATTTCTTTTTCCCTGTATTATTTACAACTTGTTTATGTTCACAGTGGGGTTATTTTTGTTTTCCTTTTGAATCATTGTAGCAAAAGAATAAAACATCTTAGCGGGAATAAAACATCTTAGCAGGGAATAAAACAAAGGTCATCCTTCCCACCTCCCTCCCCAGGTGGATCACATTTTATTTTAACATGTGCTGGATTTTTCCATTCTGGGGAAGGGGTTGGCCAGTCAGTATGTAGCGTACCCTTTTTACAGGCTACACCACATCTGGGAGAGGTTCTCAGACCAACCCTTGTAGTGAGAAACAGCTCTAGCTATGGCTGGGCTCCAGCAAGGTTGCTGCTGGTCTCTAGGAGAATCTCTCTGAAGAAGTTTTATTTCCATTTCTGATTGCCTTTCTGTGAGTTGTGAGTTCCAACATCCTGGTTGTAAAACACTATTCTTTTGGTTTCTTTGTCACGGAGCGGAGGTCTCACAGTTAGACAAAGCATCCCATAGGTCATTTGTCCCAACTGTCCAGTGACATGTGGCTTGGCAGGGATGTGGGGATGTATGCCATCTTCAGATTCATCTTCCCAGTTCCCTTGGAGCAACCTGAGTGGGCTGGAAGAGGAACAGGGGCAGGCTGCTAAGCCATAGCATCTTCCCCTCCTCTGCTAGCCCGTTTGGGTAGGTAAGCACTTATCTACAGCTGTCAGGGTTAGATGTTTTTTGTTTGTGTGTTTGTTTGTTTTGTTTTTTAAGCATGGAAATTATAGATAAGCAATAGAAGCTTGTTTTCCCTTTCCATATAACATTTGGAGGCTGGAATTCTGTATGTACCTTTTCTTTTCTTCTCCTTATCAGAAGATGTCTGCTCTTAACGTGCCAGAATGCACACTGGGACATGACCTGGATTTGGCTCCTGGTTCCAGACAATCACAGATTAGCGCATCATTCTAGGGCAAGGGCTCATGAGGCTGCTGTGATCAGTCCCACCCTGGGTCTTCCAGAGCCCTCTGTTTCCTGACCTTTGAACAAGGGCAGGGGTGTGCCTAGAAGAGGGCAGGGGTGGGCACAGTAAGGATTTCCAGGTTGAAGGTCAATCCAAGTTCCTGTTCAGATTTCAGAATTAATATTTGAACTCTAAAAATGGAAAAGCCTGTGATCTTTAAATCAAAAGAACATTTACAAGAAGTTAGGGGACTGGCAGGGAAAGTGCTTAATAAATATTTTAGGCTGTTTGCCTGAGTTTCATTTCTGGCACTCAGTATTTTTAGTCTCCTTTTTCTGTTTTACTAGTCATGATTGTGATGGGGAAGGATCTGGGTGGAGGGCTTAGGGTTTGGAGCACCTGCATTTTCTTAGCCCCAGTCATGAGCGGAGCAGAGCAGAAGTCAGAGAAGAGGGAAGTAGTGCCCTAGACTGATGTGAGAATGCCTGTTCATGCGTTCACTCAGCTCAAGGGCTAAAAACCTGGTACGTGTAGGATACCAGAGCAGAGGACCTGTTCCCTGCTCCAAAGTCTTGAAAACATTTGAGGCTCTATTATTTCTGGAAATTTCTGTCAGGCTGAGTCTAAGAGTATTGATCTGAAAAACTCAGGCGTTTCGAACCCAAGAGCAGATGACACAAGGGTGGGGGCGATATTGTATAGGAATGACGTGGCTTACAGTAATGTAAGATGACTACAGTCTTTGGAAAAGTCTATTCTTATTCAGAGGCTGGGAGAACCGGAACAAGAGGCCCGAGGGATGGAAGCCATAGGTGAAAGAGCTGTTGTGGGTAGAATCCATGTTCACAGACCTCAGCAGTAAAAAGTTATCCTGTGGCGTCCTTAGCCTCGAACGCCTGTTGGCACGTGGCCAGAAGGGCCCCCAGTGTTCACGCTACCAGAATATGGAGCTTGCTTGTGAGATAGATGGTTTTTCTAAATCGAGATTCCCTTGCCACATCTCATTTATTAGGGACAGTATCAGACCCATCTGGACCAGCCTGGCTCATCAATGGTCCTCGGTGGGAAAGTAGTGTGCAAGCACAACTATGGAAAGAGGAGGGCAGACACGGTGTGAGGTTAGACTCCAGCTTTAAGTTATTCACGGTGCTGACTGCAGTACTTCACGGCAATCCCTCTTCAAAGAACCGCGTTGTCATCAGGAACCTCTGTTTGCTGACCTGCCTAATGGGGGTAAGTTTCAACTTACAAACCCCTCAGCACCAGACTGTAGTCGGAAAGAAGCAGACAGTGGCCTCCAGGGGCAACTTTTCTATCTAAAAGCCTTCCTTGGAGCCTGGCACATAGCACTAGAAAAAAAAAAGGTTTTGAAAAAGCTAGTAGTTGCTATGGAAATAGCAGCATAGATTCATGAAGAATGTCATGACTATAGGCATTATTTAGTGGGTTCAATATGTCTTGGTTTTAGAAATCAGGAGACCTGAAGGTTTATACTGTGTGGCCCTGAGCAGATCTGTCTCCGAGTTCATTCCCTCTTTTATAAACCAAGGTAGTTATTCTCTCACTCTCTCTTTTATTTTTTTGAGACAGGGTGACAGGGTTTCTCTATGTAGCCTTGGACTCGCTTTGTAGACCAGGCTGGCCTCAAACTCACAGAGATTTGCCCACCTCTGCCTCCCTGAGTGCTGGGATAGGTGCCTGGCCCAAGGTGGTTCATGAAGTCCTGTAAGTCTGGTTCCTAATCAAAAGCAATATAGTCTTATTGAATTATGACATAATCAATTGAGAAAGGTGATTAATGCCATAGGGCACTGAGGAGATGGCACTTTCTCAGCGAGTGTGAGGATGTGATTTAGAATCCCTGGCAGACACTGGAAAGTTGGACACAGTGTCTCCAGCTGAGATGGGAGGAGGAGCTATGGGAGGAGGAGCCAGAAGCGAGGTGAAGCCAGGAGCAGGAGGCGGAGCCAGGAGCAGGAGGCGGAGCCAGGACAGGGAGGCGGAGCCAGAGAGCTAGCGGGGCAGGCTAAACTAACCACCACTACCACCCGAGAGCTGTGTCCAATAAGGTGAAGTTGAAGACCGACACCAAGGTCTCTGACCTCCACACACAAATATGTTGACACTCATAGCTCCATTCATATGCAAGAATCTGTACACAGTAACAAATAATAAGTATAAAAGAACTGGTTATGGCATAAACTAGTTTGTATTTGCTGATTTGCAAAAAAAGTAAAGAAGGTTTGTTAAGCAAATAAGATGGTGAGAGAAGCATTGAGCCTATTTAGGATACATCTGTTTTCAAGCAATTTAAAAAGCATAGTAAGAGTGTCATTAGCATATTAACGGGGTGTTAATTACAAAAGAGTCTTTTAAAGCAGGTTTTATAAAATCCCCACTTAGTAACCATTAGCTTACGGTGCTTGAAACACAAACTATTCACGTGTGTTACTTAGAAGTAATAAAATTGTAATTTAAAAGTAATCTGCCAACTTGTCACGAATTTAAACTGATTTTCCTCTCAATTGATCCAAATGAGTGAGGTTTTGCTATAATTATATGTAATGCTGGTAATAATGAGGCTGATTATCAATCTTTCCCTGCTTTTCACCATTCCATCATTACGGATTTTAGAGCGGGAGTGGAGGGAGTCAGGCGGAATGGGGGTGGGGAGCGAAAGTGGAGAAAAAAAGAAAAGATGGAAAAAAGTCGTTCCTATCCCCACCCCCCTTCAAGTACTGGAAGCAGCCACCACACAGCTTCTTCCTGAACTGTTAGAGCTGCCCTCAGTGGCCGGGAAAGGCTGTCTGCCTTTGGAGCTGGTCCTGGCTGGGTAGCAAGCAGCTGCGTTGGGCTATTGGCAATGCATCTTTTTGGTCTTACCCTTACTTCCCCTCTCGGTGACCATTCTGCTTGGGCTCCCCATTGCCGGGAGTCTCATTTCTAATACCTCATCTTCTCCACCGGTAGATGCTCAGCTCCGCCCCTGTCAAATGGGTAGATACTGACCGCTGATGTGACAGCACTTTAGAAAACGTCAATAATGGTTGAAATGTAAAAGAAGTATCTTAGCAAATCCAAGTGCCTGACGGCTCTTCCCTGGAATGTTGTGCTGACCAGGGGTGCTGCAGAAGAGAACCACAGTGGGGTTTGCACTATGAAGGACTATAGTCAGGACTAGGAGGATCCTGTTAGAAGGATTCAGGGTCAGGATCCTGAGAGACGCCAAGAGCTGAATCATGAAGAAAGAGGTGGGAAGGACTGTCTCAGGAAACTGCTAGAAGCTACCTTTGTACAGCCAGCGTTAAACTCAAGCCCTGCTGCTTCTCTTAGTCTCGAATGCCTTATTCCCCTGTGTAAGTTGTTTGATGTCACTGTCTCTCACGTCTTACATCCACACAAACAGGGACAATGAGCGTGCCAGCCTCAAAGCATAAGACACCCGTGCGTGAGACAATCATAATGGAGCCCACCGATTTATACAATGAATATGTGCTAGTAAAAAAATTTAATAACTACAAGCCTCCAAGCACTGTTGGCATGAGGTGAGTTAATGTATGTAAAGTGTTGAAACTCTGTCTGGCTCATGGCAATTTCTCAGCGATATTAGCTATTATTGTCATTCAGGAGAGGGGACAACACGAAAGTGTCAATTAAAAGCCTTCATAGGGCAGTCCCCTGCCGAACTTGCTCAGCAGCCTGCCTGTGTATTCAGAGCCAAGTAGGGAAAAGATGTGTAAGTTTTCCTTAAACAAAGAACAAGCCAGGCAGTGAATATTCTGATTGTCAGCTTAGGCACAATATCCTTCTACTGGATAAAAGGAAGGGGGCTTGGGTGTGGGATCGTTTCCCCCAGCGTGGGAGAAACCGGAGTGGGATGGGGCCCTGGGATGCTCCTCCTCACCCCAACTTATTGTGGAGAATCCAGTGCTGAGAAGCTGCCCCTTCCCCATGGGTGGGCATTAGTCTTTGTCAATGGCCCATGACGAGTGTCCTTGCCCTCCTGAAGAGGGTTGCCAGTGGGAAAACAAACTCTCCACCCTGGCACAGCAGCAAAGGGGTGGACACACCAAGCCATTTGCTCCCTTGTCTAACCAGTCAGAAAGACTACTCGCTTGACATTTCACTCTCATTGGCTGAGGACCGGTTGCTAAGCAACTGCTTACCTTGGTAAGAATGCTGTACATCCCAGTACTTTTCTTTTCTCCTTCTCAATAAGTATCAGTCTCTTTTTCTTCTTCCCTTCTCCCTGTTTTTATTCCTTGCCCTCTGCTCCCTCTCTTTCTCTCCTTTATATATACACACACACTTCATTTGCTGTTCAGAGGTTTCACAGAGTTTGGTTTTGATCAGTCTGGAACACTGATTTCTCAGTCAAATAATTTCCGTTGATGAATTCTGCATCTAGTTATACATAACCCATTAACAAAAGTTCCACTGTTTAATATTTGGCCAACAAATCATATTTTGAGCACAGTGCTAGGAACCATGACAGTAGTTTGTAACCGGATGATGAACCTTCTGATGTTGTGGCGTGATGTTGGGGTCTACAAATGTGCTAGATCACATTCATGGCTAGTCCAGGGTGCACGTGGCCCACGCTGGCTGTATAAGCAGAGGGGTGACTGACCAGTGATCCACAGGAATTCTGGAGAGAAGTAAACAAAGATGACTTGTGTGTCAGACTGAATCATGAGGCAATATGAGGGGACCTTAGGAAGGCACCCGGGTAGCTGGGGTGACAGAGGAGCACTTTGGGCTGCTTATGAGCCAGCGCTTTGGAAAATTCAATATTAAAAGCCCTGGTGTGTCTGTATCAGTGCTTATTAATTGAAACCCTGACCTGAGCTTTCGCTATTCACTTGGATCGGACTAATTCGTTTTTTCGGGGTTAGATGCTGAACCCAAAGCTTTGTGCACTGCATGCAAGGGCTACCACCGAGCCAAGCCATTTGATCCTCCCAAAGCTAATCTTCTGTGGCTGCCAATTCACATGTAGTCCTTTCCTCACACTTCCTGTGGAGTGGTGAGCCTTCCAGCCGCCACCTCCTCTGGGACACACCTTGGATTTAAGGCACTCTCTCTGGTTCTCGGAGGCAGGCATGGTTGTCTCAACCCACACAGTTCAACAGAGAAATCCAAGTGGCTTCAGGTTCTAAGAAGAGGAAGAGACCCAGGAGCTGGCACACATGGACACAGCAAGGAGGTTATGTGCAAATGAGGACAATGGGCTTTCTGTGTCCAGAACTCTGATGAAGTAAATCTTGGTGGTTTAAGAAAATGGAAGTCTCCATGACTGAAAAGAGTAGAGCTGTGAGGTCAATCTAGGGCATTTTTTTCCCTCTTGTCAGAGCATGTGTCTCTTCTATAGGACAGAACCCAAGGGCAGTCACTGCCACAACATACGGAGACTTTGGAAAACTATAGCGTTCTTTCTATGTTCTATGTATTTTTGTCATGGTTTTGGTTCCTGATGATACTCATCATTTAAAACTATACCTGCCGGACAGCTTGAAGGCCTACAATGTCAAGTGCCAGCTCCCCGATGGGAGACACAAGGCCCATGAAAAGAAAACACTTTTCCTGGGATTACTGTCAGGAAAGACGGGGGGCCTCCCGAGGAATTTCCATCAGATAAATCGTCTTATAGAAAAGCTGCTGATTTGAGGACAGAAAATGAACTCTGTGTAGTGTGGGGGCATTTTCTAGGTTTCTGGGCAGTTGGAGTGCTACAGATGACCTAAGATCAGGATGCAGGATGAGGGAGCCAGCAAGGCAGACAGGATGTACAGGCAGGGTCCTCATAGAACGTGAGCCCAAGAGAGCAACTGTGTCAGCTCGACCCTACTGCTGTTAACAAGGCACCTCAGACTGGCTAATTCATAAATAATGACTTTTTTTTTCCTTGTAATTCTTGAGGCTTTAAAGTCCAAGATCAAAGCCCTGACTGATTCAGTCGGGGGTGGGGTGGCTTTTCATTCTCATCATGGCACTCTGTGAATTCTGATCCTCTCCTGATGGAAGGGGTGGAAAAGAGACTAATGCTGTTTCCTCGTGTGCAGAAGAAGTGTGGAAGGCCGTGTAGCCTTCTGAAGCGTCTATTAGAAGGGCACTGACCCATTCATGAGGGTGCATCCTGAGGCTCTCTTCCCCTCCTCAGACTTTAGGTTTGAGTTCCAAAATGAGTTTTGGAGGGATATGCCCATTCAGTCCATAGCAAGGTGCAATACCTTTGCTAAAAGCAAAGCCACCATTGCTAAGGACCACTAGGCCGTTGTGAGGGACAGAGTTCCAAAAACATTATGTAAGGTGCGTTTCTTTCTTTGAATTTGATTTTAGTTTTGAAAATCCAGTTATAAATTGTCTACCCTCTCTGGGCTCATTAACACATCAGAAGTAAGCCACATTACAGTAAAAAATATATTTATTTGCTTGTGTGAGAGTGAGCATGTGTGTGTTTATCTGTCACATCCATGTAACATAGCATATGTGGGAGATCAGAGGATGACCTTCAGGAGTTAGTTCTCTCGTGCTATGTGAGTCCTGTACAAAGTACTCAGGTCATCAGGTTTGGCAGCAAGTGCCACTACCCAGTACCCCTCTAAGATAGTTAAAAACTGAGCATGAATGCACTATTTCATTTCTATCTCAGCAAAGACCCCTTCCCGCCACTGCAGTTTATAGCTGAATTGCCTTCATTTTTACTGGCTACAGTCACAATATGCTTCAATTTTCAAATTGCTTGCATGTTATCCTTAAAACAGCTTCTACATTCTTTAGCATCTACTTGTATGTTTATGTGTAGATCAATCAATATTCTTCCCTTCCCTTCCCTCCTTCCTCTGTCCTTTCCTTTCTTCCTTCCAAATACAATATACTTTGTATTTTGTATATTGTTTCTTGGCTCATTTCCATGACAAACAACCGGGGAAGGAGCAACTTAAAAGAAGAAGAATTTATTTTGACTCATAAGTAGGGGGATATAGTCCATTGCCATAGGGAAGACTAGCCTCTGTGTATGCTGTGGGGCTATTTGCTCTTATCTAAGCAGACCAGGAAGCAGAGAGAGAGAGAGAGAGAGAGAGAGAGAGAGAGAGAGAGAGAGAGAGAGAGAGAGAGAGAGAGGTCAGCACCCATCTGGCATTGTCCATTGCCCCCAGTTTTTCAGCCCTATCCATGGGGTTATTATGTTTACATTCAGGGTAAGTTTTTCTTCCTCAGTTGAACCTCTCTGGAAGCAGACTTGACCAGATGCATCTCTTATGTGAATCTAAATCTAGTCAAGTTGACAATGAAGGTTAGCCGCTATGCTTGGCATTTCTCTACGATCAATTTATTGCTTTAAAAAAGTTCAAATAGTTCTCTTCAGAATGATAATTTTAGACAAAAGTAGGATGTTGAGCCCAGGTGTGGGTAAGTGTGAGATCTTGAGGTTGTTCTCTGCATGAAACAATTGTTCTGTTTTTAATTTTTTGCATTTATTTTATTTACTTAAGTAATTTATTTAGTCTCTCTCTGTGTATGTCTAGATGTATAAAAACACATGCCACAGGGCATGTATGTGAGACAGAGGACAATTTGTAGAAGTCAGTTTTTTCCCTCCAGGATTTGAACTCCAGGCTCTAGACCTGGCAGTTGGTGCCTTTTACCCACTGAGCCATCTTGCCAGCCCCAGAGTAACCCCTCTGCTTAGGAACACCTCCACTTAGGAAGCAGAAAGTCTAAGAGATACTCCAGATGGACATTTTCTTAGTGGCTCTTTGTGTTTAGGACCAATTCCACAGTTAATTTCTGACACCCTGGCTCAACCCCAGAACGTTAAGGAAGAAGGCTGTTTTCTGCCTCCTAATCCTAGTACTTATTGCTCAGGACCCTATGTACCTCACATAGAGTGTAATTCACAGGAGGGATTTGGAATTGGCCAGCTTCTCCTGTAGGCCATACTCACTGACCTCAAAATTTCCTCATTTTTCTGTCCTTGTATGTAACAAGCTGTGTGGCCGAACTAAGGTCAGCGATTCTGCACATTTCTTTGCACCTGTCCTTTTATTTCAGCTGCTCAGAGGTCCAGGGCCACAGTTCAGGGTGGGCTGCCCTTGCTGTGTCTTCTAGACTCTTGTGCAGAGACTGGGGTTTCTAACTCTGCTGGAGAGAATGTTCCATGATGACAGGAAATCACCCACCCATCCTGTTCATCTTTCGTTAGTTACTGGCTATAGGGAACACGGCTTCAGCTGAGCTGAGAAAAGCAGTTTAAGATAATCACTCAGTCAATGCTCCCAGAACCCCTTCCTCAGGCTCTAGTGGTATGGGACCCTATCCCTGGAGGTGGGAGTGCTGTCTACAAGCCCGTGGGTACTTGTCTTCCTGTGCTTCCCAGGTCCTGGTATCCACAAAGCCACATAGGTCATGGTCATGCTACTCTGCATACAGGTGAATGGATTTTAGCCTTGCCCCAGTTTCCATAGCCATTCGAGCTTGAGGTAGGGCATCTTGGTGAAGCTCGGACCACTGTTCATCCAGCTCCTCTCATGGGCATTGACTTGTCCTTACTGACTGACTGGCTCAGGACACAGAGGCCTGGCACCCTGTGAGCCATGCCATGGTTGTACTTGCTGTATATCTGGTTCAGCGTGGTGGAACCAGGGATAAACTCAGAGAAGACGCCAATGAATTCCCCTCTTCCACTCAGGCCCTCTCCTATCCCTGCAGGTTGTGAAACAAAAGTAGGGGTAGGCTATCCCTCTGTCTCCAAAGGAGCCCTATCTTTGCTACCTGAGTCTCTCACCAATGCCTTTCCTTTCACAGGCTCACCTGGCCACACCGGCCCCACATCCATGAGCCCCTCAGCAGCCTTGCCCACAGGGAAGCCAATGGACAGCCACCCCAGCTACACAGACACCCCAGTGAGTGCCCCACGGACACTGAGTGCTGTGGGAACCCCCCTCAATGCTCTCGGCTCCCCGTATCGAGTCATCACTTCCGCCATGGGTCCACCCTCAGGAGCACTGGCGGCCCCCCCAGGAATCAACTTGGTGGCCCCACCCAGCTCTCAGGTAAGCATTGTTTCTCTCCAAGGCTAGTTTAGCCATCTTCAGGGCCGGAGGCTGCTCCTAGGGTGGACCACAGAGCAGACTGAGAGCTTGAGCTGGAGCCACAGGCAAGTGCTCACTGTGGGCTTGCTAAAGCGATTAGATCAGCTCTGTAGCCCGTTCTCCTTCAGGATTGCTTTGCCTGTGCCTTCAGTCCAAGAAATCCTAGGGACCTTACAACAACTTGTGGTCCAAGAGACTGTGACCATAAGGCTATGTTCTTGGTGGTCTTAAGGGCTGTTGTGTTTTGTTTTTTTGTTTTTTTTTTTTTTGTTGTTGTTGTTTTAAACACCTCTTTGGGAGTGTAGACTTCTTTCATTCTTCTTATTCCATAATGAGAGTCTAGTGCAGTGGTTCTCAACTTGTGGGTCATGACCCCTTTGAGGGTCCACCAATTGTTTCACGGGCTTCGTTCACCTAAGACCATCAGAAAATACAGATATTTTCATGATGATTCATGGCAGTAGCAAAATTACAGTGATGAAGTAGCAATGAAAGTAATTTTATGGTTGGGGCCCACCACAATAGGAAGAGCTGTATTAAAGGGCCGCAGCATTAGAATGGTTGAGAACCAATGATCTAGGGGTCAGAGAAATGGCTCTGCCAGTGAAGGGCTTGCCATACAAGCCTAAGGAACTAAGTTCAGATCTCCAGCTCTCACTACAAAAGCAGGGCATGGCAGCTGGGAAGGGGGAACAGGAGGACCCATCAAGGCTTTCTGGGTCACTCATGTCAACCTCTGGCCTCAACACATACGTGCACACACACACACACACACACACACACACACACACACATACTTATGTACACACATAGACAAGTATCTAGGCAATGAGATACCATATGCTTTTGTTAAAGGGAATGCAGAAATGATCAGGGCAAGTCTTTGCTAAACTTTTTCAACTGAGAGGGGAAACAGGCAGACACAGCACACAGACACATCTAGAATTAGGTATACATACATCGGCAGTGTGTCTGAGGCAAAGAGGAGTCAAGAAGAAACCTTGACCTGGATTCTGAGTGTCTCCTGATGCTGTGGGGAAAAAAAGGTGCATGCATAACAGAGCCGAGTCACTGCTCTGTGGAGGCCCCAGGATGGCCAGATGGCTTTGCCCTTTCTTCTAAGATTCACAGTTTTCCCCTGATGTAGTGGTTGGTCCCTGCTACAATAACTCTGTAGGAAAACATAATTCCCAGGCTTGATGCTCAGTGAGTGATTAGGAACACTTGCAGCCCTCTGGCCTCTGCTGACACCACACACATGTGAACTACACACAGACACGCAGCCAAAGCACACCTAAAATAAAATAAAATAAAATAAAAGTTAATAAGATTCTTCAGAGAAAAAACAATCTCTGTCATCAAAGCTTACAAAAACAAGTATTTGCCTTCTGCTCAAAGATGCCCATGTTTTCTGAGGGCCTAACAGGCTAGTCCGTGGTATCTTAGGCCAAAGGAGCAACAGCCAATCAAGAAATAGTTCATCGTGGTCTTTCACGTGAGGGCCGTCTTAGTGTCTTTTCCTGCTGCTATGATAAAATTCCCTGACAAAAGCAGCTTATGGGAGAGAGGGTTTGTTGTGGCTCGTGGTTCTGGGTGACAGCCCATCACTGTGGGAAGCTGAGATGCTGGTCGCATTCTAGCCATGGTTAAGACGCTGAGATCAGGGTTGCCTCAGCTTGCTTTTTTCATGATTATATAGTCCAGTAACCCCAACCCCGGGGGACAGTCCCACCCATAGTGGGCAGGTTGTTTCCCTCCAGTTAACACAACCAAAATGATCCTTTGTAGATATCGTGGCCAAGGAAAACCATGGACATGATTCTATCACTGGTGGGTGGGGAAATCGGCTGTGCCTGTTTTAGTGGGAATTATTACAAGGGCACAGCAGAAAGGATAAGGAGCATTAGGAGCGGAGATTGAGGAACAAAAATACTACTTATTTATATCTTCCTTTCTCTCTGTAAACAGCCAGGATTCCCCACTCCCTCTGCATACTTGCCGGCAGGAATAGCACCACAAAGATGCTCAGTTTGTCTGTATAAACATTGTTATGAACATTTCCATGACAGTGTTTCTGATGAGGTTAACATGTATAGGTCACTCATGGGTAGGATGAATAAACCAGTGTACCTACCCTAATATGGACAGTTACCATTCAGTCACCTAAAGGTCAGACTAGGAAAAAAAAATAAAAAGGTGGTAATCTAAATGAGAAAGAACTCTTCTTCCAGATGGCTTACAATTCTACAACCTTGGAGGACAGTGTGTATATGTGTACATGTGTGTGTGCGTGTGTACTCATTCCTGTTGGTGGACAAGTGTGGAGGAGGTTGGTCAGAAGTCAGCTTTGCATTTCTCCCTCAATCATTTTCATCCTTATTTTTTGAGACAACGTCTTTCACTGAGCCTGAGGTGCCATCTGATAGCAAGGCTGGCTGGCCAGGCAGTGCCTAGGATCAGTCCATCTTCATCCCTAAGATGGGGGGTTCACACACAGGGGGTGTTTGTCATGTCTGGCTGAGTGTCTGGGATAATAAGCGCCTATCCACTGAGCCATCTCGCCAATCCTGGGGCTGTGTGTATGTAACATTTTCCCACCTTTGGTCTTGAGCTGATGGATTGGCTCTTTCCGGGCCTTCACCTTACTGGTCTTCAGCCTGTAGCATGACCATTCCTGGATTCCTTTTACCAACTTACTCTATAGATCCTGCTACTGGCCAGTCTAAAGTAATATGAGAACATTTCTTATACCCCGTTACCCTGATACCCAGGAGATCTTGTACGAGTGGGGATGGCTACAGTGCGTGTTGAAGTCACAATGTGTTGTGTAAACAACACATACAAGAGCAAAACCCAAGGGGAGCAGAGAAACAACCTACATATTGTCCCTGTCATAGGTGCTAGGGCCTCTCAGAGGCCTTGGGTGGCAGCTGGAAAGTGTGTGCCATTTCCTGCCTTTCAGAATGAGTGTGGTTTGTTTACTCACTTTCTTTTCTAGGAACACATTCAAGGAAGGAGAGGCAAACAAAGCCTGGTAGTCAGAAAGATGCACTGCAGTGTAGGAATGAAAGTTGGGGTTTGCAAAGGGCGTGGCCATTCATTTAAATAAATAAATCATAGTGGCACACATCTGTAACACTAGTGCTTGGAAGTCTGAAGCAGAAGCATCCCTGCAAGTTCAAGGCCAGCCTGCACTACAGAGTGAAAACCTGTCACAGAAAAACAAGAACACGGGGCTGGAAGACAGCACAGTCAGTAAAATGCTTGCTGCACAAGAACCCCCAGAACCCACAGAGGAAGCTGGGCATGCTTGTAACCCCATCACTGCCGAGGCAGAGATGGGGGGCACCTGCGTCTTAGTGACCAACCAGTCTGGCTACACCAGTGAACTCCAGACCCCAGTGAGAGACCCTGTCTCAAAAAAACGAGGTAGACAGCTACTGAGTAATAAATATTCTCTGAGACTGACTTCTGGTCACCACACAGAGGAATACATGCATGCACACACACACAGGGACATGCACACACATACACAATTAGTATGTTCATGAATAAATAAGTAGATACATAAGTAAAAACTGTTTGTGAGGACCTACAGTGAGTGAATGCCACTTGACACCACCCTGCCGTAAATGTGGCTGAGCATTCAAAACAGATAATAATAATAAAAAAAAACCAAGGAATAAACAAGATAATTTAAAACAGCAGTTATTGTATCTATGAAGACATACACTTCAGGGTGAGTTGGGAGAGTGACAGGACTCATGGGTAGGAAGCCGGCAGCCACTGTCTCCCTGAGGCTGCTTTTAGCAATCACAACGGAGTCTCCTGACTAAGCCAAACCTGGCCAATAAATCCATCTCGGCAGCCCTGTGTCGGGGCCGCTATTCCTGGACTATATGCCTGTACAGAGGGATCGGGGTTGAAAGGTCAGCTGAAAGCTTCGGTCCTAGCCAACTGGGTTGTGTGCAGAGGCCGGGCCAAGTTTGGCTTTGGTGGCTATATTAAGCTTGCCAAGTGCTGGTGAAGCAGCCTCAGACTGCGAGCAGGGCTCTGGGCTTGAGCTCCGGAACCACACGCAGCAGAACTTCGCCCGCCGGGTTTGCCAGGTGACACGCCGCAGCTGAAGGCTTTGGGGTGAGCCACGGGGACTTAGACTCTGAGGCCTGGGGTAGGGGTTGTTCTTACACCCTGCCTTCTCTGCCCAGCACTGGGTCTGTGGGAGCTCGCCACGGAAGCATGCTCTTTCCGTGACCTGTGAGTACGATTTGATTCGGGAGTGTTGGGGGGCGGGGGAGGGAGCGCTCGGCGTGGAACGGCAGACAGGGCCTCCCACTCTGTCCTGGCATTCTTCTCTTTGAACTCCTCTGAGTGCACTCTGGGTTCTCGATCTTGAGGACCAAGGAGAACTGAGCTGGCACAGAGTGTCAGGGACCGTGTGACCTTTCACAAACCGCTTTAAGCTCACTTCTGTTTGAGTTTCATTTCTCTGCTGTGGGGCATAAATGCTTGCCCTGATTTTCCTAAAGGGATTTTAATGAATGTCAAAGGAGATATGGATTTGAAAAATGCTCTCAAGGTCTGTAATACCCTGTGGTAAAAAGAGGATATTATTGTTATTATTATTCCTCCATGATATATATTGTACACCCAACTGATCCTTGATTCAGGTATACTGTGTTACTGAAAGATTCTAGATGAGTTTGTCTTAACCAGTAATCACAGAACCATGCCTAATTCTAAGTACTAATGAATGTATATATACATATACATATGAATACACATATACACATATATACATACAGAATTTAAATATATACATGACAGAACCATACATATATATACATATGACATATAGTGTATGACTATATGCTATCTGATTCAGTTCCTTTTGGGAGTGTCTTAGTAAAGAGAGCAATTTCTAGATACCAGATATAGAGATGGTACCTGAACACTTCATGTAGTCATCCAGGCTACAAATTTCACTGTTTGTGTGTTCATGCATGTGCACATGTGTGTGTGCGAAATGCTGTATATTTGTCAGTATAATTCTGCCAGGCAGACTCCTACAAATATTTGGAATCTCCCTCTTCTCTCTCCCCTGCTGACCCATGCTGCCTGACCTAGATGCAATCTATCTTTGTTGGATTTTTTTTTTCTCTTTGCTTAGTAATTTATTGACAACTGAGTTCTTACCCTCTCAAATGTTTACATTTTTTATAGCAAATATTTTCACAAAATTGACAACATTTATAGTTGGAATAGATCTGAAGATTATCTGATCTGACGATAAAGAGAAATCAAATTATAACTTCTTCAAAACCAAATTGTATTTGGAAGTCTAATATGCATGTCAACTTAAAAAGACTTGGTTAGTGGGGCGTAGTGACGCTCCACTGCTATACCAGTGCTTGGGAGGTAGAGGCAGGAGAATTATTTCACAGCTAGCCTGGGATACAGAGTGAGGCTCTCTCTCAAGAAACAAATCAGATTTGGTTGAAGCACGTTCAGAATATAAGAAGCCTCAACTTTTTCATATCTAGGGCACAAACACACACACACAACATTTGAAAACCACTGATCTAGTCGAGAGATGTGGAAACGATTCTGCTAAACAGTAGGACCATTATATATCGAGACAGTGAGGAAGAGGAGGGACAGACCTGGATCCAGGTGGGAGGCCAGACCCTTTAGAGGTGAGGTGTGTATCCTGGAATAGGGACCCCACCCCAAGCCTGGCCTGGGTGGAATAATTGAGGCTGGAGATGGCTCAGAGATGGAGCCAAGGTTCCGAACTGGCTACAGAGGTCTTCAGGGAGCATCAGCCACTGATGGAATTTGCACAGAGCAGGTGACCTGGGATGCTCTTGTCCCATCCTGGTGGCCCAGTCCGCCTGTGTGCAGTGGCAGGTCAGACCGCCTGCTGGATTTCAGCTCTAATGTGCCTGTCTCAGCAGAACTGCCTCTAATGGAATGAGACAGCCAAGGTTCAGGGACTCTGGGGCCAGGCAGCTAATAGGCCTGTATTGACAACAGCTGCCTTCCCTTGTCCGCTGCCTTCCATTCCCCATACCATTGTCTCAGCCCACACAAGCCCCAAGCTAGCCAGAGGGGTGGATAGAGGAAGGAACACTCGTCCTGACTGTTTTGTCCCATCACAATCAGACTTCATGAACAGGAGAGGCGGTAAAAGGGCTGCTGACTCAGACTCCGGAGAGAACGTGAGGATGCTCTGTTCCTTCATGGACTCCAGGTCAAGGAGGTGGGGCAGGAAACTACAAGGGCAGGTGAGGGCTTAGTGTCTCTGGCCAGTTCCAGCTGAGTACCTAGTGTCAGAAGAATGATGACCTGTGATCCAGGAGCCGGGGCACCTAGCTCCGGGCAATTAGACCTACTGTCTATGTCTTTTCCCATCCTTTCTCAGCCTACAGTGTCCCAACCCTCACCAAGGCTGAGTTTGAAAACCATAATCCCTCTGCTCAAAATTTTTAGTGTCCCCCAACTGCCATTCTCTTAGCTGGGCCATTGAGCCTGCAAGGTTTTCAAGCCCATCTCTCAACATCACCTGCCATTACATCTGCCCCATGGGCACAGTTGCTCCACGGGTCTTTGGGCTTTCCTTCAAGGCCTTCACTCTCAAAGCCTTCACCCATCATCAGCCCACCCACCACCTACCCATTTGGGGGGCAGGTTTCATTCCAGGTGCTGTTACCTTCAGGAAGCCTCTTCTGATCTCACTTTCCTAAACCATCTCACCCAGTTTTACTCAGCAATCCCTTAGGACAGAGCCTGCATCTTCTTACCTGTAGAACCTGCACAGAGTTTCTGAATGAACAAATGGAAGAACCATGGCAAGGCTAATGTCTTTGTAGGAGAAACAGGGGGCTATAAAGAGCACGGTGGGTAAAGAGCCCAAGCATGAGCATCTGGTTTCAAATCCCTGGAACCCACCTAAGAAGCTGGGTGTGGTTAGCCATGCACCTGCAATCTCAGCCTTGTGTGGGATGGAGACAGGAGGATTGGCAGGGGTTACTCGCCACTAGCCGACCTCCAGGCTGAGCAAGAGACCCTGTCTTGAGGGAATAAAGGTGAATTCATAGAACAGGACAGTTGACATCTTTCTCTGGCAGCTGTACACACACAGGCATATACACCTGAATAGTTTACACATGTATACCCCTTCATCCCTGCATAGGCTAAAAATAGGAAGACCTCCTTGGGTGGTTGGGAGGACTTTCAGGATTAGTCAGCATTGATCGAGCTTCCCATAGAGGGTCACAATGCACTGATCACTCTCCTGTAGCCACCGCAGGCTCCAGCTGTGAGCTAGCGGATGGGTTGGGAGGCAGGGGCTGGTGCTATCTTCCCAGGATGATGGTCCTTGCTTCTAGGATCTTTCTTGAGGATTTGGGACAGGGCTGTGATCCACTCTAAGGCTTCCTCTTTGTCAGCGGTTCTCAACCTGTGAGTTGCAACCCCGTTAGGAGCATTGAAAGGACCCTTTCACAGGGGTCGAGTGCCAGACATCCTGCATATCGGATATTTTCATTACGATTCATAACAGCAGCAAAATTACAGTTATGAAGCAGCAATGAAAATAAATTTACAGTTGGGCTTCAGCACAACATGAGCTGTATTAAAGGGTCGCAGCATTAGGAAGGTTGAGAACCGCTGCTCTTTGCACTCATCTGATGTAATGGCTTCTATTTTATGGATCCAAGTGTTAATTTACATGCTCTTGAGGCATTTGTGAAAAGTTATTGCCCAGAACTCATAATGTCACAATTCACACCATGCCTATCAGCAACATTAATGAACTGAGAGAAACCCCACGCCAAGAGCCTTCCTCAGACCCACCATGGGAGAAGCTCCAGACGCTGGCCCAGGCATCATTGGAAGCTTCAAGAGAAACCCTGTATACTACACAGAAATAGAACGAGATTCTGGGTGTGAGATCAGTATGCTGGACCAAGAGCCTGGCTTAGCCTCATGGAAATAGAGGGAAAGGAATTCTCCCATCACACGTTCTTATCCATTATACAAATTAATAAAAACGTGCAGCCTTTAACCCAGAGCCTCTGTCTGTCTTCCATGCTGAATAAATATTTGCTTAGTGACTCGAAAAGCTTGTGGTTTTGAAAGGAACCTAACTCAATGCTACTGCAGGTCATGCTTTACTGATCATTCTTCGTAGGCCAAAGTCCCAGGATTGGGGAGAAACCCTACCTCTGGTTCAGTTGCATAACATGATTCAAAATTCAGGGAGATCATGGGGAGTCAGTGAACCCTGTGTTAGCTCTCAGATATCTTCCTGGTATTTCCTGTGGATACACATGTGTGAATTCAAACCACCCCCCCCCTTCTTCAAGTTGCCTGTTCTCCCCGTCCCCCCTCCTTTCTCTCTCTCTCTGTATGTGTGTGTGTGTGTGTGTTTGGAGATGCACATGTGTATGATTACCTATGCCTATAGTGTCCAGGGGACAACTTCAGTTATTCTTCAGGTGTCACTCACATCTGCTTGTCTGTCTCTGCTTTCTCATCCTCATCCTCCTCTTCCTCCTTTTTCTCCTCCCCATTTTTTGAGGCTGGTCTTTCACTGGCCTGGAACCTGCAGCTCTCGATAGGCTAGCCAGCCAGAGAGGCCCAAGGACCCACGCCAGTTCCCAAGCACTGGGATTCTCATCACATGCCACCACATTCTGGCTTTTAAAAATGGATTTTAGAGATTTTTCTCAGTTTCTCACATTGCACAGGAAGCGTTTCACTGACTGAGCCATCTCTCCAGCCCCTCACATATGGCTTCTTAATTGTGCATTCTCTGACTCTTCAAGGAAAGCAAACATCTTTGAGGACCAAGAGACAGACCTTTTAGATTTTATATCTCCCTTTGCCCAGCTGAGAATGTCGCTGTGCGCCCACAAGCATGGGCAGAGAGCTTGAGCACCCCTGTTTCTGACTGGCCGAACACCTCATATGTACTCAACTTGTTTTCTCTGATGACTATGAAACACCGAGCTTCAACATTTGGACCTCTCCTCAAGGGCTCAGGGATACATGGGGAGGAAATACTCACTTTTGACAAGGGATGGGGACCAGGAAAGGCAAGCTGACCTATCCATTCAGATATCCATAAGCACCAGCTCCATGCTGTGGTGGTGGTGCTCCAGGGGCAGATTTACCAGGCATTGTGGAAGATGCAGTACCTGGCTATACAGATTTTGTATTCTCATGGGAAGCTCATCTGTTAGTTTACCACCAAGTTCAAAAGCCAGATCTGGATCATCCTGCCCATTTGCAGCTTCTCAGGGATTTGCTCGCTGGGCATAGGTCTTCAGAGCACTCATAGAGATGAACCAATCATGCACTTGCCCTTCTCTTCCATTTTATTATGTGCACTTTCATTTGCCTTTGTGTCCCGGAGCCTGGGGAATGGCCAGTGATTGACTAATGAATGGATTTGCATTTATTTTTTTCACAGCGGGTTTGAGTGGGGGAGGGGGAAGGCTTGGCTCTTAACAGCTCCACGTCTTGCCCGAGGGCCATAGCCCCTCCGGGTGCACTGCTGAATCTGCAGTCCATAGTTGATAAAAAATTTAAAAACGCACAGCCAACATCACCCTAAGTGTGCAGTGCAGCTTAGCTCAGGTAACACACATGAATAAAAGGAAGAAACACAAACAGCCTAATGGAGTGTGCTGTGGTGTTAGGGTTATGTTTTAGCTTCCAGAAATAATTTCTTTCATCTCGGGTATTTGTCCCGCGGCCTTACATTCATGCCACAGATGCGCAGTTTGGGGAACCCTGTATCTGGAAGTTACCTCTGGAAATGGAGCTAATCTCACTTGTTATGCTCCTTGCAGGAGGCCTGGAGGGGGGATTGGGATTACCCTGACTCCGTCTTATTTTTTGTGTTTTGTTTGTTTCTCTTGCAGTTAAATGTGGCCAACAGTGTCAGCAGCTCCGAGGATATCAAGCCCTTGCCAGGTCTGCCCGGGATTGGAAACATGAACTACCCATCCACGAGCCCCGGGTCTCTGGTGAAGCACATTTGCGCCATCTGTGGGGACCGATCCTCGGGTATGGGTCCCCTAAGACAGTCCCAGAGAAGTGTTCCACAATGGACTGTCCTCGGTGAAATGAAAGGGCATTTATAGTGGTCCAGCTTGGGGCCCAGCCTGTTGGTTTCCGTTATGGCGTCCAGGGCCTGCTGTCCTGATGATTCTAAAATACATTTTTTATCTTGAAGGATTAGCTTCCTTGGAAATGTTTCCGAGACTCCTCTCTGGAGAAACACAATTGGGCCCGTGTCTGGGATTGAGAGGCTGTGATGATCATGTATTCTGTACCAGATTTTCTTTAATTTTTGGAAAAGTCATTTTTCGTAATCATAAAGTGTCGCAAAGAAACAATTATAAAATCAATTTAAAAAATTGGAAGAATCGTAAAAGTACAAAGAGAAAGTTAAAAAAATTCCATACTATCCCCAGGAAAGAGAAACTCTTCAACATTTGAGCATATTTAGTTTTATCTCTTCACAACATGCTACATATTTTTAAAGCATGCCTTTATGGGAAAAAAAATGCATCTTCACTGGCTTACCCTCTTCCCATTTGGCAAAATTGCTTCTTTTCTAACTTCCTTCCATTCCTCTCCATTCTTTCTACTCCAACTTCTTTTCCCATCAGTTTTTAACACATTTGGGTCTCTGATTTGAAGAACGAGAAAGACAAGTGTTTTGGTGCCTGCTTATAATACCAGAGCTCGGTGGTTGTCGGGCTAGAGAGATGGCTCAGTGTGTTCTTTCTATAGCGTACCACGAACAGACTGGATGTTTCGCCAGCCTTTCACCAATGCTGTGACTTCAAGTTGTAACATTGAAAGCTGCAGGTACCCTGGAGTTGTTCAGCCTCATGCCAGCATTTGCTTTCACAACTCATTTTTCCAATCACGCACACGTGACTGTTGCCATACACAGAATGCCAGTCACAGCCTGACAGAGCATCTTCTCTGTTTTGGTTATTTTAGTTGAAGGTGGTAGGCTACCTTCAAGGCTAGCAAAGCCATGGGATGACTATCACACTGTGGCCAAATTAGAGGCGAAAGTATTAGGTTATCAGGGGCCAAGATGAAGGCAAATATTTATCACTGCTGTGAATTCAGAAAACTAGCACAGCCAACTATAGGTACAGGCAGGCTAGTTCATCAGGCAGGCTGTCTCTAGCCACTGCTTCTTTTTAGGGTGGGCCCCCACTGACAGATAAGCTCTGGGTTGCAGGAAGTTACATTTGTGGGTTCTCATGGATTTCAAATGAATTTTAGTACCAACATAAATAAAATGGAATTAGAAAATTGGGTCTGTGGCTACCTGGAATCATATATTCTAGAATCAGACCCAAATGTGTTTTGCCTCATTTCTGTTTTTTTTAAACAGTTTATTTTTATTTTATGTTCATTGGTGGTTTGTCTGAGTGTTTGTCTATGTGAGAGCATCAGATCTTGGAGTTACCGACAGTTGGGAGCTGCCATGTGGGTGCTGGGAATTGAACTCAGGTCCTCTGGAAGAGCAGTCAGTTCTCTTAACCGCTGAGCCATCTCTCCAGCGCCCAAATGTGTTTTGAATGATCTGTTTCTTTACATTTTCAAGTTCTGTGACTTCAGTGACATGACCATGGCTGTCCGGTGTCCATCACTGAGACTTCTCTTAGAGATAGCCCTCAGGTTGACTCACGGCACCTGCACAGTGATAGGTGTGACAGACAGCTCTCTTGACACAATTTAGTCATTCTTGCCTGGATAACTACAGGTCCTAGAGACAGTGGAAGCACACAACCAACTATTCGAGATGAAGCAAAACCACTGTCTATCCGAAATGCATGCCCTGCTTAAGATTTACTACACTGTTATGCTGTTGAAACTTTATAGCATTTTTCTTTTTGCATCATCAGGTGGTAGCTCAGGATTCTGTTCATAGTTTATGGTACAAGATGATAAGTTTTAGTGGGTTTCCTAAGACCTTGGGCTTCAATTGAGAAATGTCAGTTAAACCAGAGTTCTTCTCCCGATTTATTTGAGCTGAGGTGGGATATTTCCTTATCAAAATTCAGGAGTTGCCTTGACAGAAGAAATGCCAGTAAAATCTGAGGTCAGGTTATTTCTAATGCTCCTGCCTGGAGTTGTAGACACAGGGGGAAGACACAAAGAAGGGCCATCTACTCCTACTTTGGATCCTGTGACCCAGCTTGCATTCTCTGGGAGTCGTTATTTGTGCTTAGGGGATATGGCCATTTACTTAGGGGGTCCCGGGCTTCTTTGCAACAAAAAATCTGAATAAACTCGAGAGGAGTTTATGGAATGTTCTCTCGTAACCAGGAAAGCACTACGGCGTGTACAGTTGTGAAGGCTGCAAAGGCTTCTTCAAGAGGACCATAAGGAAGGACCTTGTCTACACGTGCCGAGACAACAAGGATTGCCTCATTGACAAGCGCCAGCGCAACCGCTGCCAGTATTGTCGCTACCAGAAGTGCCTGGTCATGGGCATGAAGAGGGAAGGTGAGGTGCCCCGACGCTCCCCCCTGCTCAAGGAGAGCAGGTTGCAGGCAGAGAGCTCTGAAGCCAGAAGCACAAGGAAGAGTCAGGCAGCTCTGGTCTCTGTGGTTGGAGGGCAGGGAGGTGGGGGAAGTAGATGAGCCTAGGTACCACAACTCCTCAAGGCTTACCTCCAGAGCTCAGAGGGCAAAAGATGTCTCTTCCTCCAACATATCTCTTCTCTGGGAGCCCGAAGACAGGTGCCCATGTTGGGCCCTCCCCATTTCTCTGCCACCAGGGCAGCCAGTCTCTGAGGTTTTTCAGAGGCCTTGTGCTATGCTGTACCCAGGAAGCATCAGACTGACCTTCCAAGGTGGAATTGGCTTCTTGCTCTAATCTTAGGTCTCACTGGAGGGGAAAACTGTAGGTTTGTTGTTACCCTGTGGGATTTATAACCCTGGTCTGCTGTAAATCCTTTCGTGTTGGCATATTCCATATTTGTGGATTATTGGCATTGGTAGGCCTGACAGAATAGCCTTCTCAGTCCCAGAGAGTGTCACTGGGCATGTAAGTGGCTTCACCTTCTAATTTATAGTGTGAGTTTCGTGGGCTATGCTTGTGTCAGAGAGTAACAAATCTGGAAGTACTCTTTCCTTCTTGTTCTTGCTTCAAGATCGAAAGTCATCCTGCTAAGTGACGCAAGTAAATTGAAGTGGGCAGTCAATTAACTAGAGGGCTCTGTGCGTGTGCCTGGCGTTGGTGGGGACTCTTAGCGCATGTGCAGGAAGGGTGCCCTCCACTTGCAGGTAGGGACGATTCACAGAATGGGCTCCCTCACCCCCTCCTGTTGTGAGTCTGAGGAAGTCCGCAGAAAGAACCGATGAAGGAACAGGTCCTTGAGCCCATGCTTAGAAGGCAGTGCCACCAATAAGGAGACATGAAGGAGAAGGGTTCATTTCAGAATCACCCAAACAACAGCAACCAGCTCACAGATGCCAGAAAGACCCTGAGAACCAAGAGCCATTCCCAGCTGCCTCCCTGCATCGTCCTTGCTTCTCTGTGGCATTCCTTGGAAAGACAGCAGTGCAAACAAGGTGACCGAATCAAGCCCCCCGCCCCAAACACACACCAAAGCACCCAGATTTCACCAAGAGATAGGGAAAGTCCTTGCTGTGGCTACACACCCATTTGTTCAGCTAGTCCTTCCTGTCCTAGTACCCTTGAGGCTGTGTGGAAGGTCCTTCAGTGAGCTTCAGTGAGCTCTGGAGACAGCCAGCCTGGGTCCCATGCTGGTATATAACCACTTCCTAGCTTTTGGCTTCAGACTTCAGACAGGTTATCTGGTTTCTCTGTGGCTCGCAGTACCTCACAGAGTTATTGGAAGGGGTTAAATGAGATACAGTAATCTATATAAATTAGTGTGTTGTAAAATATAGCTTCTGATTCGGAAAGTGCTCCGTTAATGTTGGCTGTTGGAGAACCTGAAGGTATGCAATAACTATTTGCCGCGTGGATGGATGACGCCTGAAAAGCCGGAATCTGGTGCTAGTTAAATCAACTAGTGCCCTGGATATATGAGGATGTACATTGTAGAGGAAGCTGAGGATATCCACCATGTGGAACATCCTCCAATAACCGTGTGTTGCTTCAGTTATGACAGGGGGAGTTTAACGGGAGGAGAGAGTAGTCAGTTCTTGCTCAGTTAATGGCAAAATTGGAATTGGAACCTAATTCCCCAAAGCCAAGGCTCTCTTTGAAGCATCGAGGTTATTTTCCCAGGATGTTACAAGTCTGTTAGAAGAACTGACTGAGGCTCACAGAAGGAACTTTTTTCTTTTTAAATCAGGACAAATAGAAATGTATTAATTTCTTAAAGATGAGTGAAAGAACATTTAACTCCAGGGAGAGAATTCGACTGAGAGAAAAATATGCGCTATGGTTCCCGCAGGTTGTCACTGAACTAAGACAGAAAACAGAGTGGCGGGAAAGACTGGGTAGGATGCCTGGGGGAGAGACATGAGCCCACAGGGCAGAAAGACAAAAGGAAAAGGAAAATAAATATTCTATTGAAACTTTTACTACAGTTCGTTTGGGAATTCCCACAAATCCATCTCCGTCAGTTCTTGCAATTTCAGCCCCATGGACAGGGACACCAAGGCTGAGGGATAGATCTGAAGGCAGGTGCACACGGCAGAGATACAGTTCAGAAAAGATCTCTTTGGCTCTGAGGTGTGTGTTGCTCTTTTCTTGACTCTTCTCCACTGTGTTCTGTTGGTTTCTTCTTCTCACTTCCTCGTTTTCTTGTCTCTGCCCTCTCTTCTTCCCCCCCCCCCCATATTCTTTCTCTGGGCCACACAACACCATCACTACCTGGTAGGCGTTATTCATGGTGGGCTTTTAGGCCTCTTCTCTGCTTGGCCTTGAGAAATCGGTCTCAACATTCACAAGGGAGACTCAGACAGCCTCTGTGGCCAGTAATACCCTCAGAGGATAAAGATCCCTTAGCCCTGTGGGCTGGGGGCAAGGAGGGAGAGAGACCTGGACGAGATGTCTTGTAAAAGCACTTTACCAAGTGAGAGTAGAATCTGCCGCTTTGGGAAATGTAAACTATCTTCCAGTATTGGATTCTGGTCATTGCTGCTGGGACTAAACTGGAAACAGCAGCCTTCTAGATAGAGAGAATGGAACCCAACAGTGTAGGGGTATGGGGTTGCCCTGCGTCCTGATGTGGGGCCTAAGGGTTCTGAGAGAGAGACAGACAGAGAGAGAGACAGAGAGAGAGGAAGAGAGAGAGACAGAGAGAGAGGAAGAGAGAGAGACAGAGAGACAGAGAGAGAGAGACAGAGGGAAAGGGAGAGGGAGAGAGAGAGAGAGAGAGAGAGAGAGAGAGAGAACTCTGATGAAAATCCCGAGTCTGGGGAAGGCTGCAGTAACTCCAGCCTACAGACACCTTTGCCCTCCCCCACCCATGAAGTCGGTGCACATTCTGAAATGTCTTCTAGGTGACACCCCTCCACCCCTCCACTTACTAAATCCCCACAGCTGGCTCCCTGAAGATCCTCCCTGACAAGTCAGATCAGGTGATGTTGTGTTCAGGCTGGTGCACAGGGGCCCTACCTAATGGGACGTGAATGCCAGGGCTGACACATAGGATCTGACAAGGGGAGTTTTTACAGTAATGGGCTTGCTCCTTAACCGTTGCGTGCTCAAGCTTTACCAGAGGCAGCAGTGTAGGAAGCATGGCACACACAGGGGGACAGCGAGGAGATGGTAGCTTCGTGAAAGGGGACGGCAAGGAACCGGAGCTTTGTGACACTGAAATGGCAAGATTAGGAAGGGCTTGCGCTGGAAACAAAATGACTAG
Source organism: Pachyuromys duprasi (assembly GCA_028658305.1). NCBI lineage: Eukaryota > Metazoa > Chordata > Mammalia > Rodentia > Muridae > Pachyuromys > Pachyuromys duprasi. The sequence continues at coordinate 23,893,176 of CM053759.1, read as the reverse complement.
AGACCCCCCCACCTCTGTGCCAATAAGGAAACAGCTTTGCCGTCTTCATTCTGTCTGTCAGCATAACAGCGTCCCCGGTTCAATTCCATGATGAGTCTCATTTTATACAGGAGAAATCTGAGGCTTGGGTATGTAACTGTCCCACACTGGTCCTTGGCACTCTGTAACCTCTGTCGGTCTTGCCAAATGCCAGCCGTGCAAGAAGAGAGGCAGAGGAGCCGTGAGCGAGCCGAGGGTGAGGCAGAATGTGCCAGTAGTGGCCATGAAGACATGCCCGTGGAGAGAATTCTAGAAGCTGAACTTGCTGTGGAACCAAAGACAGAATCCTACGGTGACATGAACATGGAGAACTCGGTATACACTCTCCACTCTCCATCCAGCTTTCATTTCTTGGGTGGGGTTGGAGGTGATGGAAAGGTGTTTAGAGTCCCCAGACCTCATAGAAATTTGTTCTTTTCTCAGACAAATGACCCGGTCACCAATATATGCCATGCTGCCGACAAGCAGCTCTTCACCCTTGTTGAGTGGGCCAAACGCATTCCCCACTTCTCCGACCTCACCTTGGAGGACCAGGTCATTCTGCTCCGGGCAGGTGAGACAGCGGATTACTCTTGTCCTGAGGAAGTCCCCTAAGCTGCTATTTTATTTTGAAATGACCCATGGGACCCCAACAGAGCAACTTGCAATTGCTATGTTGTCCTTGAATTCTCTATGCAGACCAGGCTAGACTCAAACTCGAAGACAGCCTCCTGCCTCTGCCTCCTAAGCACTGAGATTAAAGGTGTGCGCCCTGTGCCTGGCCTTTGTTTTATGTCCTTCACAGATTTGTGAATTTAAATGGTCCTCCCCCAGGACTTTCATTCCCAAATGAAACCTCATTCATGGAGGAGTAGAAGTAGGACCCCACCCCAACTCTGTGCAATGTTTCTGTAGTTTAATAATTAACGTTTAATTTCAAAGACTTGTACATCACTTTACCGAAGATAATCTGAAGCAGTGTCTTGCGACTGTAATAGAGATAGTCCTATTTCACAGGTAAAATAAGAAAGCCAGAGATTCCAGGGGCTGTGGATGTGGCATGTTGGGCAAAACTGTTTGCAGTACAAGCACAAGGAACTAAGATACGATCCCCAACACATGTGTGAACAGAAAAGTTGGCTGAGGTTGTGTGTGCCTGTCACCCAAGCTCTGGGGGTTAGGAGTGGCGTGGAGGTGGGAGTGTTTCAGAGGCTTGCTGTCCAGCCAGGCTATTCGAAGAACAGCAAGCTACAGGTTCAGGGAGGGGCCCTCTGTCCCGAGAATAAGAGAGAAGAATGACAGAGTAGGAATGCTAAGTGCTCTCTGGCTTCCACGCCTACACATACACATGTGCACACATGCATACACACACACACACATGCGTGCACACACAGAGAAAGCTAGAAACTTCTGCTAAGGCCTGTGCTAGCTGGAGTTCAAGGTTTCCTCTTTTCTGAGATTCTTGGTGCTATAGTCTTGCCTTCCGTTTCTGGATCACTCTAATCTGTTGACATCTTTCACGGCTCCTCTTTGTCACAGAGCAATCAGGGCTATTTCATGAGGCCTGGCTTTGCATTGGGAGCCATTCCACTCACTCATCCCTACTGGGTGACAAGTGATCACTGAGTGTCCCCTGAAAGCTATCCACTGTGCAGTTGCGATAGATTATACCAAAGAAATACAACTAGGATGTCACAACCGGGGGCAGAGACTATGAGGTACAGTCACTGGATCTATCATTCTGCTGACAGTGACTATTGTCTGGGAAAGCTCTGATTCATTTTTGTTGACAACAATGACAAAAAAAAAATCTCTGTTCTCAAGCTGTCATTCTAGGCCGCATCTAAGAAACTGCAGGGTAATGTGCAGAGCCACGGAGTCAGGAAACTCTAGCCTTATCCTCTCTGTTGTCACTAATTACATGTGTCACCTTGAGCTCTGTCTTAACCTCCCAGGATTTTCAGTTCTCCTTTCATTATACGGGATGACGATACGCCAGGCTTTGCACGACTGGCCAGGAGGTAGGAATGTGGTTGCTTTCCCCACAAGGTCTCCTTTCTGTGTCTTCAGGGTGGAATGAATTGCTGATTGCCTCCTTCTCGCACCGCTCGGTTTCTGTCCAGGATGGCATCCTGCTGGCCACAGGCCTCCATGTCCACAGGAGCAGCGCTCACAGTGCTGGCGTTGGCTCCATCTTTGACAGGTTGTGATTCCCTTCTGTTTGCAGGGTTAGCACCTGGTGTGCATTGTCCATGTGTGTATATACATATTTTTTCTCTCCTCCTCCTCCTCCTCTTCTTCTTCTGCTCCTTCTTCTTCTCCTTCCTCTCCCTTTATGTAATACTGAGTACAATAGGCAGCCCAAACAGGGCACATGACTATATCAACTCCCCCCCCCCTTTTTTTTTGTACTGAGACAGGTGCCTCATTCTATAGCTCGGGCTAGGCTCGAGTTTGTGATAATCCTCCTGCTTTGGCCTCCTGGGTACTGGGATTATGGGTGTGAGCCTAGTTTGCAGACACTATAAAGCACAGGAAAATATAAACCTGGAGACTGAGAGAGGGATTTTGGCAAAGGTGACGACAATAAAATAGAACCAGTCATAGGCCAGCATCATTGCCTGGCAGATGGAAGAGTCTGCTTTGTAGTTGGGTAGATCATTGGCATCAGCTAGTAAGATGCAGGTAGGGAAGGAGAACAGTGTATCATAGGGGGCAGGGATGAAGAAAAGGTCTAAGATCCATCTTCTAGAGGCTTGGTATGTTCTGGACCCGCTCTCTCTGGACCGCATGTCAGGAGGCTATGGCAGGAGCAAGCTCAGTTAGAAAGTGACATCATGACAGAGTTTCACTCTCTTAAATATACTTAAGTACATTTAAACAAATAAAGTAAATAATAATAACATATAGCACAGCACATATATAATATATAATACAAAGTAAATAAAAACACACAAAAAAATAATAAGTAGATTGGTGACTTGAGGCTAAAAGAATGGGCCACCGGTAAAGAGAGCGATAAAGCTGAAAACGATTCCTTTATCGAGTTCCAGGCCCCAGGCTTCTTTCCCACTCACCACAAAGAGTCTTTTGGGAAACACACATGCCAACCTCTTCCCTGCCCTTTTCCATGTGCCCAAGCACCTTCATGCTTCCTAGAGATGTTTGCCCTTTTGCCCGTACTGCCTTCTGTGGGTTCTGCTCCGTGTGCGGTGCCCTGGGCTGGCTTTCTCCACTGCCCTTCTCATTTGTGCCGGGAGGCCATTGATTCCTTCCCCAGTAAACTCTGGAGGCAGTTATTCACTGGACTTTTCCACGTAGCTGCTGGATTTCACACCAGTTTCTTCATCTACACTGTAAGTTCCTTAGGATGAGGGGCTTCAGTGTCTGCATGCCTGTACCCCAATAGGCAGGGCAACATTTAGAAACTGAGTAGGCAAGTATTGGTGGCATTCATTTTGTTGGTCCTTGGCTGGGAACTCATGTTTCTCTCCTTCCCTGTTCTTGCTCCCCGTGAACAGAGTCCTCACGGAGCTGGTTTCCAAGATGAAAGACATGCAGATGGATAAGTCCGAGCTGGGATGCCTGCGAGCCATTGTGCTCTTTAACCCAGGTGATTTCCGGTTAACTTTAGCTATGGTGGGGGGACTGGGGGGTCAGCCCTCTCTCAGGGTTGACCTCTGGGGCTCTGATTCTGCTTGCTTTCCCCAATACCTCCAAGCTCAGCTGAGACAGCAGCCAATACTACCTGTCGGAGCATTGAGTCTTCTTTTCTTTTCATTGCCTCTCCTTTCCAGGGCCATCCTAAAAGTATCTTAACTGTGTGTGGAGTTTCCTTGCCGGGGGGGGGGGCAGCTGGGAAAAACGACAGTGATTCACTGTGAAAGAGAAGGAGGAGGTAAAAGTGGTCAGATTCTGTGTCTATCTCTAGGCAAACTTGTTGGTTTCTAACTAGTGCATTGGATATAGAGTGTGGAAGAAAGACAGAGGTCAAATATGTCTCAGGGGGTATTTTGTTTCCCTAACGAAATGCAGAAATGAAATTCCCACTCATTGGACACCGGCAAAACTCTAGTACATTCTAAGGGCGAGTGGGTTGTAACCAGGATTCTGTCTTTGGACAATGAGCTCGAACAGTAGACATCCAAGAGAGAGGACTTCCACAGGAGAAGTCAGGACCAAAGATAGACACCCAAGATATGTAAGGGAGAGCTGCCTACCTCTGCCTGAATTGGGACGCAGCCACATGGGAGATCAGTTGTGAGAAAAGACAGCAGAGGAGAGGGCTTGGGACTGAGAGTCTCCCAAGCTGGCTGGAGAAAGAAGAGCCAAAGGAGCCAAGTTCTGTGATCACTGGGAAAGGAGCAGCATCTTGGAGGTCCAGGGGCAAAGTGCTCCAAGAGACGGAAGGGACCAACTTCATCACATGCTGCTGTGCACGTCTAGTCTTCTGAAGCATGACGTGACGCACATGAACTCGATTAGGTCCAGGATGAGGGTACCTCTGATGCAGCCATGGGTAGGTTTAGTCTCCATACCCCATCTCACCACTTAGCCATGCCCAACATGGAGAGAGCATACAGTAAGTGCGTGAATATCACTTTTCTCGACAGGCTTGGGTAAAATTAACCTCTCCTTAAGCCAGCAGAGGGTTCGTTTCTCTATTAACAATTCAAAAATCCTCAAGGCCCGAAAGTTTGTTAGGAAAATGGTACACAGAAAGGACAGCCACCTGCTGGGTGAGGTAGTGCATGCTTGTAATCCCAGCACTCGGGGAAGCAGAGGCAGGCAGATCTCTGTGAGTTCGAGGCTAGCTTGGTCTACAAAGCCAGTCCAGGACAGCAAGGCTACACAGAGAAACCCTGTCTCAAAAGGCCAAAACCAAATCAAACCAAACCGAACCAACCAACCAACCAACCACCCAAGCAAACAAATAAAAAAATAGAGAGGCTAGCCATCCAATTCAGGTGATCTACTTACTACCCAGTTGTTCTCATGCATGAGTTCCATGTGTCTCTTCTAATTCTAGGGGAGGTGGCCAGTATGATGGGTCTGAACGAGGGTGTCCTGCTGAGGCATTAACTAGAAATCAAAACTACTGCTCTCTGCAGATGCCAAGGGTCTGTCCAACCCCTCCGAGGTGGAGACTCTTCGAGAGAAGGTGTACGCCACCCTTGAGGCCTATACGAAGCAGAAGTATCCAGAACAACCAGGCAGGTGAGAGAGAGACTCGGGAACAGCCTTGTGAACAGCAGGGCAAACCCCTCACCCCCACTGGCTGGACACCTCCTGTGCAGCAGACCTCCCGAGAGGAGGCGCACTGTGCTGACATCAGCAGGATGAGATATAAGCCTCGGTGGTGTTGGGGTCTTGTCTGTCTAGATCACAATCCATCCGCCAGCATTAGTGCTTAGAGCAGCGGCAGCGTAAGGGATAGCGCCTTGCCCCGTCTGCCTGTGGGTTTGCTTTTGGCTGTTTCCTTAGCAACACTCAAGCACAGCTTGAAAACGTTAACATGAAATGGGGAAATCCAGAAGTGAATGGATGACCTTCCTGTCGTCTTTACTACAAAGTATTGTTATGGTGGTTGTATCTGGTGACCGTTTTTTCACCTCTTCCTGTGTGCCCTAATCTACAAATTTTATTTTTCTCTGGTATGTATGCATACATGTACACATACATACATTATTCCGTACCTATCCATGTACAGGTTTGGTCCTATCTTCAGTTTCAGGAATGCACACAGGGTATTGGGACAGATCTTTTGCACATGGGGAGGAGGAGCAGCATCCATATCCTTAAGTGCTGGATGAACAAGGAAGTGAGTGGACTGACATGGGAATGGCCCCCCCCCCATTCTACCAAGTGACAGACACTCAGACCGATTGCAAAGCTGGCTGCTGGTGGAGGTGAGACCTGAACTCCACTCTCTGTGACGTGACGGCATGCCTGTCACAGTCTCTGCTCCATGCCAACCCTCACGCAGCACAGCAGGCAGTCTCTGAGAGCTGAGGGACGTGCTGCTGGTCCCCAGGCTTCCAACCATGCGGTCCTGTCGTGCCATCTACAGTATGTGATCAGAGCCAACCTTTAAAAACGTTTCCTACAAGGTATGATGAGCAAAGGATTTTTGCTTTTTGAAAACTGTCTAAGATGAGAAAATGTGGCTCTCACACCCCATAGAAGACACGTGAAGCAGGAGACTACACAAGATGTTGATTTTGTCTTTATGATTAATTCTATACCCCCTCTCAACACACACTAGTGATTTACTCCTCTGCCAAGTCAAATTTCCATTTATCCCAGATGGAACACTGACATCTACCAAATGTTCAGCAGAGACTGGACTGTGTGTTTTGTCAGAGGCTGTAAAGAAATTAAGCGGGTGGGTTTTAGCCCCCGGGTCAACTAATAACCAGGCTACTGTGGTCTTAGGAGTAGTGGTAACAGGCCCAACAGAGCTGTAACTTAGTCTGGTGGAAGTTTCCTTTCTCACTCTAGGTGGGCACTCAGTGCACAGAAGCAGCTCATCCCTGCCAGTACCCAAGGATATGGGCTCAGGCTTCTCTGTGCCCCAGAGCCACCTAGGTGACAGAGGCGGAAAAGGCGGAAGAGCAGAGAGGACAAAGGCCCCGTGTGGATGGGTTCCTGAGAGGTCCTCTACCCTCTTACTTCCGTCAACTGAAACAGCCCTGTGATCTGTCACAGAATATCAAAGTAGAATGAGCCAGTGAAACTTAATGGTTACTTGATCTCACCACCCACTGGAGAGAGGAACCTAGCTTCGCCTCTAGCAGTTATAAGCCCTGGGCAAGCCACATTAACAGGAATTTCTGAGCAGGGCAGTTTCTGCTGAAGCTCCTAGGCCTCAGCTACTATGAGACCTGCTTCTGCTGTAGTCTATGCTGTCCTCTTTCTAGAACTAAGTCTGGGTACTACTATTATTAAGATATAAGCACAACCCAGAATAACCTGACTCCCATTCTTCCCAATCACAACAGCAATGACTGCTTTATTAGAAGAAACAGTTGTTCAGTCAGGTAATAAAATCTCATGGTAAATACAGCCGGTATGGTTTGTTCTGGTGTCCACATGGTACCATATACACACACATAAGAATTGTATCTGCACATGTGAGGTTGTGTTGTTTGTTGTGCTGTTTTCCTCCATTGGCCATTCTAGGGATTAAAAAAAAGCAGATTATTGAAAGCAAAAACAAAATTGTCATTTCCCATGGCTTTGTGATATCTTTTGCAATGTGCCCATGGGGCTGGCATCTAGGTTGTTTAAAAACTGTACATCTGAAGCTTTTTCTTGAAGAGACTGCCAAGGGCCTGGCTGCCTGCAGCCTAGTGGTCCTCAACCCTCCTGATGCCTCAACTTTAACACAGTTCCTCATGTGGTGGTGATCCCCCAGCCACACAAACATTTTCACTGTTAACTTCATAACTGTACTTTTGCTACTGTTACAAATTGCAATGTTAATCTCTGATATGCAGGATATCTGCTTTGTGACCTCCAAAGGGGGTGTCCACCTACAGGTTGAGAGCCGCCCCTCTAGATGCTGGGGAGAGAAGCCAGCTGTCCTCCGAGGGCACGGGCACTGTCCCCTGCCCACAGCACAACCTTGGACAAGGGGTAACCTCTCTGCCTGAGCTCAAAGGCAGGAACGTTCAGCAGATGCAGGAAGAGAATCACTTGGCTTAGTTAGGCAGGTCCCTTCCAAAGTGGTACGGGCTGGTCACCTCTGGCACGGCCCAGCCAGGGCATTTTTCACAGTGGTGGAGTGCTGCCATTTTGTGGATAGGACTTTGTAGCGCACCCTCTCTCCCCCCATAGGGCCCAAGCTCTTTGAGGAAGTTAGGAGCAAAGATCAAAGCAGGGTGCAGAAATCATACACAGCATTCACACCCAGCAAGCACCTTCAAAGGCCATCTTGCTGCTGACATACCAGCCAGGAATGCATGATGCATGGATTCGTTCCATCAGCCCTGGTCTTAGTTCCCAAACCCAACACCGACAGTACAGGTAGCGAGTGGGAAAAAAATGTTGACAGTATTACAGGATGCCAGAACTAATCTCAGTCTAACTTTGTGCTTTAAAGGGAAGCTCTTTGTCAGGAGAGATGGAGAGAGGAGGGTAGCCTCCTCCTTGGTGCGCTGTTCCTTTGCTGCAGTGGAAGACACTGAGATGCATCCTGGTGTTTCATCTTCAGGAGCTCTGAAGTTTGTGCTGACGTTGGCGTAGCTCTCTAATGCGATCTTTAACGTTTTCATGTAGAGAAGAGTGAGCCCCGTATTTCCTGTTACTTTCAGATAGTGTCAGTTTTCTCATGTTGATGCATTTTGGTTATTTTTGTCTTGTTTGGGTGCATGTGTGTGTACAGGCGTGCAAACGTGTGATGCAGAGGCCAGAAGTCAGTCTCAGATGTCATTCCGTAAGTGCTGGTCACTTTTTTCTGTCTTTTCTTTCTTTTTTCCTTTTTTTTTTTCTTTTGAGACAGGGTGTTTCACTGGTATGGAACTCAGTGATTATGCGGGGCCAATTGCCCAGGGACAGGCCAGTAACACCCCTGTCTCCAGTCCTCAGAGCTGTGATTACAAACCCACATCACAATGCTTGATTTGTTTTTAAATGTGAGTACTGGGTATTGAACTCAGGCCTTCAAGTTTATATGGCAAGTGGTTTACTGACAGAGCTATTTTCTGAGCCCCAGTTCTGTATATTTAAAAAAACTGTGATGGGTATAGAAGTATGCACACTTCCAAGAAACACTGAAAATCCAATTCCAAACTTCTTGAAATGGAAGATCAAAGCCACACAGGCAAATTGGAGCATGTTTCCAAACAAGGGACCTAATGGGTCGCACAGATGCCACACGAATTGTTCCCAGGCCACCTTCCCTCTCTTATGGATTCACAGTAACGTCCCCATGATTGCATATGGACAAATAGTGAAGTGTGTATACATGAGAGAGTATGGATGTTTGCACTTACATGTACATGAGATTGTGCACGTATGGTAGCCTGAGTGTGCATGTCCATATGCAAAAATGTGTGTGTGCATGAGCAAGTATGTAAGCGTGCACGTGTCAGTGAGGGTAAGTGTGCAAGCCCCTGCCAGGGGTGTCTTTCTTGTCGCTGCGATACGATGCTCTGACAAAAGCAACTTAGGGGAGGAAGGGTTTATCTTGGCTCGCCGTCCCTGAGGGAGGCTGTTTATCATGGTAAAGACACCTATCGTGGTGGGCAGAGAAGCCTGATGGCAAGAGCAGGAGACAGCTGCTCACATGTACCACAGCCGGGGAGCAGAGAGCAAATGGAAAGAGGGGGTCCACGGCGGGCATAGTGGGAAAAGCACGTATGTGTGGGCCTGCAGTGTGTGAGGATGTGTGATCAGTGTGTGTGAGCGTATGTATATCATTTCCTCCCAGAACAGACTGGCTCCTCAAAGGCTGACTACGAGTCTGTCTCCTTCCCTCGTGCCAACCTAACCGGAAGCTCAGAGGTGGAAGCTGATCTTATAGGTTGGTGGTGACTGGTTAACTGCAAGGGAAAAATTGGTTTTGGAAGCAGACGAAGGTTGCAGAGAACAGGCAGGCCGTGAGGGAAAGCAGGGTCTATGTCATCCCTGGCCCATGGCAGGTCCTCAACGTGTGTTCATCTGGTGCTGATAGCTGTAATGGGAACAGCACGATTCACATGTCACGCCCTGTTTCAAGGCCCCCCCCCCCCCAGTCTTGGCAGATCCTGAGGAATGCAGGGAAATAAATGGCTGGCAAGGCAGACAATGTTAGCCATACAGTTCCATGATGGGTGGGGGTGGGGTGGGGTGAGGGCGTGTCTGGAACATGTCCTAGAATTCAAGACTGCCAGCATGCTGTGGGATCCTGGTTCTTCTCTGAACACAAACCAGCCCTCCGGCTGGTTCCTGAAGTTCCTAGAAGCTCCCTGGCTTGCAATCCTCCAGCTCCTTCATCTTTGTTTCTAGGTTTTTCTGTCGTAGCTTGGTGGAGACCCATCAGACAGCCTCCACCACCATCAGAGGCTAGTAGAAGAGGCTACCAGCATCAGCCGCCTCTTCTTACCATTCCCTGGTCACAATGCCCCTTGGTTTTCCCTGCAGGTTTGCCAAACTGCTGCTGCGTCTCCCAGCTCTGCGCTCCATCGGCTTGAAATGCCTGGAGCACCTCTTCTTCTTCAAGCTCATTGGGGACACCCCTATTGACACCTTCCTCATGGAGATGTTGGAGACCCCATTGCAGATCACCTGAACCTCCTCAGCTGCAGCTTCCCCGCCCAGGATGACCCCGGGCTGGTGTGTGTGGAGCCCTACCCTGCGCACTGTCCCCCACCTCCCACTCTGAGGTCCCTTCCTGTCCCCAAAATGTGATGCTTGTAATAAAGATAACCTTTCTACACATGAGACTTTTCTAGGTGGAGTTTTGTATGGATGCTAAAGGTGACCCTTCTTTGCTATCTAAGGGGCTGAAGTCTTTCTGGAAGTTCTTGGGAAGAGTAGCCAAGCCTCTGTACATATAATTGGTTTAAATTATTTTTTCACTTGCCATGGAAAGCAAACAAATGGGAAAGAAAATAATAAATATGATATTGGCACTGCTCGGAGTGTGTGGCGTGTTATTGTGCAACTGGGATGTTCTCCAGGATGTGGGTGATGGGGGCTCAGGTAGGTTAGCATTAGGCTCTGTGGTCCAGGGCTGGGGCCAGAGGCCTAGCTCGGCTGGAGACAAACCACCATTGATGCTGGGAAGGAAAGCATCTTCTAGAGCCAGCCTGGTTCTCCTTCTCTAGCTCCTCCTCATCGTCCTTCTTTTCCTCTAATTCTTCTCAAGCCCATTTTCACAGACGTGGAAAAGAAAATGAAGACTATCCACTGTCCAGAGGATGGGACTAATCTGGGAAGAAGTGCTAGGGTTTTACTCTTGCCCCTGTTGGGGGTTGGAGTGCGGTGGGGTGGACCTATTCCAAGCCAAATGAGAGAACACAAAGACCCCCCGCCAAGTGGGTGCTTGCCTACACAAGAGGAGGCTGGGGTCTGACCTTCCTCTCTGGCGGCTCACTAAATGGCAATGACAGGACCCCATGAACACAGCAGACAGCAAGAAATGCTTGAAAGTCTTTGATCTGGAAGAAATAAAGTCCATATGTTTAGTCTTGTTTGGTTTTGTTGTTTGTTTGTTTGGTTGGTTTGGTTTGGTTTATGTTTTTGTTTTTTGAAAAAAAAAAAAAAGAAATGCTTAAAAGGGGTTGGACTACTATAAACATAGAGACTGAAGCCATTCTTGAGGCCTCTAAAGACAAGGCTTCCATCTTGGATATGCCCTTGGGGTTAGGACAGAAGGCAACACATGTCACTCATCTTTGCTGAGCTAGTATTGTCCAATGTCCGTGCAATGCAAAGGCCTTCGAGGGGACTTAGTGCACGAATTATCACCTACGCATGCATCTAAAAACTGTTTCTTGGCATCCCTCCTGTGGTGGTTGTTTTGAATTGCCAACTTGCTACCATCTAGAATCACCCCAGAACAGAGTCTCAGGAGGGATTGTCTGAAGCAGGATGGCTTGTGTGTGAGTCTGTGGGGAAGATTGTCTTGATTGTGTAAATCCATGTGGGAAGACCTGGTCCACTGTGGCCAGCACCATTCCTTGGGTCCTGAGACGTATAAGAGTAGAGAAGGTGAACTGAATAGCGGATACACATCCATTTATTCTCTCTGCCCTTGACTGCCACATAACAATGCTTCAAGTTCCTATCTTGGCTTCCCCAGCAACAATGGACTACCAGCTAAATTGCAGCCAAATAAACCTGCCTCCTTAAAATTGCGCTTCCCAGAGCATTTGATCACCACAGCAGGAAATGAATGTAGCTCCCTTTCTCAAGCAATTTTCCAGTGGCCAGAGGAAAGGAAGACCTGAAAGAAACAATGACGATGGAAGTCGGAGATCAATAGAATGAAACACACAGACTTCGGATGAGGTTGGATATTTCAGTGACCGAAATGAGCTGTTTTGGGCTTCATCCTAGGGACTGTCAACAAGCAGGGAGAAGGAGCATACTAAAGCTGGTTTGAAGCCTGAAGAAAAAAAGAAAAAAAAAAACACAGGCTTTTCCAGTTCATAGTCTATGTGTAGGAGGCACAGCTTACAGAAAGTATTAGGGGGGAAAACACAGAATTGTTAAACATGCAGGCTCTTTTCTTCAAGAAAATGATTGACACCTGTTCACCCAGGAGGCTGGAAGCAGATGTTCCATAACGACCTAGTGACCCTTTGCTGTTCTATGGAGCCAGCCTTCACCTGAATCCCCTCCCCCTCAAATCCTGAGCATTGTTTAGGCCCTAATCCTGTCTCTCAGTGATAAAACCCTTCCTTATGAAAAAGGCCCCATGTGCTTTGTATTTTCAACTAATAGAACCCACCCTTGTGCTCATTACAAACCCTCCTTCCTCCTTAGGCCCTTCAGCACATCTCTATGCAGCCATTCCTGATCTCCCTACCTCTGGAGTTTTTATATTGTCTTGTGTCTCCGTTTGAACACCTTTCACACTGTGCTGCATATTCTGTTAACTACTAATACAGTTTATAAACTGCTTACATATTCTATTAACTTTACTTGTAAACTCCTTGAGCAGAGATCAAGTCTCACTGAACTGTGTTTCCACAAAAGCTTGAAGACAAGCACCCAGTTCAAAGTTGGCATTTGACAAATTTTTCCACAGCTGGTTCCTCTGGCTTCATTCTTAACAGAAGGCACTCCACTGCAAAGAGAGCAGCTCTGTTGCAAGGCTAGGAGGTAGAGAACCAGACTGTGAACAGTCAAGTTACTTTTCAGGGGCATGATGGACAGTGACCAAAAAAATTCAGGCATGCTCATTGCCGGAGGGAATTCATATGTGAGACAGACAGAAAGCATTAAAACTAAAGTTAATAAAGATTTACATCTCTAGGGCTGAAATGACAGGAGATGCCTTGGTGGGTAAAGTGCTTACTGTTCAAGGATGAAGACCTGATTTTTACCCAGGACCCACATAGAACCCAGGCATGGCAATGTACTTCTCAGCATGGTAAGGAGTACACAGGTGGATTGTGGAGCACAGATGAAATCCTGAGTGAACGTATATTGCTGACATAAGACCAGCCATGTCAAAGGCCCCCCAATACCCCAGGCCCACGGGAACTGGCAAAGCTGGGTCACATTTGGGAAGCTGACCAAGCCTTCCTCTAGTCCCAGTGCAAAAGTTGACAGTGTATGCAGAAGTGGCTTCCTTTCCAGGATTAATGCGGCCTGAGTCTGCTGTCCTGCAGAAACTCCCTGGCAAGATTAGCTAATCCTGCCTCCTTGTTCACTGTATGTCAGGAACTCAACTTCGTTTTTTTTTTTTTCAGCGGCATACAAGAAACCCAGATCCTTGATTCACATATAAAATAAGCATATTGAGTTTCTGGGTTTCTGTTTCTCCATCAGAGCGAGCACAGCCCACTAGACCCCAGATTTTCTGTACGCGCATCTGTGTGCCTGTCCTTTTTCACTCTCCCATAGCCCTGGTTAGATAAATCTCTGAAGCTGTGCAGAATGTGGCAGCAGACCCCAGAGGCTCACAGGCCAGCCTGGGTAGCTCCAGATTCAGTATGAGCCATGCGAGAGAGAAAGAGGAAAGGGGAGGGAGAAAGAGAGAGGCAGAGACAGACACAAGAGAGACACAGAAAGAAAGACAGACAGACAGAGGGAGAGAGACAGAGCGACACAGAGACAGACAGAAACAGAGGGACAGAGACAGGCAGAGTCAGAGAGACAGAATAAAAAGGTAAAGAGGGATAGAGGAAAACACCTGTAGTTATCACACATCACAAGTGGGCAAGTGCACCTACACATACATAACACATACACACACACACCCCACAACCCCTAAAAGAAAGAATGATCTGTCTATAGCACTTAAGTTTATAATATTCTTAAAAGCCTGGGATTATAATCTGGCCTTGGAGCTGTAGGCAGGGAACCATGATTATATAGGTTTTTAAAATGTTGTGTGTGTGTGTGTATATACACATATACTCATATACTTATGAGACATCTATTCATTCTAAATACAAAGAAACAAAGATTCCTGATGTCAGTATTGGTTCCAGAGCACATGGACCTCGGGGTGAGGGGCATGGCTACTCTCCCCACAGATGCTGCTGGAGATCTCTAGTCTGTGACTGAGAAGGGTCTGCAGATTGAGGTACTGGTAGATTCAAGAAGCACACACAACACAGAAAGGAAGGACACTTCTCATATAAATGTGGAACTTGGACAAACTGACATATCCAGAAGGTTCAGCTCATGGATATTTTCTTTGGCTAGTTTAGACTTTTGTCTTTAAAACCGGTTTAGAGGCCACCTAGGAAAAGCGATCTTGCCACCCTACACTGAAAACTCATTAAATAATCACAAGCCCACGTGACCCAGATTCCTATAGCACCCCCATCTACCCAGCCTCCGCTAGGACCATGCTGGCTCTTTCATATTCCTAGCTTTCTCTCCTACATTATTTAGTACACTTGGGACTGAGTGGGACTTGACTGTTTCCAAACATCATCTTCTTTCTCTAAGTGGTTGCTGCCCCCCACCACTGCGGTTCTAACAGCGGGCTCTGCTCCTGGAGGGTCTTCCCTCAAACTGAACCAAGGCTATAGGCTCTAGGGTCTTCCTACTTAGAGAAAGAGTTTGGGCCTTTATAGGATTAATTTAGGGCTTCGCTGGGAGGGGCTAGGCAGGGAGTGGAAAGGAAACTTAAACTCTTCTCTCTAAGGCATCCAGGGAAAGTGGATCAGGGCCTCTGCCAGCTTGGTAAGAGACCTGGGGCTGCAGACACTTTTCCAACCAGAGGAGAGCCACTCTCACCCTCCTGGAAAACTCCATGGAAATGTCTCCCATGACAGTTTTGGAGCACATAGCCATCTCTGACCACAGACCACAGAAGAACTGGCTCTGGGCCCAGAGTCCCCATGGGGGAAACTCTGTGAGCTGTGCAGCTGTGCAGCGGCTAGTAACTCACCCATCCCTAGCTGGATGCTGGCTCGTGGAGACAGTTAGGCACGGGCGCCCTCTGCTGCTATTTTTACGGTATTAGTCGAGCCTGTCTGGGAAGGCATCTTCCTGGGTCTGGGAGAGCCTCTAACCCTAGCCAGAAAGCGCCTGAAACCTGTCCTTTAGTGGGATGCTTGTTTCAGACTCTGCAGAAGCGGACCCCCAAAGAGGAGACAAGAAGAGAGCATGGAGAAGCCACGGAGTCTACATAGAAATATGAGTGCAGGTTGGGAGAGTGAGCCCTTCCTCTGCAGCGGAAGGGGTCACAGACTGGGTCTGCCCAGTCACCAACGCTTCATATGCAGGACTGGATCCCACTCTGACTGTCACTGACAGCCACAGCTGTTCCCACAAGCAGACCCTGGGACTTGGGAGTGGCTGAGTTAATTTTCAATGTGAATCAGGTTTTCTTTTGCCCCACCCCCTTTAATCAAAGCCACGAGGGTATAAAAGTGCCTGGAGTGGTACTTCCCACATCGGAGGAGCCAGAGGCAGAAATTCCAAGGAAGCTGGAGACACACCTAACAGTTAGCAAACGTTGGAGTACTGTTGGAAAGAGCAGAGGCCAGAAGGAAGGGCAGAGGGTCTCCTGACGGCAGCAAGGCAGCCCTTTATGGCACCTTGAGCAGGTCCTGGACCTCACAGAGCTTCAGAGCACGTGTACTGTGTGATAGATGAGTCTGCTAAAAATCACACCCGAAACCTCTATACCTTAGCGAATCAATAACATCTGTCAGAGATCAGCTGACTTTGTGCTCCATGACCTCACAGTGGAAGCAATGGACCACACCCCAGCCCTGGACACTCGGCCTAGAGAAAGTAGAAAGAGCCCGTTTCTTAGTGAAGAATCAGAAGGATAAAACACACAGATAAAACAAGATTATTCAATACTTTATGGGTTCAGTGCTGTTAAATAGCACAATGACATATGAGCCACCTAGAGCTAGGGAGACGGCCCAATCAGGAAGAAGTGTGCTCTGAAGCCCTCGAACCCGAGGGTCCCAGCATTAGGAAGGTTGAGGACCACCACTCCAGTTGATGGCACGGAACACTCAAGCTACCTCTTCTCTCTGTTCCTCCCCTGCCGTTTCATATTTAAATC
The DNA here is from genome assembly GCA_028658305.1 of Pachyuromys duprasi. Taxonomy (NCBI): domain Eukaryota; kingdom Metazoa; phylum Chordata; class Mammalia; order Rodentia; family Muridae; genus Pachyuromys; species Pachyuromys duprasi. The sequence continues at coordinate 23,876,963 of CM053759.1, read as the reverse complement.
CCCTTAAGATACTCACTTCTCCTTTTCCTTTTCTTGTAAGTCCTTGAAAGTCTACTTTACTCTTGCTTATCTGCACATGTGACATGCATGGAAATCACTACTACTTCATGTTCTTAAATGTGTACGTGGTTTGTCACCCATCTTGAGGTTTTGTTTTACTCCGTCCTGTGTTTTGAGGTCCCTCAATGTTGCTATGTGTAGCACCTGCTGATTTATTTTATGGTTGCATAGTATTCCTGCAGACACACAGGTGGCCCGAGGTGACCTGCCTTTGTAGACGTTCTTGCCTTTCCTGTTCAGGTTTTCTTATGGGACACACAGGCAGGAGCAGGCCTTGCCCATAGCCACACATTCCATTTCAATCACCTCCTCCAAACAACTCTGTGTGTGTGTTTGCTGATTTGAATGAGAACGGCCCCTACACACTCATATGTTTGCATGCTTAGTCACAGTTGATGAACTGTTTGAGAAGGATTAGGAGGTGTGGCCTTGTTGGAGGAGGCTTGGCCTTGTAGGGAGAGGTGTGGCTTTGTTGGAAGAAGTGTGATATTAGGAGTGGGCTTTGAGATTTTATCCACGACAGGCATGATCCTGCAGGTCAGGCTACAAAGTTCTCAGCAACTTCTCCAGTGCCAGGCCTGCCTGTGTGCTGCCATTCTTTCTGCCATGATGATCATGGACTCTGAAAGTGTAAGCAAGCCCCAGTTCAGTGCTTTCCTTTATAAGAGTTGCTGTGGTCATGGAGTCTTCTCACAGCAATAGGACAGTGACCAGCATAACTGTCCTCTGAGAGGCAGACCCAGCAGCAGATCAAAACAGATGCAAAGACCAACAGGCAAACATTAGGTGGAGCTCTGGGAGTCTTGTGGAACAGTTGGGAGAAGGACAGAGGGACCTGGAGGGGACAAGGACTCCATAGGAAGACCAACAGATTCGATTAACCGAGGCCCATAGGGGCTCACAGAGACTGAAGCCCCAACCAAAGAGCATGTGTGGATTAGACGTAGGCCTCTGACACATATATAACTAATGGGCAGCTTGGTCTTCATGTGGGTCCCCTAACAATTAGAGCGTAGGCTGTCTCTGACATGGACTCTCTTGCCAGCTTTTGGATCACTTTCCCCTAGCCAGGCTGCCTATTGGGCCCCAGTGGAAGATGATTCGCTTAGTCCTGATGTGCCAGAGAGGGTTAGTAGGGCGGGGTCTCCCCTTTTCTGAGGAGAAGGGGGAGGGGGAAAGGGAGAACAGAGTGGGTGGGTGGGAGCAGGAGGAGAGGAGGGAGGGGCTTCGATAAGGATGAAAAACGAATTAAAAATTAAAAAGAACAGTGACTAAGACAGAGTGTGTTAGATATGCATACATATACCTAACACATGCACACACATCTACAGGTCCAGGTACACAGTCTTCTTGGCACTGAGTGTAATTCACACATCTGCTCTTGTCTGTGTGCTCCCTGTAAAACAGCTTCTCTGATGCATCCTTCCATAAGTTCTAGAAACACTGAGTTCCCTTTGTCTTCTTGTCACCATTCCCACTCCTTCTTGTTTGCTTATCCTGAAAGGCTTAAAGAGTTACACCTGATGCCGGGCTCAGTGGCACACGCCTGTAATCCCAGTGCTCGGGGAGGCAGAGGCAGGTGGATCTCTGTGAGCTTGGGGCCAGTCTGATCTACAAGGCAAGTTTAGCACAGAGAAACCCTGTCTCGAAAATTCAACCAACCAACCAACCAACCAACTAAACAAACAAACAAAAAACCAAAAAGAATTACACCTGGCCTGCACTTGGACATCATTATTTTTTTTTCCTGTTCGTGTATGCATGTATGTGTATATGTTGTATGTGGTGTACATGCCTGTGCAGTCCAGATGAAAACCTCGGGTATCATTCCTCAGGCAGAGTCCACATTTTTTTTTTTGAGACAGAACTTCTTAAAAGTAGGCTGGGTTGGCTGTCTAACAAGTCCCCAACACCACAACTGGGATTGCAAGTGTGTACCACCATGCCTGCCTTCTTTTCCATGGGTCCTAGAGACTGAACTCGGGCCCTTCTAGTTGCAAGGAAAACGCCCTACTTACTGAGCTACCCAGCCACTATTTCCTTGTCTGGGTAAGTATATAATATACATGTGAATCACTACAGATCCTCACTGACTCCCCTCAACGATGCTGATTTCCTGATTCCTACCCTGCTGATTTCCGATATGGAGTATGTGCATTGCCTGGGGCTCTTAGGAGGACTCTGCCCTCGTGAGTGGGATTTGCACTCTTATGAAGGAGATGCCAGAGACTTCCAAGACCTAAAGCCATGTGAGAACCCATTGAGATGGGGCATAGAGGCAAGAAGTAGGGTTCACCAGACACAGGGCCTGTCAAAGTTTTGTTCTCCAAAACCATATTTCTTAGTCACTGTTCTATTGATGTGAAAGACACCTGTAAAAGTAACTTTTATTCACTTGGGTTCAGTTGTCTGGGAGGCCTACTGCCTTCTTTTACTAACCTAGGCCTAGGCCTGGAATCTTCCAGCCTTCATACAATCTAACCTAGGCCTAGAGCATTTTTAGCCTCTGAGACTTACGGCTTAATAAACTCACCCTTTCTTTCTCTCTTGTGAGAGAGAAAAATATCCTATTATGTCAAATCTTTCTCTGACACCTTTTCTGTCACTCAATTAGACATCAATTTCAAGCATGGGTGCTTCCCTCTACAAACTAACTTTACGTTCATTGTCTGGGAGTAAAGGCGTGTACCAACACGACTGGACCTAAGTTTTTCTTTACCTGAAATTTGCTCTGTACCAGGCTGGCCTTGACCTCAGATCTGCTTGCCTCTGTCTCCTGGATTAGAGGCATGTTTGTATTCCAGCCAGATCACACAGACCTAGAAGGTCTTTGGATGGGATCTCTTGCTAATGTTCTAAATTAGCCCTGTTCTAAATTAACATTCTTCTACAGACACCATGGCCGAGGCAAGTCCTATAGAAGAAAGCATCGAATTACAGTTCTAAAGGGTTAGTCCATGATCACTGTGGTAGGAAGCAGACAGGCATATCTCGAGAGCAGTGGCTGAGAGCTTTGCGCCCGCAGATAGCAGGCAGAGAGAGAGAGAGAGAGAGAGAGAGAAACTGGCGTGGGCTTTTGAAGCCTACTGCCAATGACATCTCTTCTAACAAGGCCATTCCTCCCCCAGCTAGGCCGAATCCTCTCCTAATTGATCTTAAACAGTGGACCAGCATGCAAATATGTGCCTCTCAAACCACCATGCCACAGGGAACGGGACTGAAGTTGCTCACTTGGTCCTCGACTCTGTGGCCCTTGGCCACACTCAGCCGTCAGTGGGATGTCTGCGTCACCCCTGCCTATTCAAGGCTCAGGGACCCACGCAGAAGAGGAAGCAAAATGATTGTAGGAGCCTGAGGTGATGGGTGACTCCAGGGAAACATCCCCTTCCAGACACAGCAGGTGTGGCGGCACACCCAAGACCTGCACAGACCCAAGCCAGACAAAATCCCAGCCCTGAGAGGAGGAAGCGGACACGAAGTCCCACGCCTAACCAAGAAGCTGTTTGCAATGGATTCCTACTGGGAAAATCAGTTTTCTTCAATGGAGTGTCATTGGGTGTATCAGCCTCACGAGCGGCAGGCTCCATGACCGAGGACGGTTGGTCGCTACAATAGAGACCCCATTTTTGTAAGTGTGCATATGTCTTACTGATTTTTTTTCTTTTGTCCGTTTTGATATTTATTTGTTTGCTGTTTTGAGAGAAGGGGGTAAAGAAGTTGGATGGGAAGAGAGGCGGGAGGGATCTGAGAGGAGTTGGGGGAGGGGAAATATGATCAAAATATGTCATATTTTAAGTCTTTTTAAAATGCATTTGAGGGGCTGGAGAGATGGCTCAGCAGTTAAGAGCACTGCCTGCTCTTCCAGAGGTCCTGTGTTCAATTCCCAGCAACCACATGGTGGCTCACAACTGGGATCTGATGTCCTCTTCAGGCAGGCAGGTGGACATGCAGATAGAGCACTCATACACATAAAATAAATAACATCTTTTTACAAAACGCCACTTGAGGCTGGTGAGAAGTTAAGAGCTTGTTGCTTTTGCAAAAGACTTGAGTTAGGTTCCTAGCACCCATGTCAAGATGCTTACCGGCTCCAAGGATCCCAGCCCCACACTCTCTTCTGGCTTCCACAGGCACCTGCAGCCAAGCAGTAGACACTCAAAAGGACACTTACACACAAGTGTGAATTTAAAAAGAAAAAGACTGTGCTGTTGTTCTGTGGTGGTTTTTATTTATTCCTGCTGGTTCCCAGGGGTTCTTCCAACATTCTCTAGATTGTGCCCCCAAAGCTATGGATGGAGCATGTAGCTCCTCCTGGACAAACACCATTGTTCGGCTTTCGCTCAATCTTTTGTTTTCATGTGGTCAGACCCATTCGTTTCTCATTTTGTGGTTTGTGATTGTAGCGTCTTGGAGAGAAACCATATACTGTCCCAACACCCCAAGACTGTTTGCTCATTAATCTTACGACATTCTCAGGGTCTCTGGTGATGGGGGTGTCTATGTTCTGCGAGACATCTGTAGCTGGAGATCAAGGCCCCTTTCTTTCTGGAATTAGACATGCCCAGGGTCCAAGGCAGGCTGGCTTGATGACCAGGCATCCCTGGTGGAAAATCCAGAGGATGGGTACCCCAGTGGTAGTTCTGTAGTGTTCCTGTGTGGCGCTCCTGTGATGCTTTTGTGGCAGGCACGGTCCTGGTAAGGATCTGTCTTGTTGGTCCCAAGAGCTCCAGCTTTCCAGGCCTGGCATACACAGGTCCCCACCGCAGTTCTTCCCACATACAACTGGCCACAGGAGTGGATGGTGCCCCTCCCCAGTCAGAGCCGGCACCTCTCCTCTCCAAGGCAGAAGATCAGCAGGCTTCTCCAAGTGCTTCTAGCTCCTGCCGAAGATCAGAGTGCATCAGCTTTGTGCTGAGATGAGAGTGCAGGATTAACAAAAAAGTACCAACTGTTTTCATTAGCTTATCTCAGTATTTTCATATCATAGTTGACGAGAACAAGGTTCAGAGAGGCTTAGAAACTTTCTCATGGTCGTGGAGCAAGTACCGTAACCAAATTGCAAAAGCAGCCATTCCAGTTCTTGTTAAGATAACAGAGCCCCCATCCGCCCCTATAACCGGAAGACTGACCTGTGCTGGCTTTCCTTAACGTGCTCCCAAAATGCTGGAGCTTCTGTGGCTACTGTATACACCCTACTGAGCTAACTTCTGAGGTCCCAGACACCCAGAGAACAAAAGACTTTGAAGCTGCCAGCAGGTGAGAAGTGGGGAAATCTGTGTTCTCCCAGCATGCCCTGGTGTTTTGCTTCAGGGTGGAACACTTTTAGCCTTGAGCTGTTGTTTGGAAAGGAGCCTTGTGGAACGGAAGCAAGTCATCCCTAAGAGCACAAGCCAAAAAGGGCCCTTATAAAACTACACTGCTCTATAAAACTTTCAAGTTCAAAGACCCACTCTGGAGGGAGCACCTTCAGGGTTTTGCTGCCTCTTGGGTCTGTGTTGTCTCTGTTGGAGACAGTCCTATCTGTTACCAAGAGCTCTGAGCTGACACTGTGGAGCCATGTACCCTCATGGGAAGCGAGGAGAGAGAGGTCCTTGGTGCCCCGGCTCTGGCAGGAGCCTGCTGGCAGTGATCACAGCTCAAGTTGTTTGGAATCAGATCCCAGCTACACCTGTGGGGATGGAGCACTCAATCCTATGGCTGAGACGGGGAAGACCGGTTTCCCGAAAGTAAAGCAGAGGAGCACAAGGCAGGCATGATCCGGAAGGGCCAAGATGTCGACAAAGTTGACAAACGGCACTGCAGCCACGTGTGCACATGCAGTTGTACCTCTGAACCTGCACCAAAACCAGCGTTCTGTACATGTCCCCTCCTTTCATCACCAACGCCCTTCCGGGCGGCGGGGACTGTCACCATTCCCATTCCAACGGTGAGGACCTCAAAGCTCAAAAAAGCTATTTAACTCAATTAGCTCTTTAATTTAACTCAGGATCACATAGCTAGTTATGGGCAAACCCTGCAGCCAGACTCCGAAATGTCTCTCGTTACTTCACATACTTTTAGCCACAGCACACTATCGTAGACGGGACGGCTAGTCCAGGAAAGGAACTTTACTCCGTGGATGCCGGTGTGAGTGCCCCCGCCTGCCCTGGCATCCGAGGACCGTGCGATGCTATCGTTGCCTCCGGTTCAGTTCTGGAAACCACCGTTTCCACTCCATTCACAGCACAGACACTTCTTCCCCTGGATGAAGCTGACCACCCATGTGGGAGCGGAGGGGGTGGGCTGAGACTATAAGGGGCCTCCGTTTTGGGGTGTCCACAGGCAGAGATGCATGTTATTTGTTTTTTTGGCTGAAGAACGATATTGTCCCCCAAGCTGCCCCATTGCAAACTGACTCAATCACTTCTGTTCAGACTTTCCAAGCAATTTCATCCCTGGGGTGGAAACAGATTTGGAGCAAGAGGACAATTTTTGGACAATTATAAGTGAGTGAAAACAGGAGGTTATAATGGAAGTTGTCTCTCAACCCTTAACTTTTTAGCAGTTTGTAACCAAGAATTCTGTCTCTCAGGTTTTGGTGGTGGGAACACAATACTAAGCAGCTGTCTGGAACAGCTTCTAGAGGTTCAATAATTAGAAACAGCTACGCTGACTCAGGAGCCCATCAGTTGGATTGCAGACCATTGGTGCACATAAGAGGAAAATGGGGGTGAGGGGGAGGAGGCTGGAAATGTGTAAAAATAAAAATTCAGCAAAATGTCTGATGTGTTTTTAAAGCGACTTGTGTCTCTGTCTTCAAAATTGCATTGTCTAGTGTCTAATATTAATAATTCTTGTGTGAGGCATGAGCTGGGGGAAAAAGTCAGAAATCTTTACAATAATGGTGAGCAGGCCTGATCTGTTATTTGGGGGCACATGGTCAATAGAAGGAGACAGTGTGGTTTAGGAGTAAGTCAGGTGACACAACTAGGAAGTTAATTTTGTCTGCAAAAAAAAAAAAAGAAAAGAAAAAAAGAAAAAAATGTTCAAAAAGGAGACCTGTCATCTTCCAATTTCCTCAAACAGATTTAAAAGCTGGAAAATGCCCAGCTATTGTGCAGGCTTGAGACACGGGCTTCCTGGAGACAGATAACAAGCTTTTTGGGTGTCCCTGTCTATTCGGTGGTTTCTTGAGGCTTTTGTCTTTGGTGAGATAACGTGGACCATATGGAGAGGCTGGGCTTGCACATGCAGGGATTTTGTCGGGGGAGAGGCCACCAGTACATGGCAGAGGCAGGAACCGAGGGTAAAGGTGGAAATAGTATTTCCCACAGCATGGAAACGGGCTGGACTTGGGGAAGAGGGGATGTCTCCGCTCATCTGAGTCCGTCTATCATAGCAGCCTCCCGCCTGCCGCCTCTGCCTTCCCAGCGTGTCCAACGCAGGTGAAGCCAGGTGGGGGCGGGGAGCCAGCATTTTGGTCTTCAGCTGCCACTTTACTGCACCCTAGAAGGAGTCTGGAGGTGGACCTGGCAGGCACACGGCTTTCCGTCTGGTGTGTGAGTCCCTCCCTCCACCCCCCAGGGGCTAAAATTACCTTCCAGAGCAAGGTTAAGGGACAGACCTGGGACTGTCTCAGATCTTGAATACACGCTCTTGGTATCAAGACGCTTCATGCCTCTCCAAGAAGAACGAAATGATAGAATGTGGAAGCTGTGGGGAAAGACTGTCATCTACCCATTGGACACCTGCCACCCCAGGGAAGTCAATACTCACCAGGAGATAGAACTGGCCAACGGGGCCTTCTTTACACCTCTTCTCTGTACCTTGGATGCACCAAAGTGTCCTGGCACTAACAGAAGGAGCAGAGAGTGTGCACAGCCCTGGTCCTGGAGCTCAGCATGAGGTGGGCCTTGTGGGAAGGCTGAAAACTTCAAGAGTTACCAAGCATTTACTGAGTATTCAAGACAGCTACTACTCTGAGATTCTACGCCAGGTCACAGGGTGATGAAAGCATGAATTACGACTTTATTTCTGCAAAAAAAAAAATAAAAAATACCCACAAGAGCATTTGCATATCTCTATAGACTCATACAAAAATATATAAAGGATATGCAGTGCTAGTGATTGTTATTGTTATTGTTTGGACAGTGGAATCAAGGGTACTTTCACTTGCTTATCTTTGCCTTTTAAAAATTTGAAACATGATTTACATAAGCTATTTTATGCATATGAGTGTCTTGTCTGCTTGTTTGCGCACTGTGAGTGAGCCTGGTGTCCTCACAGGTCTGACGTGAGCGTTGGATTTCTTGGAACTGGAGTTGTGGATGGCTGCGAACAGCCCTGTGGGTTCTGGGGGGGGGGAGTTGAACCCAGGTCCTCTGCAGGAACGGGTTGAAAGATTGAGCGAGTCTTAACTGATGAACCCATTCTCCCGCCTCCTCTCTTAAAATGAGTATGTGACCTGAGTTGATCTCTGTTGCTAAGATACAGCATTAGACCAAAAACAACTTGGAGAGGGAAAGGCTTAAGGCCTTCACTGTGTGTCCCAGACCACAGTCCATCCCTGAAGCAGAAGTCTGAAGCAGAGGAACGCTGCTTGTTGGCTCACTCTTCCGGCTCACTCACAGGCTCACACTTAGTTAGAGTTCTTATACGGCCCGGGATCTCATGCTGAGTGACAGTGTCAGCCATAGTGGGGTGGGCACCCCTCCACACTCCAATCAAGACGACTCACAGTCATGTCCACAGACTAACCTGTTAAGGACAGTTACTCAAATAATACTCTTTCCTGCACCCCTCCCCCACCAGGTGTCTACAGCCTATACCAAGTTGACAAAGATAAACAGGACAGCACATCTCCATATATTATTTCTGAAATCCTTTTAAAATGCCTGTGACTTCTGATCACCCCCCCCCCCCACACACACACACACATGTGCACACTTACAGGGTATATCCCGAGAAACACACTCTTAGGCCACTGTGTTAGCTCTGCAAACAATTACAGACAACTGCACAAATCAATTACACAAGCTACACAAATCTGATGGTGCAGTGCCCTGCACATACAGATTATATGGTATTCATCCTATTCCTGTTAGGACCATGATTCAGCCCGTTGCTCCTAGGACCATGATGGACAAAGTAATAGTAGGCTCTATCAGGTGCCAGAGAAAATGATGCCATTGAGACACACGAGGCTGTCGGTATAACATGTAGACGGCTAGGCAGGAAACATTTTTATAAGCACAAGGAGTCCACTCTGAACCATTGGCAAATGATTGTAGTACAGTGATTGCACAGGGATGTGGTCATGGTCCTATGTCTTAATGCAGCTGCCATGCAGTGGACATGTTCACACCAGCACTTTCATAAATGTGTGACAAATGCATTGTGCTTCAACATTACTTGGCTATGATACTGGCAGGGAAAAATTTTCCAGTCCATTATAGTCTTATGGAACCCTCATTGTCAACCAAAAAAGCCCAAAGGCAACTTGTTACTGTAAATATCTTTTTTCTTCTTCTTAAATTTTGTGCCTTGCCCATGAGGATGGGGACTGTCTTCAAGAGATCAAATTCTCAGAGCATCTGCTTTGTTTACCCTTTTATTCTTTGTGTCTGGCACAGAGTAAGTGTCCAATAGATATATGTTGATTAATTGAGTGAATTAGTTATCAAATAAAAAACTTGGAAAACACATCTGTCTCACTCTGAGGTCTTGCCTATCTGGAGCAGAGATGCACAAGTGTTCTATGAATTTAAATGACGTACACTAAGGAGTAAGGCTTGGAGTCTGCTCCTTGAGATTTTATAATCCAGACAGTCACACTTTAAAGCATATTATCAAACAAACCATAAGAAGACATAAAGGGACGAAAGTGAAGAGTGGAAGGATAGAGGAAATGGCTACCGCTCCTGTGGAAGCCGATCATGGAAGGCTGTGTGGGGATGGGGTCCTGCAAGACAGAACTTCGTCAGTTTCTTAGTTACTTGCCCATTGCTCTGATAAAACACCCTGACAGAAGCAACTTAAGGGAGAGAGGATTTTTCCCGGCTCACAGTTCCTAAGGGATACAGCCCATCCTGACAAAAGAGACAGAAGGCTGGCTGGTCACATACCATTCACACTCAGGAAGCAGAGCGTGAACAGAAAGTAGGGCCCAGCAAGATCCCCTGACCCCCAAGAGTCTCACTTTCCCCAGAGGGCACTAACTCCAGAAGGTTCCGTGGTCTTCCCAAACAGCAGCACCAGATGAGGATCAAGTGTTCCAACACACAAACCTTTGGAGAATATCTCACTTTGGACCATGACACCTGGTGGTGTTCAGCTACAGACGGTGGAGGCTTCAAGGAGGGTTTCTGAGGGCCTTGAAGAGAAAGGCCTGCTTACTACCTCCCTGGGTATTTGAGTGTTCCTGTGTGGCTCAGAATCTTGGGGTAATCAGGTAAGGCTTTTCCATTCCCCTGTTAGGCCACCCTGTGTCCTTAACAAAGTGGGTTTGCTTTCTGATTGCCTTAATTGGGTGACTAATTTGCTGCATGCTTCCATTAGACTCCTAGGGACTGGAAACAGCCACGGGCCCTCTCCTTTTGCGTCTGGCACAAGGGCCGGGCAAGAACCCAGCAGCCCAGCCATAGCACACCAGCCTCAAGGCCACCCTGGGCTCTGCTGGGAAAGGTAGAGGGAGGTCTTTCTCCTGGTTCCTTGACATGGCTGCAGTTTCTCTTCCCATCAAGCCTGTGGCTAATGCCACTCACTGATGGCAGGAAACAGATCCAAAGGACTGGTCAGGAGAGGGGGGCAGGGGTTGTGGAGTAGAAGTCTATAGAGACGCAGTGAGAAGAAGTCTTGAAGGTGGGCTGGGCAGGAGGGTGGGAGCCAGGAGAACGTTGTCCAGTGGGCATTATGGAGAGTAAGAACAGAGTCCAAGACAGGAGTATGAGAACTCTCTCCTGCCCCCATCCCCAGCCTGGCAGTGCTGCCTGCCATGATGCCTAGGGAGGCCTCTGCACAACTTTTCAGTCACCCCACTTTCTCATACTCATGAAGGATGAGTTAGGACAGAGGAAGGGAGGGTTCTGTTGATGGGAACATTCTGAGTCTCAAGCTGTAGTCTCTAGCTCTATTTCAGCATCAGGCTCCAGGTTTACATTACAGAAAAGACAATCATGTGCCAGCTCTCAAATGTACCCAAGACAGCCGTTACTCCATGCACATTTTGCTATGCACATGCATAACTCCAAAATACATACACTGAGGGGAAGACTATTCTGGGGAAGGAAGAGAAAATCAAGGCAACCTCAGGAATCACAACGCATGTGAAGATGGATAAAATGAGTGGCAGCAAGGGAGACTGACATAGTAAAACCAGAGCCCAAGTTTTATATCCAGACTTATACAACTATCAAGAGATACTTTTCTATTGTAAGGTCTTTTCTCCCTTTGGAGTCATTTGCCTTTCTAGACAAATACTGAAGAAGAAACATTTTCAATGGGTTAAAAATGTCTGAGCAGACACAGTGAAATTCCACGTCAAGCCTTCCAGTCTGAGACTTGCTCCTCTGTCAGGGCTCATGACGCCTGTCATATTTCTAAGTGGCTTATGCTTGTCAGCAATTGTACTTCCTCTGTAAACAGTGGAATTTGAGGCATGGCTTACAGAATATATATTGCTCTCCAATACATGCTTGTGACTTGAGGGTGTACATTTCCCTCCTGGGTCTCTGTGGTGTCATTTGCAGAGAGTTCGTCTGTCAACCCACCTCCTTCTGAAGCATCTTCATTATTCTCACTGGGGGAGCGCTGGCTTTGGGGGATATCCCAGTTCTGCATAAGCAGATGTAGAGTCTACAGAAACTGTTACCCAGTATAATAAAGTCAAAGAGGTCAGTGGGAAGAGGGGACAGGCTTTGCCAGCGGACCTCTTCAGCTCACACTAAGTGCCTCTTTATGAATCAAAATTCATCCAGCCAGGGAGAGGGCTTAGCACATGATGGCACTTGCTGCTAAGCCTGATGACCCGATTTAATCCCGGGGACCCATGTTGTAGAAGGAGACAAGTGAAACCCATGAGTTGTCCTTTGACTTCCACCTGCACACTGTGGTACATGTTTGTAAGCACACACACACACACACACACACACACACTTTTTTTATGGAATTGTGAGCACATGCCATGGAAATCTTCCAGTAACCACACACACACACATAACATTCACCTGACAGTGAGGCAGGTTGTTCACAGACTTTGGATTAACCAATAAAACAACTCCTGCCCTTTATAGATATTCTGGGGAAGGAAGAGAAAATCAAGGCAACCTACAGAAAAAGAATTCTACTCTCGATAGAGTAAACCATGAAAATAACACAAGGCGGGGTAGGAGAGGAGGCCTTGAACTTCAGGAAAGGTGCTGCTTTTAGATAGACACTTATGAAGAGGAGTCCACTAATTAAAGGCAGGAATGAAAGGAAGAGGTCAGTAGTGCTAGGGCATGTAGGATATGGTAGAGCCATTCAGTGTGTGTGTGTGTGTGTGTGTGTGTGTGTATGTGTGTGTGTGTGTGTACATGGGTATGAAGCATGCCTGCAGGTGGGACAGGTCATAAGTCCACCACATCTTCTATAGGTTGATCGATGCATACATGGAGTACTGAGTCCAGTGTGGGTATGAACAAGATAACAAAGTACTTTATGCTATTTTCTGATATCCGGTTCTGCCTCACCTTCCTCGCTGAGGCAGGAAGGAGCCGGCCAGGTGCAGCAAGGAACAGGTAAGAGGGATTAGTTCATCACCTGCACTGCCACACTACAGTTCTGCCGTTCAGAGGGGCAAACTGTAAGAAAAGACGCCCGGGATGCCCCAGTCCTCACAGAATCTGGGGGATGGGCAGGGCGGAGCTGAGTCCCTCTCTGAGGCAAAGAGCATCACTGGCTAGCCAGCCTGGGAAGAAGGCAGACCGCACTTCCTGTGCCCACTCACTTCTGCCCACTCCACCATCCAGCCTTTGACACAGTTTTCTTACTCGGAAGGAGTCTGGTGCTTTCACTGAGCTCTTCGGAGGGCCTGAAGGAGAGATCTCCTGCCTCTAGGAATGGGTCATGGGGCTCTGATGAATTCAGTAAGCGGGAGCTCAAACAGCTTCTAGAAGCAGGCCCTTCTGGTCAACCCTGGGGAGGAGCAGGAGTTCAGAAAGCAAACCTGGCTCACCCACGTCGGCATCTGCTCGCTGCGCTCCATCACCCTGGTAATTGTTTTTCTTGGCATCCTGGGGTGGTAGGTCAGGTTAGATTCTTTTCTTCCAAATATTCTACTGACATCAAAGTGGACGGGATGGAAGGTAGAGAGAAATAAATCGGGGAGGATCTGCAGGTTTCACAATTGCTTTCATGTCCAGGATGGGGAGGAATGCTGGGGTGGGCACAGACTCCCCCAGGTCACGGAAGTGTGGAGTGGGAGTGTGGGGTCCAAGCACAGAAATGATCTGGACTGATAGGGGGGCAGCATGCTGAGCAAAAGCAAGAGTCAAGGGCAAAATTTTTCAAGCTGAGATAGTGTGGCGGATAACGCGGGGCCTAGAGAGGACAATAAAGCATTCATTCAGCTTCGGGGAGGAGATCTGCTAAGACAGGAGGAGCATGGAGAGGCAGTGGGGGTGGGGTGCACTGGTGGTAGGGGGTGCACGCTTAATGCCAGACCTTCAGAAAGGACAGATCTGGATGCTCTTCCTGGCAAGTGGCATCTCTAAGTACCCTCAGTGTTTCGCCTTTCACATTCCCCTGGATTCTTGTAACCTGATTTAGCCTGTTCCCAACAATTTAATGGAAAATGAATGAAGTGGAGTCGGGAAAGTGGCTTAGCGGTAGTGTGTTTGCCGCGCAGGTGTGCAGATCTGGGTCTGGGTCTCCAACACCCATGTAAGTTGAATGGGCCCTTGTCTGTAACCCCAGTGCTGGCAGAGGCAGAGACGGGGATAAAGGGCTTGAGCGGCCCACTAGGTCCGTTCAAAATGGATGGCTTCGGGTGAGAGACCCTGTCTCAAAAAGTAAGATGGAGAGTAAGAGAGAAAGACAGTTGGCATCTCTCTCTGTCCTTTACACATGCACTTGTGGGTGAGTGCACCTCATCTCTCTCTCTCTCTCTCTCTCTCTCTCTCTCTCTCACACACATACACACACACATGTCCCACACATAAACACATACACACATACAGAATATATGCACACACAGGAACACACACACACATTTCACTTTTCTTACTCAGCCTTTGGATTTCAGAGTGTTTGCGTCTGAAAGAGAACGTGTGAGCACCCGACTGCCCTGTACGCCTCAGGTGATATGAAAAGGTCCTCCTCAGGTACTCAGAACCTCTTCAGTGTGGGACCCCTGAAGGAGGTGCAGAGCACCTGCCTGGGGAAGCCTCCCCCCGAGAGAAAAACTCTCAGGAGGGGAACCCTGGAACTGGCAGCAGGTTGGTGACGGGGGTGTGGAAGGTGGAAGACGGGAGGGGGTGAGGGTGAGCGTTATAGCCAGAAGGCAAAGGCAAACTATAGCATGTAGAGCCATGCCTGGAAGACGCTATCTTTCCATCACGTTTTCCTGAATAATAAGCCCGTGACAGCGTAGGCCACACAGGGCCCCGAATGAGCTTGGCCTTTAGGCCTTCTTCTACTTGATGCCTCCTTCTTTTGGATGGAGCATACAGATGTTTCAGTAGTGTGACTTGGAAGTGTGCACAATGACAACAACGACAATAATACCTTTCAAGGTGGCAAACTTTGCCCCAAATACACATAGGCTCAGAAAATAAAATACTCACCTTGGATTGAGGTCTGTGAGCCAGACATGACAAAAATCAATTTATGCTGTTTTACTTCATTCTCACAATAATCCTGTCAGGATTGTATCATTATTCCCTTATCCATGTAGGAGAACAAGACCTAGAATACATGGAGGGGATTTGCCTGGAGTTGTGTCTAACAAGTGATGGTAGAGGCAGACTTTAAATCCAGTCTACTCTCCTCTACTGGAGGTGATCCTCTAGTCTACTCTCAACTTTTGTAACTGTCTTTCCCTTCAGGAACCGTCTTCCTCTTCAGGGAGGTGCATAACATTTTACGTACAAACACTGACTAAACTGGTGGTGGTTCATTCCTGTGAAATATTAGGCAGAGGTGACAAATAATGCTGTCGGACACTTCAGTGTCATGGAAAAATTATTCACAATCGTCTATAAAAATGCGAAGTGTGAACCCAAAATAGTTAGATGCCAATAAGAGAAAATGTTGGTACTGTGGCAAGGTAATATTGGGCTTGTAGATATTTTTCTTACCAACCGGTTCTGTAGTTTTGAAATTGTCTTAAATGGCATTGGTTTTGCCAGCCCATAAAAGAGAGAGAGAGAGATTATAGACATTTTCTTTTTGTTACAGAAATTCATGCCTTGTCAGAGATTTTGGGAACTACTTTAAAACAGAAACGAGGAAGTAACCCTATTTATTTCCGTTACTCAGCTGCTCCCAGCATTGCTGTTCTGGGTGCATTCTGGTTAGTTTTTCATCTGTGCATAACTGTTCATTGGTTGATGCTACAAGGGTGTGTTTGGGTTTAAATGGGAGCTATGTTGCTTGATTGGCAAATAGGAGCGAGAAAATTCCATTCCTATGTAACTGTCTTTCTCATTCGTGCGTGAAATCAATACGAGCAAGAAGGTTTTGCTTGCGATTGTTCTCTGCAGCCCATAGTTCAATGCCTGGCACGTTATAGACACTCGATAAACACTTGTGGAATGACTAAGGGGTGGGTGCGCTGTTAAAAAAAATCACCTCTGCCGATCATTTGCACTGGAAGAAGACCACTGATCCCTCAGGCAAGATGGGGGGCCATGGGAGGAACCTTCATGCTCGTGGTTAGATATTGAGATTTGACATATGAGGCCACTGGGACTCACTTTGGTCTTCCAAGGGAGAGGATGCTACATGATCAAAAACCGTGGAACGGAAACGCGATTCTGGCAGCTGTGCCGGTAGATGGCGGGGTCAGGGGCGCGGCGGAGGGGAAGATGCTGAAGGCGGGAAGGCTGGGAGACTGGCCCTTGCTAGCTGCAGCCAAAACTCTTTGCAGTTAGTAAGCCCTGCCTGGAGAGCACACCTCGGCGGAGCTCTGCTTCTGGGAGACCCGAGCAGCCAAAAGGAGCGAAATCAGAGCCAACAGGGTAGGGAGGCTCCGAGAGAGGCGGAGGTGCTCGTGCCAGCAGCTCTGGTGCAGCCCGAGTTGAAGCGCCCCCCCACCCCGCTCCCGCCCTCATCTCCTTTGGCTTCCTGGTTGCCTGGGTGTACGGAGGAACAAATTTGTGGTGTGGACGGATTCCAAGCCCAGTCATCCATCATCCACAAGGAATCCTCACCAGGCACTCAGCGCACACTCGGCAGCCTTACCCTTTCCAAGAGAAAGCGTTGGCGGCCGCCCAAGGGGTCTGCCAAGGTGACTCGCCAGATTCTCCCCCAACCCCCCACTTCCACCCCCGAACTTTGCTCTGGTTCCTGCTCAATTCCCCGATTTCTTTGTGATTCAGAAAAAAGCAACAACAAACAGTTCTCAGAGCCCTAGGTGCTGGGCCGCTTCCCTCCCTGTGGTTTGGCACAGAAAGCGCCTGGGCAGTCCCCGGGAAGATTACTGAACTTGCTTGGGCTGCGGCTGCAGCCTGGGTGCAGGCTGAGTCGCCCCAGGGCACAGGGTGTGGCTCAAGGGCTAGGAGCTGTCTCTGGAGCTGGGCGGAGCCGACGGGTGAGTCCGCCCACGTGCACAGGTGGGCTGGCCTGGCCTGCCCAAAGATTAACTACCTCACCTAGTCATGCCTCAATTTCTTCATGATTAAAAAGTGGTTGAAAGACCCCACTCTACTTACTACCTGGGTGCCAGTTGCAAAAGCAGCAATAACCGTATTTAATATTCATTAAGTAAATGCTTGTATGCAATATAGATTATTGGTGGTAAGAGCGCTTAAGATTTCAAGACCTCATGACCAGTTCCGTGTGGGGGAAGTGACTGAACTCCCACCATACCTCGCTTTACCTGCCACCTCAGTCACAATGCCCAGAAATTCTAGCTACTTAAGGGCAGAGCTCATTCCAAGCAACCTTACAGCCCCATTGGGCAGCACCTTTTAGACTGTGCTCAGTGGTGACTGAATCACCGAATAGCCAAGTGAGCTGAGTGTACACACACACACACACACACACACACACACACATCAAAGGCACTTGGCAAGAAAAAGCCAGCTCTGGGTTCTGTGTGTTTCTACCCTGCATTTGACCTACAGCCATTCAATGAGAAAGATGGTCTCACCCTCTTTCTCTCTGAGAGACACATAGAAAAAGGCCTGGATGTTTAGAAGGAAGGCACCACTTGGCTAAATATAGATACTGCCATTTAAATAAGATAAACTCGGAATAAATTATTAAGATATTTCAACAACACATAAGGGATCTGTTCCTTTCGAGCCTTGAAACCTATGCATTGCTTTTATTGAGCAAATGTTCTCTGACGAGCATGCATTTGTGAGAAAATGTTGTGTTCATAGAAAAGTAAATGAAGGAGAAAGAATTCACCCAGACATTCTAGTAAAAATCAGATCCTTAACTTGGTGTGACCTGCACCAGACGCAAGTGTTGGATGGAGGTAAAATAGCATAAACGCCATGAAACATAAACTCACTACATTTGGCTCTGTCATGCGGAGATCAGAACGATTTAGGTTCACAGTGGCGGTCAACTCTGGAAGTAAACAGATTCCCTCTCCCCCTTCTCCCTGCATCCCCTGCAAGGGAGAAGCATGTTTTCTGGCAAAGGCCATTTGCAACAGGAAGGGGCAATGGTGTCTTGTTCCTTGAAGGACACAGAGCTCTCAGAAGAGGACAGGAAGCCCTGGAAAGGAGCAGCTCCTACCTTCAGGTGCCCATGGGCTTCTGGGGGCCCGCAGAGACCACACATCCATGACTGGATTTAGCTTCACTGTGGACACAGTTTGCAGGCCTCAAGTCTGGAAGTCCCTCGAAGGGCGATTTCCTCCAGGGCCCTGTAAAGCAGCCAGGCCTAGCCCGCTTCAGGCAGGGTCTAAAGATACGCCTTCACCACAGAAATATGGCCTCCACCGGTAAAATAGATGTGCCTTAGGCTGAGGCGGGGGCGGGGGCAAGGGTTGAAGTCCTGCTGAGAGTTGTGGCATGTGTGAGTGACAGGCTTAGCTTATGTGGGTGTTCTGGGGCCACACTGTCAATTAGGGGAACAATAGAGATGTGTTTGTGAATGGAAGTAATTATGGAGAGCCGCCTCATAAGTTACTCTATGAAACCTACACGGAAGAAGTCGGTATCAGGCAAGAATGTTCAGCATACCACAGACCAGACCCAAGCATCGGGACTGAGGTTTTTTTTTTTTTTTTTTTTTAGGCGTGGTGTCATTTGGAACATTTTCCAGCGATTACAGTCTGTGCAAACCCTCCTGTGAGCAACTTGGAAAGAATCATGGCGACCTGGAAGGGTTTACTTGTCCTTCTCAATCCGAGACTGAGAGCTGGAGGGTTTTATGGCTGGTGGGAAAGGTCGGTGTTGTGTCCTAAGACCAGATTGCCAACTTAGGCCCGCTTTTGATCTTCTCTGGGGTAGAGAGACCCTCATTCGGTGTGAGTTTCCTGCCTGCAGATGACATTTCAGCTACAGCAAGGACTGAAGGCTGCTCTGCTTCAGAGAACACACACACACACAGACACACACACACACACACACACACACACACACACACGCTCCAAGTCTTCAGCATTCAGAAGTAGTGATCATACAGACATGTCTTGAAATCCATTTCCCACTAGAAAAAAAAGGTGGGGGGAGGGGAATGCAGGCAACCAGGGGGAACAAAGCTGGGGGGAAAAATCTTTAACTACGGAGGGTGAATAACATCCAAGACATTTAAAAGGCATGCTCTGCATAAAATAAACGGCCAGTGACAACTTGAAAATGTAGAGCAGCTGCTGCAATAACTTGTATGCAATATAAAGTTATCTGCACATCCAGACCAGCAGTGCTAGGGAAGTGTTATTCCGGATGATTGGTTAGTGAAAATTCAAACAAATGGAGCGTCCTCTAGCTTTATTAATCAGTGGGGGCTTTATAGGGGCAAGGCTGACTTTGATATGCCCCCAGTTACAGCGGCACCGTCAGAGCTGCCGCGGGGTTCCCACACTGAGCCTGCGCAGAGGGGTTCCCACGCTGCGCCTGTGCCTCTGTGGCTCCCAGGTCGACTTCCGGTTCCCTTTGGCCCTCGCTGTCCTCCGCCGTCAGTTTCTTGGGCTGACGAGGTGGTTCTGTCAGAGTTGTCACTTCTGCTGCTGTCCTCACAGTCCTCGGCCCCAGCTCTTTAGCAGTGTGTTGTTGCGGCCGCCAGGTCTGGTCATTGGCCTGCCGTGCCGACTTTATAAGCAATACGTGGAAAGCGATCTGAGAAAGGCCCATCTTGAACGAGGGCTCAGTAGCTATCATTGCGCTTATTATTGCTCATCTGAGATCATTTCATTATGTGTGGTCCCCCCCAACCCCTGCCGGCACTGATAAGCAGTAAGGAGAACATAGTGTTTTGTTTAATAAGATAACAAATTTCAGCAAATAACCTAGTCTCTTGCTCTTTCTATTCATTGCTTTGAGTACCTCTAGGTTTATGGATTTTTATGGCTGTTCAATTGAATTAGATTGAACTGTGATTTCCGAGTCTTGGTGCTGAATACAGGGAGTATCCCCAAATTTGAAAGTAATGAAAATAAAGATTCTACTACAACACAGGTTGCTCAAAAAGGCCATAATGGTCTCTAATGCTCTGCATCCTCATTTTGAAAATTAAAAGTTGAGGAATCATAAATATTAATAAATAAGTACACAGTCAGGAGAAAGTAATCCGTCCCATTTTTAAAAGCTTGAAAGAGAGCTGGAGAGATGGCTCAGTGGTGTAAGAGCCCTGGCTGCTCTTTCCAGGGGACTGGGGTTCGATTCCCAGCACCCACACTGCGGCTCACAACACACCTCCAACTCCAGTTCCAGGGAGTCTGAAAAATTGCATAGAGAAAACACCCAAACACTCAAAGACATCAAACAAACAAACAAACAAATATTTAAAAAGCTTTAAAGTATGGGCTTTCTAGCCCATTCATTTTAGCTTTGTTTTCAATTAATGTGTTAGTGTGTACCTTTGGTTTTGTTTTCCCGTTACCGTGATAAACAAAGCAAAACAAACAAACAAAAGCCCTAAGAAAGGCAACTTAAAAAAAGAAAGATTTAGTTCAGCTTAGGTTGCAAGGGTGTGCTCCACCGCAGGGGGTCACAGGGCTAGTCATGAAGCAGAAGTGGATGCATGCTTGCTGCTGCTCAGCTCCCTTTCCCTGCCCTTATGCACCCTAGGATGCTCTGCCTAGAGAATGGCAGCACCCACAGTGCCGGGATCAGCCCCAGATCGGTCCACCTCGGGGAATGCTATCAAGAAAACCCCTCTCAGTCATGCTTAGGGGCCTATCTATGAGGCAGTCTAGATTCGGTCAAGCTGATGGCTGATACAGTTGCAGGGAAGGGATTATGTGTTTGTTGTGGACATTGCCCATTTTTGTTTAGGCCAGGGTGGTGGTCTGAATAAAAATGACTCCCCCCACCCCATAGGTTCATGTATTTAATGCTTAGTCACCAGGGAGATTATTTGAGAAGGATTAAGAGGTGTGGCCTTGTTGGAATACATGTGACCCTGTTGGATGAAGCGTGTCACTCAGCTTCAAGGTTTCAAAAGCCCATGGGAGGCCCAATCTCTCTGTCTCTGTCTCCATCTCTCTCTCTCTGCATATCAGAATGTAGTTGTCAACTAGTTCTCAACACCATGCTTGCACGCTGCCATGCTTCCTGCCATGATGACAATGGATTAAACCTCTGAAACTGTAAGCCAGTTAAATTGCTTTCTCTTAAAAAAGTTGCCTTGGTCATGGTGTCTCCTCACAGCAATAGAACGGTGACTAAGACAGCCGGTGAAAAGGGAAGAGTAACTTTAATGGCTACAATTAAGTTCTTGCTGTGAACTTTGCCCAGAGTATGGAAACAGTGTGGGAACAGGTCATTTGGGTGTTGGCCACTTTTTTCTTCTCGTCTGTATAAGAGGACAGTTCATGCAGAAGCAGTGATTCCTTTGTAGTAACATGAAACATTTCCCATTTACAAAATTCTTCATTTCTCTATTCGTTGGCTCATTATTCATTCACTAAGCCTGTGTTTGCTCATATGCTACTATAGGACTCATGAACACAACAAGTGAGGTGATACCTGCCTTTATAGACCTTATCTTTTAATTTGTACAGAGTTGTACAAGGTAGGAGCCATATGCAGGAAGAGCTGAGTAGAAAAGCTAAGAAAGAGAGACAGGGAGGCTGCAATTTGTTTAATCCTGTAGGAGCTGGGACAGAGAACAAAACCAGTTCTTAAACATCTATGCAACAAATATAACAATAGGTTCAATGAAGAGAGCACTGGGCAAGAGTAAAAAAAAGAAAAAGAAAGAAAAAGATGGTTGCAAGTGTGGGTTAATCTGGGGGCAGACAAGGATAGCTTATGTGTAAGATAATGACTGAACAGATACATGAAGATGTGAGGTGTGAAGGTATCAAGGAAAAAAGAGGGAATCTGTGGGAAAGCAAATGTGAATGCCTCAGAGTGAGATCATAATCAAGAACAAATTGAAATAAGGAAGATGCCTACATTTTGGACTGAATGGGGGAACAGATATTTGAAAGATTATAGGCGAAGGAATTCTGAGATCAGATTTGAAATAGTGAATGTTCCAGTTACCAATAAATTATATCCCAGCCTTGAAGATCAGACCTTTAAAATAATCCAGGACCAGAAAGAAAGTTTTATCTTCTTTGTCAAATGTAATTGATTTAGGGTTGGATCTATTTGAAGTTCATAGTAGAGCAGGAACCAATCTGAAAATCGAATGTCAGGGCAGAGAAGGGGGACAAGGAGGGGAAAGGGGGAAGAGGAGGAGGAGGGAAGGCAGAGGCTTGATATAGAGACGACTTAGTGCTGCCTGGAACTACATGCATGATAAGCCATTTGTCTTACATCTAGATTTTAAAGCACTCTTTTAGCAGACACTGGAACAAGAGTGATTGTGTGGCAGGGAGGGCAAAGTCAAGACTTTCTTTAGGTCTGGCTGTGCCCATCACCTTAACATAGCCTCTTTATACACCTGTACTGTGCTTTGACAGCTAGAATCCAGAGAGGTACTTCAAGACTATTTGTATGTTCTCAAGATTTCTTTCTAAAAACTAAAACAAAAATATTTTTAAAATTACACGTGTATTTGTTCATTTGTTCTCTGTGTGTGTGTTCCCATGAAGGGCATGGGGAAGTCAGATAACAACTTATGGAAGCAGGTCCTCTCCTTCTACCAGGGGTCCCAGGGATTGAACTTTCATCACCAAATCTGGCAGCAAGTGCCTTTACACCGTAAGCCAACTTGCTGGCCTCTACAAACAAATAATTTGAATTCTTGAAACTGCATCTGAGACTTGAGGTAGCTACACACCTCTTTAGAGCCATGATCCAGGGCTAGGGAATGAGAGTGGTTGACCAGTTGGCTATTCTGCTCCAGCGACCTCATGACCTGATGTTGGTTGGCACAATACATCTGGAATTATTTGCTCAATGGTTTTTGTGCTCTCTCCCTTCGATGCCTGAAAGTCTGTGAGCTTGGAGAGAATCCTTTTTTTTACCTTCAACCTCTCATAAATGGAACAATCTCCATTTATGACTGCAAGAGCTAACTGCCTATTCCAGGAAACAAAGCTTGGTTGGGCCAAGTAGGTAGTTTTAAAACAGAAGAGAGACTGATAAAGAGCACAGGGGACAGAGCCTTATGCAGGAAAATACTCGGTAGAAAATTCAGATGGAGGTGGAAAAAGGAGGAAAAGATGGAGGAGGAAGGAGAGGAAGAGAAAAAGGAGGAAGAGGAAAGAAAAGAAGAGGAGGGAGAAGAGGAGGAGGAAGAGAAGGATGGCGAGGAGGAGGTGGTGATAGGAGTATAATCTATTTAGCCCGTAAGAACATGGAAAACAAAAGCTCTGTGTAAAGCTATGTTCCAGTTAAAGCCAGCTGCCATCAGATGAACAACCAGAGCAGGAAGAGAGTGCCACCAGGCTGCACGCAAATTCAGCAATATCCCATGTGTGAGAAACCCTGGTTAGCGGAATTCTGGGAAAGAGGGGCAAGACTTCGCCATAGGGAAGTTCAGTAACCAGGGACTGTGCCACTGGATGAGGCACGCGAGGGAAGGGGTTTGCAGTGCCCGATGCCATGACCTACTGCTTTGTCATCTCAGTGGCTCCTTGAGAGAACGGAGCTGCTGATCTCAGTGTCCAGCTTGGCTTGAGGTGACAGAGGGCCCTCCCCCGAGCCTCTCCACAGAACTGCCTCTCATGGACTTCTTGCCCCACTCTTCCAGAATCAGGAGCTGCTATGGAGTTATGCTCTCTGCCTCTTTCTCCTCAGGTGGGATGATCTCTTTCTCCCCGAGTGTGGTGTTGTCTGGAAAGAGCCAATGTAGGAGAGCTAGGGCTGTTTGCCAGATTGGACACTGAACCAGCCTCCTGGTCAACAGGCGTTTGCAGGCCATGGGCTCTACCTTTACTTTTCTGCCTTTGCTTGTCTGGACACTGGGTCTGGGTGAGAAAGAAACATTAACGCACGTCAGAGAGGGAGCCTGCCAGATGCCCTGCATTCTCCGCTACCTCACCATGCTGCCCTGATGTCAGTCAGAAGGCTGTGGTCAGATGGACCAGGAAGTCTTCACATGTGAGACAGTGCCTGTTCAAAACCTAGTGCCTTTCTACAGCTGATATTTCTCCTGGGCCGCCAGAGAGTCTATGAGCTAATAATTCCAATTAACTCTCTCATTTGTTTTAGATGGGAGGAAATTTCTCTGTCAGATTCCATTTAGGAAAGAGAGCCTCCTTGGTTAGCCAGACAGGGAGAATTTCGCATAAGAATAACTACTTAGATGTAACATGTGCACGGGGAAACTAAGCTATCCTTTGGTGGGTAAATGTCTCTTGAGGGTTCAGTGTTAAAGGATTGTCCCGTTTTCCCCCAGGTTAATGCTCTGGGGAATGTAGAAACTTCAAAAAGTACAGTGTGGTGGAAGTCCCTGGGTTGTTGGAAGCATGTTCTCTGGGACTCCTGGTTTTTCACTCCTGGGGAGGAGGATGTCTCCCTTCCACAGAGACCTCCCATCACAGTGTGCCTCCATCAAACCCTTACAGGGGCCCAAAGCAACAAGGTGAGTTGGCCACAGGCTAAAACCTTCAGAATTCAATCTCAGGTATTTATTACAGTCAGAGAAGACTAACACAGGCAAGTAACGATGAGAGCAGCCCAGATGCCTCTAGGGACAGAGGCAAAGTTGGAATCCGTGAAGATTAGACTCATGAAGGGGAATGCCTGGGACTCACAGCCAGGTGATGCATATCTGGGTTGGTCATGGATCCTGCTCGAGTGGTGGGGGAGGCATTGATTCGGCTGCAGGCCGGGGAAGGGTTTGCTGCCTCTGGAATGAAGAAACACCGCTGGGCATTGTGGGATGAAGAAGAGTTTCTGGGTATCATGGCACGAATAAGCCTTGCTCAGAGCAACAGGTAGAAAGGAGATCTAAAGAAGCACCCTTCTCAGAAGAGGTAAATCCCTCCCGTCTTCACCGCGGAGCGGCCTGGCAAAGCACAGACGAAGTTCTCAGAACCCCAGGCCCAGCCTCTCAAAGAAGATGATAGAGAAGTTATAGGTTCAGAGCTGAAAGCATAAAGATAGGTACGATGTGATGGGACAGACTTGCGGGAGGGGGGTACCAGGGGTGAACAAAGGAGTGAAAGGGAGTCAACCAATATGCCTGCACGTGCAGGCACTTAGCAGATTTGAGAAAAATCCACCTGGCTGACTGGGACCAACAGACTTATGTGGGCTTCTGTAGAATAAGATGACCCCCCCCCCCCACACACACACCCTTCCACCATTTACCCAGGGAATGCTCTGCATAAGCTACAAAGCACTAGGCCTTGGAGCTGGACAGGCCACCAAAGGAGTGAGAGCAGGACAGCGCTGCCCTCTTGTGGACACCTGTGGTTCTGCAGCACGGTAGCTTAGTGTTATGGGCAGGTAACACTTGACTTGACTTGACTCTGGGAATGACCTGGGAAAGGTTAGTGTGAGACCCTGTTGGAGGGAAAGGAGATCTCAGCATTGGTCCACGACCCAAAGAAGCTGTGACCCCCTCTTTCAGAAGAATGAAAGTCCCTCACCACTTAAAGGAAACAAAAATCCCAAGATGCAGGTGTGTAATTTTCCAGCAGAAGATGTAAAGTCGGCTGGTGATACTACGGGAGAGACTTACTGAAGAGCCTGGGAAGACGCTGGCACAGAAGTGTGGTGCAGATGACCCACCTGAGGGCAAAAGAGGCAGTTCTTCCATTGGGCACAGAAAAAAAGATGGACAGAGGTTTCACCTGAACCCAAGCACTGGGTTGTGCTCATGGAGTGGCAGGGGTCACTAACTGGTAGAGGATAAACTCTAAGTGCCCAGGGTTGAGGAGAGGGAATATGAGGCTAGAGATGCATGTGAGAAATTTGGGGCTTGTCTTGGGACATGCTGGTATCACAATCCCCAACTACCAGTCTCACATTCCTGCCCAGAAAACATGTGGAGCCCCTGGTCTGTGTGGGGGGGGGGGGGTAAGGCTGGACTAGCTGCATGCTAGGGCCTGTGACTAGAGATTCCTGATATAGGATGGAATCCAGAGCAGGCTCAGCAGAGCAGGCCAACAGACTCACAGACGCCCCGCGGGTGTAAGGAGGTGAGAAACAGCATCTGCCCAGTGGCTCAGGGGAGCAGACTGAGCCTGGGGTGAGGCCACTCACTGCCTATGCCTGCGAATGAGTCAGTGGGAAGACTCGATGCTGAAGTCCTCGGATGGCCATGGTCCCGTCACCCTGCCCAGATGTGGGAGATTACAGCTCAATTCCTCGCCACACCCATCTCCCGTGCTGGCCAGAGTATCAGACCAAACATCCGCACAATCCAGCCTTTAGCTGTGCTGGCTGCTGGCTTAGAGGCAGCAGGATCCGGTGGCCGTGGCCTGGGGCTTCCTGTAGCCAACAGCAGCAGGCAAGACACCTGCAGGCGGGTGCTCGCTGCCTAGAAGATGACTGGATCCTGGCAGGGATGGACCACAGCTGTTTTCTGCTGACGTCCAGGGTGGGTCTCCCTCTGCTCGCATGTGAAGTCAATGAGATAATACATGTGCAAACACTTGGGAGAGCCACGAAGCTCCTTGCTTTGCTCCTGGGGCTCCTTTTTCGACCTCCTCCGCCCCGCCCCGCCATTTCGCACCTCATAGCTAAACAGAGGCTGAACGCTGGTTGATTTGATTTCCAAGAGCTCCTATATCTCATTTCAGTGACAGTTTCTGCTTTCTAAACTCTGGCCCATGCGCTAGATCTGGCGTTTATTCCCTCGGAGTAATTTCTCTCTTCTTCCTCCCCGTTTTTGCCTACATTTGAAGTCAGCCTCACAGCTACTAGACATGGTAATCACAGGCTCTATTCCCAGTTATGTAAGCCTCCCAGCCTGGAGCTTCCAAAGGCTTCCTGCTGTCTACGGAGGAATAAGCCCAGAGGTTGGCCACCCTGCTCCATGCATTCCCACACAGCTCTCCTTGGCTTCCCGCCCTTGGCGTCTTTGCCCAGCTCTGCCATCCCCCTGGAACGCCTCCACCTTCACCACCCTCCTGATAGCTTCTTCCCCTTTGAAATTCAGGGTTCAAAGGTTGTGGATAAATTATTGATGGGATAAGAAAGGAAGAAATGAAACCATATTTCAAATGCTGCAAGGAATTAAAAGGTAATATTAATAACTAAAATAATTTAAAAATTAAAGGTAGAGTCTCACATATTCCAGGATGATCACCCTGTAGCCAAGGATGATCTCCTCTTCGGATCCAGCTACCTCCACCTCATGCCTTCTTCACATGCATGCACCACTATGTCCAGCTTTGTGTTAGTCAATCTATTCCCCCAAACACATCTACATATTTTAAAACCAATGTTATCAATATGTTCAGACATCAAACATGCACTTTATACAAGGTCTGCTGAGGACTGGGGTGAAATTTCAATGACACTACTTTTCTACCCAGTTGGGACAGAAGGAAACCATCCAGAGCCATGAAGATGTCCAATACTCTTCCTTTGTTTTTTTTTTTTTCTCTGTTCAGCAAATGTGGTCACAACTTCAGTACTGGCATACATTTATCTACAAACTGGATAGCTCCTCCCTTCCCCCAGATTACTAGGAAGCTTAGAGACAAGTTTGACTCTTAGTTATAGTACTCGTTTATTTACACTAATACTCATACATAGCATTGGCAGCCGTGTGCTTAGAACTGTGTGAAAGTCAGGTTCTTGGTCCCCCAAAAGCCAGCTCACACCCATGTTGCTTGCTTACTTGGTCCTTGCTTTTGTAGCTCTATCTTATTACTCTCTTGTCTGCACTGTTAGTTTTGTTTTCTACGTCTTTTAAGAAGAGGTGAGATACGGTCAATAAAGCAAGCCTATTCAAAACACCCATCCACTGTTCCAAGTTACATATTTTCCTTTTACTTATTTTTTATTGGTCCCTCAAAGCCACCTAGAGACAGAAATGTAACCCACACAGCATTTGATGCAACTGTGACAGTTTTGCAGGGCTTCCTTTACATTTTCCTATTTGTCCTTGTCACACTGAGTGACACTTAGCAAACCCACCCTTTTATTCAAATACCAACTCCAGGTTACCATCTTGGGAGCAATAATTTGCTTTTCTGTTTCTAGTATATAATTTTAATTTAGAAAAATCCATTTCAGTATCGATGATGTTTATCTACCACCTCAGATCCTGTTTGGAGACTAAGCGAGATGGATTAAATAAACCAATTGACAGTCTGTTAGTGGTGCAACCATCTTCCCACTGCAGCTCTGACAGGTTGGGGGAGGGGAGGGCTCTCTCCATGAAGAGCTCACTTAGACCTGTTGCCTGGGTCCTGGGCATTGCCTGCATGAGGGGCGTTGCCCATAGCTGATGGACCAGCTGGCCTCCCATCATTATAACACATGACATCGTCTGTGTTTGAAGGAGAGGACATGCTTTGATTCGGTCTTTGCATTCCTGCTCCTGTTGCTTGCAGCCCTCTGACACGGCAGCTTCTCACGGCAGTAGCATGAGCAAAACCCAAACTGCTGCATGGCTGAGAAAAGAGAAAAGCAAAGGAAAAGGAATGGGCTGACTCTCCTAATGCTCTTCAAGGACTCACCTACCCCCAAGGACCTTAAAGCCTCCCACCAAGCACTCTGTGTGTGTGTGTGTGTGTGTGTGTTCTTGCACACATGAGTGTGCTCCTGTGAAGCCAGAGGTCAACCTCAGGTGTCATTCCTCAGCTATGAGCCACCTTGCTTTTTGACACAGGGTTTCTCGTCAGTTAGCTGACCAGGGGTCTGCCTGTCTCTGTGACCTTGGCGCCGAGATTTCCAGTGAACACCACTGAACTCTGCTCTTTTATTGGGTCCTGAGGACAGCTGATGAGGCGAGCATTTTACCATGGGACCCATCTCCCCAGCCCCCCAGACCCCACCTCTTTAGGATTCTACTCCTCCTAATAGTGCCGCAGGCTGGAGAACATGAACTTCAGGGGAACAGCCCAGACCCAAACTATACTAACCGCCATACCCTTATCACTGGACACCCTACCAGTGCAAACTTTTTCACCAGCACCCCAACACCCAGAAATCTGTGCCTGATTTGATTATACCTTTGTTGCATAGCAGCCAAGATGTGGCAGGTGAGAACAGACCACACCTCTTCATGAATCTCCCCGAGTCGGTCCTGCACAGTCACCCTGTGTGCTCTGCCTACTTCTGCTCCTTTCCGACTCTCTCTGTGTAATGCGAAGCATCACACGTGAGTGTCCAATGTAGGGTGTGCTGGAGCTTGGGAGTGAGGGAGTCATGGAGGAAGCCTGCCCTATAATGACTTGGTACAGCCTCCACGGGATTAAATGAGGGGGTAACTGATTGCAATTGTGCCTAGGACAATCTATGAGAGACTAGCGCCAATGGCTGTTGTCACACACACACAAAATTCGATCGGCACCAGAGCTTTAGATTTCAGCAAAAGAGTCTCTTGGAGGCTTATTGTCCAGAATGATGGGATGCCGTGTTAGTGCTTTCATATGCACTACCCCGCACACGTCATCCACACACAAGTGTACACAAGACACGCACACTAAATCCTCATCTGTCAGATGAGGAAACAGAGGTTCCCTAAAACTAAGGAACCTCCCTCAAACTGTTGTAAATGTCAAAGACCGGCCCACGTCATTCCAACTCCACAACTCACTGCCTTTCCTGCTCCGCTGGGTCACCCCCTCAGCCATAGAACACAGTCTGACCAAGACACCATAATGCCTCAATTACTCTCTGTGGCGTTCTGAAGGAGAAATGTCCCTTCAGGAAGTAGAGCCTAGCCTGAGGAAGAACGTTTCTGGGCGTGAGCTTCTGGAGCCCATAACTGCCCCACTTCAAATTGATCTCCCTGATTCCTTTGTTGCAATGTGATCTGCCTGCTGCCACACCCTCCCAACTACGTGGACTTGGCCTCTGAAACCATAAGTCAAGATGAGTTCTTCCTTGCATTTGCTGCTCTGGGCATAGTGTCCTATCACAGTAACAGGAAAGCACAGTGGGAATTGCTGTCCTTAGACACACACAGAGTCTGAGCAGGGGCAGAGTTTCTGCTTATACATAAGAGCCAGGGTGATTTTTTCCCCCAAAAGTTGTGTCCCCAAGTGTATGGGTTGGTTAGAGGGAGGCACAGGGGCCAAGGGGTGGGGTGTGGGCATGGACGTTGAGCATGAAGCTGTCCAGGATTAGCTGTTTCATACTCACCCTTCCACAAACTCCCTGCTGCTGCTCTCAGGTACACTCTTCTTTATTCTAAAGAAGCGACAAGAACATGAGGAGGTTAAACAGTGTAAGATTAAACAGATTGGAAATACCCGGGCTGGTTGAGAGCTCAGGCCTCTCTGTTTCCAAAGCTCACTCAATGATCATTCTGGAACACTACCACCCCACAGAGTAGACTACAACAGCTTCAAGGCATTCTCAGTGCACGTGACAAATGTGCAGGTGGCATCCCACGGTCCCTTCGATGTGTGACACGCAGAAACGTCACAGGTGGGTCTGACCAGGGAGCTCATCCAAGGAGCTCCTGGGGCAGTGGGCAGAGAAGGTGGCGCAAAGATGATTCAGCCCCAAGCCTGGAGGAGCATCCTTCCTTCCTGGGGCAGTTTGTTGCTTGCTGCAGAGGGACCACGTTGATGTTCCAGGAGAAAGCCACACAGACACCGCTCTACATCCTTCCTGTGGCAGAGGCTGGGACAGAATGCCTCCTCTCACTCCACAAAGACCTGTTGCACTTGGCTGTCCAGCTCAGTGAGAAGATCTGGGTGTTAGCTCAGAGCCGGAAGGTTCATGGGGGGGGGTGATGCAGAGGTGAGGGGAGTGTCCAGTCCAGTGTGTCCCCTCCCTTGCAGTCTCTGGCTGTCCTGTCATGGCCTGGCTCTCTGTGTAGGCAGCACTGTTTGTGTTTACTTTCACTGCCGTTCAAAATGTATTCTGGCATTTCTTAGTAAATAACACAGTTTTCCTTTTGTGTTTCCCTTAACAAAATACAGAAATGTGAGCAAGAAGAAAGAAAAAAAATAAATACAGAAAGAAAGAATGAAAGAAAGAAAACGTGTCTCAGTCCTCTCCACTCAACTGCAGGATGGACCATCTTCCCTCTCCCTCATTTTCCCTCTCACCAAACACTTCTTTCTCTTTCTAAAGCTTGGTGGCAGTGTGTGATTTGTGGGTCTGACATTAGCGTGCATGTGTGCCTAGGTGAAAAATGTGCACATATAAGGAGATGTCTGTCTGTCTGTTTGTTTGTTTTTGAGACAGAATCTCTTATTGGTTGCAGGGTCACTGATTAAGCTGGGATGGCTTGGCACTGTGTCCCAAAGTTCCTCTCAGCGCTATCTCCCCAATGCTGGGATTACAAGTATGCAACACCGCCTGGCTTTTAAAATGTAGGTTCTCGGAGCTGAGCTACATTGCGGGGCCCTACTGAGTGTGAGACGTTTGCCTCTGTTTCCTGTTGTAGAAGAGGTTACTCCACGGTGGGTCTGCACTCATCACTTCAGCGTTAAACTGCTGCCTGAATGAAGATGGAATGTGGGAAAGAACAGAATAGGGGGACCCCCTCCATTTGAAGAAGCCCCCTTGGGTTCTGAGGTCCTTGCACAGCCCTGTGAACAGTCCCTATTCAGTGGCCTTCACATGCCGTCCTCCAGTGGGGGGTTACTCCCAGGCTCACTTGGAAAGAACCTTTTGACGTTCTGGATGTATGGTAGCCCTCGGAGGAGGGCTCTCAACCTGTGCACTGTGACCCTTCGGGGGTGTCACACAACCCTTTCACCGAGGTCACCTAAGACCATCACGAAACACAGATAGTCACATTGCAATTCATAACAGCAGCAAAGTTACAGTTATGAAGAGATAGCACCAGTAGAGGCCAAATGAATCATGAAGAGATAACACCAAGCAAATATTTCTCCCCCCCCCCCCCTTTAAAGAGAGTGTTCCATTATGTAGCCCTGGCTGGCCTGAAACTTGCAATTCTCCTGCCTTAGCTTCCCAGATACAGTGAGCATAGATGTGCGTTGTCATGTTTGGATGAGGCTCTGAATCTTTACTGATAGACACACATACCTCAGCAATCATTTCACAGTACACTCTGAGTTCTACTCTTCCCCCTGGGACACAGGCAGTCCAATTTCATAGGATGCTGGATAACTAATGGCCCACTCTTGGTGACATTATAACAGATTCCCAATTAAATCTAGAAAATTATAGAAACATACTTTAAAACCTATATTCTTATAAGTTAGAAAATCTAAAGAAGTGGAAACTTTCTAGATAAATACAACCTACCTGAGTTAAAACAGATTAAATAAATAATTAAAACAGATCTACAACCAGCAACTAGATTGGAACAGTAATAAAAAGCCTTCCGACTTAAAACAAAACAACCCAGGACTAGATGAACTCAGAATTCTTCCAGACCTTCAAAGGAGAACAAAGATCAAAACTACTCAAATTATTGCATAGCATAAAAAAAGAATATTTAAAAATTCTTCTTCTGAAAGAATTTTTACACTGATACCCAAATCAGATTAGGTCAAAACAACCAAAATAAAACTACAGGCCTATCTCCCAGATGAACATAGATGCAGAGTCCTCAGTAAAATACTGGCAAGGCAAATTCAAGATCACATCAGAAAAAAAAAAAAACATTCATCATCAGCAAGTTGGCTTCACTCCAGGGATTCAGGGATGGTTCAACATGCGTAAATCAATAAATGTAATACATTATATAAATGGACTCAAAGTTAGAAATCACATGAATATCTCAATAGATGCAGAAAAGGCTTTCAACAAAATCCAGCATCTTTTTGTGATTTAAAGTCATGGGGAGGTTAGGGATAGAGAAATATATATATCTATAGGTAGATAGATAGCTACACATGTATGTACATATATATATGAATGACAACCCTTTCTCCAACATCATAATAAATGTAGAAAAACTCAAAGCATCCCCACTAAGATCAGCAAGACAAGAGTATCTACTCTCTTTTCCTATTCAATAGAGCGATTGAAGTCTTAGGCGAGCTAAGGCAAAAGAACTCAAAGTATTCTTATTTGCAGATGACACGATTTTTTACATAAGACCCTAACACCCTACCAAAAAACTCCTAGAGCTGATAACTACTTTCATCAGGTAATGGCAGGATACAAACTTTATACACAAAACTGGAAGCCTTTCTATGTACAGGCGACAAACAAGTTGAAAAGAAAATCAGAGAATCCGTCTAACGTATAATAGTCACATGCAAAAACATTAAAATACTCAGCAAGGAAACGAAAGACCTATGCAATGAAAACTTTAAGACATTGAGAAAGATGCTGCTGTCTACATATTTAAGTTTATGCCCATAGAGCTGTCCTAACAACAGCAATCTACAATTGCTTTTAATGTAATTCCAATAAAACTTCCAAGGGCATCCCTCACAGACATAAAAATTAAAATTTATATGGAACCAAAAAAATGCTAAGGATAGCCAAAGCAACCCTGAATAAAAAGATGACTGCAGAGTGCATTGCCATATATGAGTTCAAGTTATACTACAGAGCCATGGTAATTAAAAAAAAAGTGTGGTAGTGGCGTAAAACTCGGCATTGATAAGCAGAATCGGTAGATCAGAGGACCTAGTTCATACAGCTACAGCTACTTGAATTTTGAAAAAGGTGCCACACACACACATGTTGGAGAAAGGACAGCACCTTCAACAAAGGGTGCTGAGAAACCTGTTGGTCAAAATGCAGAAGAATGAAACTATATTCATCTCTTATCTTCTCAACTCAACCCGAAAAGGATTAAGGACCTGATCATTAGACTTGGTACCCTGAAACTACCTGTTGGAACAGTAGGGGGTCCACTTCAACATAAAAGCATAGGTAGAGACTTTCTAAACAGGACTCCAACTGCACAGGAACAACTGACAAGTAGAACTGCATGAAATCAAGAAGCTTCTGTGCAGCAAAAGAAACTGTCAATTTAGTGAAAAGGCAATTTACAGGATGGGAGAAAAATCTTTGATACCTGTTGGTATAATGTTCTTTTGGAATGTATACACCTTACCCTTGTTCATTCAAATGCTGATTTCATTCCCCCACTCTCTGGTTTCAATCCGGACATTGCATTGTGATACTTATTCTAAACGTCACCTGTCTCAACTTTGTGTAAACATGCCGAAATAAAGCAACCAGCCACAATGTTGAGCAAGGGAAAGGAAGCAGGAAGAGAGGGAGGAGCCAGAGGACAGGAAGTTGGGGGGCAGAGGAGGGGGAAAAGCTGGGAGAGCAAGGCCGGAGGAGAGGTCTTGGAACGACGTGGAGAATGAACCGGACCTAAGATTTCACTAAAAGCAAGTATAATGTGAGAAATCTAAATGTTAGGAAACTATGAGGGCTTGGGGGTTTAGAATGGAGTAACTACTGCCCAGCATTGTGTTCTAAGTTAAATAAATAAATCATAGTCTCTGTGTGGTGATTTGGGTATACAGCTATTTAGGACTAACAGCAGCACTACTAAAAGATAATTAATAGAAAAGATTAACAGCAACATACAACAGACACCTCAAGAAAACAATCCAGTTTTTAAACTAGAGAGGCAGGTTGGTGGTTAAAAGTGCTGCTCTTCTAGATCTTAGTTCAGTTCCCAGCACCTGCTCCAGGCAGCTCACAAACACCTGTAACTCCAGCTCCAAGGGATTTGACCACTCTTCTACCCTCCAAGCACTTGTAGACACTCATACAGACCCTCAGACAGACAGACACACACACACAGACACACTCACACACGTAAACTTTAAAAATTCTTTAAGGAAGTATGTTTATAGAACTATACAGGATACTCAAAAGAAGTACAAACATGCTAGAATCACTCAAAAAAGTGCATAACGGTGCTAGGTTGTTAGCCATTCGAGAAAAGTGGATCCGAACTCTTTTAAATAGATGCCACCTCATCCCAGTCAGGTGGTTATCATCAAGAACAGCAAATGCTGCTGACATGATGTCAGGAAAGGACTGTTATACATAAAATACTCATCTGCCTGGCAGGATGTGTCCATGCTGCAACATGGGCGTTAGCAGGGTGACCAGTCTCTTTCTGGTTGGATCTGAGGCCTTCTCCACAGGAGGGAGTTCACATCTGATACTGTAAACCTCCCTTGTCAAAGCCCATGGCTATGGAGGTCATAGGCCCAAGAAGGGAAACATATATGTGTGTGTGTGTACACCCACACACACATGTCATGTTTCCAAACTGCCCTCTGAATATTAATGTTTATAGTCATAGATCTATGCTGCTATCAACCTTGGTTGGAGAAGGTTCACAGTGGGTAGCAATAAATGCAGAGATTTATATGTATTTCAAGTGCTAAGAACAAATGACTGAATAAGAGCATTACTGTCTTATTACAGCCACATATGGGACATCTATATCAGCCCCCAGTCATGGGGGTTCAGGGAGCAGGGAGTATCATGGAGGAAGAGGTGGGAAGAATTTAAGATCTGGCAGATGGGGAGGGGTACTGTGAGATTCAGGTTTCTGGCCTTTGCTCTCATGGACTCATAGCAGCTTTGTTACCAGCACAAGACCTATGCAAGATCAGTCCAGGCACGACTCTAGCGTGAGAAACTACTGGCAGACTTGGAAAGGGAGAATTGTTTTTCTCTGGGAGTGTGGCTGCTGGTGGGTTTCCCATGCTTCTGCGAATGGTCCTACACTTGTCACACACTGACAGCACTGATTGGACTCAGTAGGCCACATTAAAAACCAAACAGAAAGGGACACCGGAAGAAGTGCCGGGGAGGTCTGGGAGGAACTACAGGAGGGGAGTGAGGATGGATGGGATGAAAATATGCTGTGTACATGTAAAACTAAAAAAAAAAAAAGCCACTGAGGACTGAGACTTTTTGCTCACTGACCCTTCCTTGCAGGCTTCGGACTACAGCAAGAGGTCTGCTCCTCCCCCAGCCAAGTGAGCACTGTTTGTTAATCACATCTGTGTGCCCGGCTCTGGCTCTGCAGTAAGAGCAGCAGGGCTTGCCAAGGGGTTGTGAGACTTAGTTCTTATCTGCGGTGCCCAAACCAATCAGAGGGAAGACATTCACACCACAAACCAGCGTGTGCTGCACTCACCAGGCGTTCTCTCTGATGCCAGGACCACTAGAAAGACTCAGTCTCAAACTGCAACCTGTCCATTTTTTTCTGTGTATTCACCAAAATGAACACCTTCGCCCACTAGTGAAGTAGGTTTCATAAACTCAAGACTTTTAGTTAAACAAAAACTCAGCCTGGCACTTAAAATAGTATTTCTTGTGTGTGTATTTGCTCTTTTCTTTTTCTTCTCATAACAAATTTCTATCTTATATATTATCCCAAGATTACTTGTAATTTATCCTTTTTTTTAAAAAAAATCCTGTTCTATCTGGATGACAGACAGGACAAAGGTCAAGTGTTAGGAGACATGACAGTAGCCACCTGGGCAACCACAGAGAAATCTCCTGGCTGTATTCACCTCCAAAGACTCCTGTAGGACAATAGATACAATTATTCTGCCTACCTCACAGGTTTGTTGTAGAGATCAAGCAAAACCACTATATAGAAGCCTCCTGAAAAGTTTAAAGCAGCATTCTAATATAAGGTATTAAATTCTTTGCCCTTTTCCTTTGTTCCTCTGAAGTCATATTCTGTGTTTGACTTGTGCTCATGATTGAAAACACTCAGGACAGTGGTGAATGAGGGATGTGTGTGTGTGTGTGTGTGTGTGTGTGTGTGTGCTCCTACGCACAGCAGAGCTTGTCTGACTTCTTTAAGTTCAGAGAGAGATCCTTTCCTTGGTGAAGGCACTAGGGAATCCTTGCTTACGTGGCTTGTCCTCTGCTTCGGCTGACCATGCTACAGTTCCGGAGAGCTGCCACTCAGTTCCTCACGGTGTAGAACTGAGGATGCCCTAGAGAATTCCATAACACTGGACCTTCAACGTTGTTCAGGAGACCATGATTGGAATTGCACGTGGATAGGGTGCCCCATTTCTTTAGGGCAACCGGATCGCTGAGACCACAACTGCCCCCACCTTAAATCCTAACGATTAGATGAGCTGACTATGGAAGCAATATTGGCACGAAATTAATGGTCGATAACATGTTAGCCAACACAATGATGTGTTTATTGAGTCACTTGGCCCCGGGCTCTTCTTGGAATAGAGGGGCAAGACCCTGTTCCTGCCTCTAGAGAGGCTGAAGTGCCCTTCAGTTGCTGCAATCGAACGTTATGAATCACAGGGAATTAAAAAAAAACTGCCCCCAGGAACTTCTTTTCTAAGAAAAGTCTCCTTGGCTGACTCCTAGTCTAGTGTCCAGCCGGCAGCAGCATGGGATACAGGGAGCCTGATTTAAGGTTTGGCCGTGGCTCCAATTATTGCATTTCCCAGCAGTGAAGCGGTTTCGGTCAGAAACGTCGACTTTTTTTTTTTTTTAAAGCCTAAACAAAGTTGTAAGTTGCGGGAGCCCATGGGTGAATGAAAGTCTGAGGAGCTTGGGACGCGGAGAAAAAGGGCTTTGGGCGCTTTCCGCGGCCTCCAGGTGAGGACGGACGGAGGTTAATCATCACTTACGGTGCAGATCCGAGAGCAACCGGATCCCCATCCCGCCCGCGGGCGCCGCAGTCTAAGTGGCACGAATCTCCGCCGAGGCTCCGGCGCAGTTCTCCCCCGCCCCCCCACCAGGGCAACAGCTCCACGTGGAGAGGAGGAAAAGTTTGGCGCGCCCGGGAGGTCCGGGCAGCAGACCCGAGCACCAGGCTGCAGCCTCGCGGTGGGCCGTGCAGCCAAAGCCGGGAAACCGAGCACCACGGGCCCCGCCAAGGGACGCGCTCCCAGGCCCCCGCCCTGCGCACCCCACCCCCTCCCCGGGCCGCGCACGCAGCCAGAGGCCGCTGTCAGAAGCCGCCCGAGCCGCCTCGGAGAAGCAGGGCGGACTTTGCACCCAGGACCCCGGGCCTCGGGTTTCCCAGCCGGCCTCGGGGAAGCAGCCTAGCCTCTCCTACCCGGCCGCGGAGCGGCTCGGCGGGACGTCCCGAGCAGGCCGGTGGCTCCTGGCCACGGCCCGGCTCGGCTCCGGCGCGCCGGAGAGCAGCCCCGGGGGCCGGCGTTCGCTCCCGCTCTCTCCCGGGCGCGCCGGAGCCCCGGCGGCTGCCCCGGCCGCAGCCTCGGGGACGCCGCCTTCCTCTGCCCGAAGCTGCCCGAGCCCCGTGGCGACTTGGCGCCGCTCCGGACGGCGGGAGCGAGCTTGCCCATCAGGTAAGGAAGGCTGCGAGGGTTCCCTTTAGGCTTCGGCGGCTTCGGGGCGGGCGTGTTTCTGAAAGTTGATTTGAAATGCGTCCAAGAGTGAGCCGGGCCAGTGGCGGCTCCTCCCCGAGGCGACTCCTTTGCTCCTGCAGACGTTCCCGGCACTGGCCGACCGGCGGGAGGACCTCCCCGCGCGCCCCGCACGCCCACTCCCGAGCGCCCCCAAGCAGAGCGCAGCGCCAGGAGTACGGAAGCAGGCGGGACGGTCTCCGCGTCCCTTACTCTGCCTCTCTCCAACCCGAGACAGGTGAGGGTCGGAACTGAGTGGTCAGACGACAGGGGAATCGGACCTGCTTGGTCCCTCAAGCTTGGCCCTGGCTCTAGGAGCAGGCGCACCCCACTCCAGCACACGCAGTAGCCTAGTTCCAGTAGAGGGGTCCCTAGGGGCCACGTTAGTATAGGATGGGGCGGAGTCGGTCTTGGAATGGGAAACCTGGGCACAGGGGTGGGGGTGGGGGTTAGGAGAACGCAGTTAGGGGGCGGAGGCCTAAGTACATAACGCTGTTGACTTCAAGTGAAATCAGATCCGTCCGAACAGTTCACGGTGGCTCTTCTCTCTCCTCCCACCCCACATTTCTCTCGGCTGGACTCTACCCTCTAGGCTCATTCTTTTCTCCCTGGACACTTGTTCTGTCCTTCTCCGGGAGTGTGGCATCTGAGGGCGCAAAGTCCCAGCAGGCACGGAAGCTAGCCGCAACCCTTCCCTCCAGGTCCTCCAGACTCAACTCGAACATGTTGGACGGCCTGAAGATGGAGGAGAACTTTCAAAGTGCGATTGAGACTTCGGCCTCCTTCTCCTCTTTGCTGGGTAAGTGTTCAACCTCCCTGCGCCCTGGCGCATCCTCCCGCTGCCAGGCCAGGAGCTCAGGTATGGTAGCCAGTCAGCTCTGGCACTCTCGCTAGGCGACCAGGCTCGCACCTTCTGCACGCACGCAGGCACGCACGCACGCAGGCGCCCACTCTCTGTCTTTCTGTGTCCATCAGTCTTTTTGAGTTGCCCCTACCGAAACACAACCAGCAAGCCTCTTCGGGCCTCATGAGCTCAACATCGAATTCCCCAAAGCCTTGAGGGGCGGGCGAGCGTGTTCGCAGGCGTTTGAGTGGCAAGTGATTAATAACACCCAGGGCTGGATTTTTAATCATGGAGCTGATCGACGGCTCATAAATGCCACCAGTTTCTCAGAGGCCTATGGCCGAGCAGGAGTGGTCCCGAAGCCAGGAGTGCCCACGTTCTTCTCTTTCCCCCACCAACTACAGCCCCAATTTTAGTACTGGGCATGGCCTAGAGGCTTTTCCGGGCTAGTGGGCAGCGCTGCGCTGGGATTAGCTTGCGCGGCGGGGCCCTCGCTTGGTCTTTAATTAACTGAAGCCGGATCCCAGTTCTGCAAGCTTGGTATCCCTCTATCCCCCAACCCAGCCACTTCGGAGGAGCAGAGAATAGAGGGATCCAGAAGAGTCACGCCCGTGGGTCTTCCAGAGCTCAGGCCAGCAATTCTCTGCCTTTAGGAGTTTTCAAGTTTGGAGAAAAGGTGTTTTTTTTTTTTGTCGTTGTTTTGTTCTTGTTTTTCTTTCTCCCTTTCTTTTTTTCTTTCTTTCTTCCCCCTCCTCCTCTTTCTGCAAGGGAGATTTTTTTTTCATTTAAACCTCTCCCCCTAACTCTAGAACTAATAGACTGAGCTGAAAATTTTTGATTGTGGAGACCATATCCAGAGAGAAACCTCCCACCTCGCCCCAACAGTCCAGAGGAAACGAAATCAAGCCCCGTGTTTCCTTACTTCAGCCCCCCTCCCTTTCAAAATTGCCAGGGCCCTTTTCCCCAGAGCATGAAGATCCACCAAGGCCAGAGCAAGTGTGCACTGGCGCACCGGATTTGGTTCCCTGCGCAGCTGACCCCGCGGTCTCTCTGACAGTGGGATGCTGAGACCAGGAAAGCAGAGAATCACGGTTGAGAACGGTCAGGTCTTTCCCCAGCACTCCTCGCTGTTTTCCCATCCCATAACACGACCTGTCCAGCTTACAAGGTGGCAACTGTTCCCCAAAGCAGAAAGTGAGATTAGCGTAGTTGCGTTATACAGAGAGGGGTCAGCCCTTTGGGACATCACCGACAAGAGCGTTCTTGTGGGACAAGGGCTTCTTCAAACGGTTGTGAAAAGTGTCAACAAAGGCGGTTAAATATCCCTTTCTCTGTCCGGTGTTCGTGTTGTGGGGAAGCAGGTCCCCACACGAACAAGATCCGGAGGGGAAAAGTAAGAAAGGTCAAGAAATAGGGCAGAGAAGATTGTCCGATGGGGCTAAGAGGCTTGTCACTCCACGCAGCGCTTCGGAGCTCGGGATGTGTAGTCAGGCACACTTCTCAGGGTCTCTATTATATTTCCCCGTCATTATATTTCCTAATTATAAAAGGCCACCTGCATTTTGTTCGCCAAACAAAACGCAAGAGGGATTCATTCACTAGTTTGAACAGTACTGAGCTTGCTTGAGAGATGGTCCTTTATCTGCACCTCCAGACTTTTACGAAGAAAACAGAACACGTTAATTTTTCCTTAAAAAAAAAAATAGAACACAGCGGCAAGCAAATTATTGCCAGTCATGTAAAAGTAGTCAAAGAACACAAACATAGTGATTTAATGATTTAATGAGAGTCCTGGGAGCACAAACTTCTATGTGATCTAATATATATCTAATTTTATAGGATAAGTGAATGCTCGCAATGTTATCTGGGCTGGTCTAACAATGAAGGCCTCTTTGCTGGCTTTCGTTCCCTGCTTCGCCAGAACTTACAACTTGGCCTTTGTTTATTGGCAACGTTCTTGCCACTTGGTTGGAGTTTTCTGAGGGCTCAGGGGTAAACCTGCGGGTCTGACTCGAAAGACAGTGAGTTTGGCGGGGGTTGGCTCGCCAGCGTGCCTCACCGGCGGACGTCTGTTGCTGCCGTAGGCAGGGCGGTGAGCCCCAAGTCCGTCTGCGAGGGCTGTCAGCGGGTCATCTCGGACAGGTTTCTGCTGCGACTCAACGACAGCTTCTGGCACGAGCAGTGCGTGCAGTGCGCCTCCTGCAAGGAGCCGCTGGAGACCACCTGCTTCTACCGGGACAAGAAGCTGTACTGCAAGTACCACTATGAGAAGTAAGTGCCCGCGTCGCCGTCGCCGGGGCGCGCTTGCCCGCCCGCTCGCGGGCCCGGGCGTGCGCCGGGGAAGGTGTCCTCCCGCACCCTCTTCGCTTTCCCGCGAGGCCCAAGAGGCGCCCGCAGGACCGACCCGTAAATCTCCCCTGTACCCGCGTCTGGCACTTGTGTATGGGCAACGTGGGCCCGAGAGAGCCGCGCTGCGTTTTTTGTTTGTTTTTGTTTCTGTTTGTTTGTTTTTGTTTTGTTCCATAATTATTTCAGTTATTCCAAGGTCCATAACCTGGGGCCCAGCTGTTCCCAGAGATCACCTTCTGTGGGCCTGGAGCATCTTCAAGCTCAGTTCTGGGTGCACCGGGGCGCCCGGTGATCGCCAGTGACCAGGCACCCTTTTCCATTCCATCTCACTCAAGCGTTTGTGCTGCTCTGGGGCTTGTGCCCAGTGGTAAGGCGGTGTGGATAGGATAGTTTTTGTCCCCCACCACCCCGAGTACATTTCTTGTTCGGTTTGGGGAAATCCGGTTTGGAAATGGCTCTTGTGCAGCGCACCGTTGCTTTGCGCTTGCAGTCACCCCCTCCTCGGGTTTTCTAGGAAGCCGGCAGGTGTGGGGGCCTCTGGGGAGCCCGAGGTGTTGCTAGGCCAGAGGGGGCCTGACCTAAAGCTCCCTGCGGCGTCTCCACCCAGTCCTAGACTGTCGGCACGCAGAACTGGGAGGCAGGTGATAAAGAGAGCGGTTCTTTTTCCGAACTGGATTTCTGAAATGCCTCAGGAATTGTGATGGCGTAGGAAGTCCTTATTCTCAAAGGACAGGACAGGAGGTGCCCTCCGAAGTGAGGAGAGGAAACTGCTTTGCCTTGCAAATTGGGCAATTCACGGGGATCTTGGATCCGTAGGGTTGTGGAGGGCTAGAAGGAAAGAAAAGTGGCCTTAGCGCTCCTCTGTTTTTGTGCAGGAGGGCGAGCATATGTTGACTGTGTGCTCGTGAAACGTAGCTGCTGTAATTTCATTAAGACGCACAGTGAAAAGGATGTGCAACAGAGGTCTGGCTATCGCAACAACAGACACGGGGAAAGAGCGGAGGTTTCTTGTTTCTATATCTGGACTATCAGGCTCACTGAAAAATGGACCCAGTTTAGACCTAGTAAAACCCACCATCCACCACCACCATGATCTGCTACTCGGTACTCCTCTCCTAGACATAAAAAGCTTGACTTTTACCCTCATGCGTTGAGGACACTAGGTTATTCTGTTGTCTCAGAAATGCCTTACATTCCTCCCCCCAACTTAAAAAAAATACATGCTTGAGTTTATGTGAGTTGGACAATACAGAAAATAAGCGAAAACTCCCCCCCCCCGCCGTCTTTATGGTAAACAGTTTTGAAAGAAAAAAAAAACACGCTGGTGTCTGTGCTGTTTTGTCGGCTTGTAGCCCCGGAGTCTGAGTAAAAAGTGTGATTTTTAGGTAATTAAGCGGATTTGGTCTATACAACTTCAAGTAGACAAAGCCTGGTGACTGCTCGCTTTTTTTTTCTCTCTCTCTCTTGCTTTTCATGGAAAGGTTTTGGTATTGTGTGGGTCCAATCTTTATCTTTCTGCTTATAGATTAGAGAAAGGTCCACATCCTTCAGGCACAATACTAGCAAATTCAGAAGTACTGGAGCTTAGGGGAGGATTTGGGTTGTGATTTTTCTATTCTGTTTGTTAAAAAAGAAAACGGTGAATCAAAGAAGGCTCAAGGGTCAACACAGCTGTCTGGCCAGTCAAATCTTCTTTAAGGAAGTCAGGCTGTGTCAAGAGGAGAAGAAACAGTTGCTGTAAAGTACTTAACAGAACAATATCCCTTCCATTTCAGCCCTCCAGGTTTGGCGAGGTTTGGGCTTATTAGCTGAGAGCGCCAGCTCGCCCCTCACAAAGCTATTTCTGCGAAGAGAAAATTGCAGGGATCAACCGGCCAGCTGTTGGCCAGAATCACGATTTCATATAGGGTGTGAGCTACATTGTTCAAAGAGGTGTTGGTGTGACAGCAAAGGCTTTTATTTAAAAATTTTTTTAATTTAAAAATATTTACGGACACACAGATATCCAAAATCAGTTTGCTTGGACTCTTAGCTCTGAGCACATTCTCAGACTTAGTCTGCTCAGCCTGTGAGTGGCTGTTTTAGATTCATTTATTCCTCCCTTAAATTCCATCTCTCTTCTATTCCCCATCTCCTATTCTCTCAACAAATCAGGATTTTAATGTATTTGATACTCTTAGCAGTATTAGGACACTTGCTGTAGGAGAAAGTGGAGCAATGATTTCTTTCTTTCTTTCTTTCTTTCTTTCTTTCTTTCTTTCTTTCTTTTCTTCATCACATTAGGCTCAGGAAAAATTCCTTTATTCAACAGGCTTTCATGGAGCTTCTATATGTAAGACCTTGGTTGTGATGAGGAAAGAATAAGAAAAATCTGACCGAAGGAGGTTTCTAGCTTGGCAGGTTTCACAT
This sequence comes from Pachyuromys duprasi, assembly GCA_028658305.1. Classification (NCBI taxonomy): domain Eukaryota; kingdom Metazoa; phylum Chordata; class Mammalia; order Rodentia; family Muridae; genus Pachyuromys; species Pachyuromys duprasi. The sequence continues at coordinate 23,833,134 of CM053759.1, read as the reverse complement.
CTCAAGGGTTTCTTGAAAAGCTTCCTCCACTTACACAGGACCAGGTATCCAAAAGAAGCGATATGGAATGGCCACATGTTTATCTTGGAGGGTACAGCTCAATTTGGGGCAATAGCTGTGAAATTTTCAGAAAGCACTTTTCCTCTTTATTGCACTTTATTGCAATAGTAACCCCCTTTCTTTCTCTCCCTCATCCCCCCCCGTGTGTGTGTGTGTGTGTGTGTGAGTTGTATGTGTTTCTTCAATGCTAAGGTTCAAGATAAAGTAAATGGAGAGGAAAAATAAGATGAGTGTTAGGTGCTAAGATAACAATGGTGGCAAATTATAGCACACTTGGTGACCATCATTAACACAGTTTTAGCAGCAAAGGTTATCACTTTTTTTTCATCTCTTTGTATGTGTTTCTGGATGTTGGGCAATTCTGAATTTGCTTTTGAATTATTACCTGTGTATCCTGGTGACAAGTCAGGCCTTCACTTAAATAAATGGAAAGGTGTGTGTGTGTGTGTGTGTGTGTGTGTGTGTGTGTGTTAGGAGTAGGAGGGAGGCTTGGGAGAGTAGGGGGCGACAGTAACCAGAATCACTTGATCCATGTATGAAACTGTCAAGGAACCACTTAAATAAAAGTTATTTTAAAAGCCAACATTCCATTCTGTCAACTAGTTGTTTTCACTTTCATCATGTGAAGCATCAACTTTTTTTTTTTTCAAATTAAAGAATGAATTGGTGGCGGCATCTTGGACAAGACTCTTGATTTGAAACCTCAGGATGTTTCACTAAGTATTGGCCTCGTCCACTATGAGACCCTTAGGAATACTTTTTCAGTTGTTCAAGACAAATAAGCATTCAAGGCCAGAGTGTAATGTGGTGATTTTATGAACACTCAGAAATTGAGTCCTGGGGTGGGGGTCCACTTGCTGTTTGTGATTTCATCAAAGAGAAGTGAACAGTTATATGAGAAGACAACATCAATGTTGATGAGGCTCCACTATGAGAGAGACCACTTGAGGTGGCGTAGGTATGGATATTTCAGGAATGGGTTCAATTTGCTTTGGCATTCCTGAAAGTTAGCAGACAACCAACATATTTTCCGGCCTGGAAGACTTCTATTTATGTAACTGTTGTTCCCCATTTCGGCGAGCCTTCTGTGATCCGGCTAGTTCAGAGTTTTCCGTGAATTGGTTCCAAACAAGTACTGTAGCCATGCTTCAGTCAGAGAGACAAGACTGGGATCACGGAAAACGTGGCAGTGTGATAGATAATTGAGCCTTCTGGAGAGTGTCCCACTTTTAAATCAAATTTATATTGCTTCTTTCATGTGCCTGGTGGCTCGTGGGTCAGGCCGGGCCTTCTCTCCTCACATATGAAGTTTATCACTATCACTTGGATTATTTTGGACATCCTGGGAGCGGCGTGGGGTAGTATTGCTGTCATCGGCGCTGTTCCCACAGTGTGGTAACTCTGCACGTATCAGTGGGCTGCAGCTTGGGAAAGTGTCTCCTCTGAAGGCCTGCTCATGTTTTCTTCTCTGCCTTTTGGAGTAGACCAGTTGTCTGTCCAGAGAGAGGGACAGACATGGGGGGGGGAAATAGATGTCACCCTACTTACAGTATTCTGTGTCTCTTTCTTTCTCACCCAGGTGAGAAAGCTTTAGGCATTCTATCTTCTGTCAAGGTGGTGCAGGAGGTGTGTGTGGAGGAGTTAGCTTGTTTTCTTTTTCCCCTTTCTATTATTATGATTATTATTACTGTGTCATTACTTGGAGATCAAAATTGGGCATGCAGTTCTTCCTAAAAGGAACCCACAGATGAAATTACAGATGCCTTTGTTAGACTTCTGCTCCACTTTACTTTTTCTTGGCCTGGCTCCTGGCACACTAGCATTTAAGGAATATAAGAATCAAACACAGCTAGGTAATAATTTTTGTCTGCATTAAATTGTAAAGGTTTAGCTCACAATGGGCATATGCCATGGTTGTGGCTGTGTTTATGCAATGGACTCCTCTATCACTCTGTTTTAATTTTAGAGGGTGAAAATATTTCTTTCTTAGAGCTGTTTTCTTTTTTTATGTATCGGTTCATGGATAAGACTTGCTTGGAATCTAAGACCTAAGAAGATTGAAATGAGATAGAGTAGGCACGTGTAGTGTTCTGGGCGTTCGGATACTGGGGGTGAACATAGCTTATTTAAATGGGACACATTGTGAAAAGTGATTTATCCAGACTGGTTTTGCATAATGTAGAGTTCTGACACCTTTGTCTTCCACATGGTAGGAAGTAACGTTCAGTACACTGAGTGCATTGACAAGAGCTTTTCCCATAGTTAATTATTTGGTCTTGCATCTTATTTATAATGTTTGCATCAACCAAGACTTATTCGTACCAAGAAGGGCCATTCACTGTTTTTTTATTTTTTATTTTATGAAGGTTTTTGAATATAATCATTGGATACTTTCTATACTAAGAACAGTTACATTTATTTAATCACATTTTTTTCAAATAAATCCCTTGGGCTATAGTATTTTAAAGTGAGAAAATAAAGACCCTAAAATATACATTGTATGGACAAAATTTTAATAACTTCTTAGAGTAAATGCATATTATAAAGTATGATTATTGAACATTACCAAGGTTAAATCAATCAATACTGAGTCATGTGAGCTGGGTTATTAAGTATAGTTATACAGTTCTGAAAAATAAATTATGGGATACTTAAAAACAGTCAGATCTTAATATGGTTTAAAAAGCATTATGGTAATATTGGCCCTAACTGTGAAAGTTTAGCTCTATTTTACTATTTTTTTTAAATAAAAAAAATAAACCTCTTTGACTTTTTTTTTTTCCTGGTTTGTCTTCATTGTGGCATTCTTTAATAAGTCACTTCAGGGCAAGATAAAGAGGGCCTTAGGCCATGTTGGGTAGAGACCCCTAAAGTAGAGGTTTCCCATGGGGGGAGCCTTGCTCTCATCCCAGCATGGCTGTGAATACTACTCAGAGCATATTGTATGTTTTCCTGAGAGTCCCTTAGGGCCCTTAGGATAGTGTTAGGTGGTGGCTTTTCCATACTCAGTCAGGGGAAGGTGGAGATTTTCAGGACATCACAGGGCCACCCCTCATGCCCTTTTAAATGTCCTGTTGTCAAGGATAGAGAGAGACTCTCTTCTGGTGTCTTGAGGACTTACACTTTCTCCTTAGTCTCTTAGACTAGCAGGACACAGAGCATTTAGTCCACAATTAGAGTTAGTCATGTTATCCCCAGTCTGGTGTTGATGGCAGCTTTGTGTCACTTTGTCATATCTTAAACAAAACCTGCCCTACAGTCTTGCAGACACCTTCAAAATGTCAGATTGTTATTTTAGTAAACCACAACATTATGCTTCTATATTTTTAACCAAGACGAAATTAATAAGATTGCTATGGCCCTGGAATTAATTAGTAGGAGGATTAGCGCTGTGTCGGCTAAAATGGTGGCGTAAACACTGTAACCTTGCTACATGTTTGTTTTCACACTACTGAAAATAAATAAAATGAGCCTTAGGATAGGGATTAAGTTTCTCTTGGCTCTAGACAGCAGATGCAATTGGAATGCAGCAGAAACTCTGAAGTATTAGGAACGATGTTATGTAAGGAATAAAACAAAACCCACATCCCTTCCCTACCCCGTGGTCCTGTCACGATAGTCCAATCTGTGTCGTTGAGAAGAGATTTTTAAAAATACACCTCTGTGCTATTTATTTTTTCTTGGTGGTGAACAGGGCAACTAAATCTTTTGTAGACTTTATCACTTGGCTGCCATGCACAGATTAGACAGAACTTAATGAAATCTTGCAAGGTCTCCCTCATTGCACCATCATGATCTAACAACTAAAAATATGAAGTAGACCATGCGTTTCCTAGTCCTGTAACTGGAGTCATATGCAAGAGTCTGCTCTCTTCCAGCCTTACAGAATTCCAATTTGGAGATCCTATTTTTGGATAATAGCAGCCATGTCTGGCTTTCCTGACTCTCTGGGTTTCCAGCGTCCCTCCACACCACCATACTTGTGGCTTATCATCATTGTCATATACCAGATGAGCTCTGAGAGATATCTGGCCACTGTGGATTGGGCTGTGCTTTCTGACTTGTCTAATAAATCCTGTCCATATTAAAAAAATACTGTAATCTTCTGGTCTTGCTGGGAAAGGACCACATGTTGTATCTAGACTCAAACCTGCCCCATCCCATTCTGCCTTCTACTTCCCTATGCCCTGTGGGGCTTTATTAACATGGCTTTTAAATATTATTTAAACCTCTCCACCAACTGCCTCCTCTCCATCCCCTACTATCCTATTTATCCCCTTCTATTTTCTCACTTGGAAGAAGCCAATTAGCCTTTATTTCTCTCATTCTCTCTGTCTGTCTCTGCCTCCCTCTGTGGGTATGGTATATGCATGTATGTGTGTGTCTGTGCTGGGGACAGAGTTCCACAAATGATTTGACTGCTCTCTGCTTTTAATCTTTGAGACAGGGTCACTCGTTGAACTTGGAGCTCTCTTGTTAGACCGGAAGGCTAGTGAGTCCCATGGGTGCCTCTGGGGTGACAGATCTGTGCTTTAACATGCTCTCTGGGGATCTGAACTCAGGTCCTTGTGATTGCCTGGCTAGGTCTTTACCCACTGAACTATGTCCTTATTGTGCACAATAGTCCTACCATGTAAGCAGCCCAATTATTGAGTAGTACTCAGCTTAGTAGCTGGGCAATGGACAGTGGGCAATCTTACGTTTACGTAGCTCCCAAAACATATCTGGCTATGCTGGCCCCTTAGGAGACATTAAGCTATGTCCCACATTTCGATGAGTCGGAGATGTGCCTCAATCCTTGCTGTCCCCAGAAAGACTGGCCAGCGTTGTGGTAGGGCATCTGGTTATTGCTCATTTCCAGGGCTGCTGTTTCTCTGGACGCCTCTCTCTTTTCTTGCGGTGCTGGGACCCGAACCTCAGGCTGTACGTGTTAGGCAAGCACTATGCCTCCCTCTGGGCTTGAGGCCCCACTAGACTCTGCCTCTCCCTCTCGGAAGGTCCTCTCCACAGCTCTGCAGCCAAGGGTTTGAGGCAGCATGAGAAGCTCTTTGGAGTAGTTTTCTCTTCTCACTCCCTCCTGCCCTTTTGGTTAGAGGCAGCCACTCCCTGGACTCACAGTCCTGGCTATCAAGCCTCGGGAGCCTTTAAAAGGATTTTTCAAAACAAAACAAAACAAAACACCCCCTCCTGAACTCGAGATTAGCCACTTAAGCTCATTAAAGTTCCTTTAAATACTAAAATGTCGGGCTCCTGGGGGCTATCCCCCCAAACCATATTTTCATTCTTAACATTGTTGTCATTCACTGTGCAGTAGATTAAGGCCAGCTCCCTCTGAGTCCAAAAACGTCCCCCTCTCTCAGCAGGAGGGTCCCAATATGTCTTTGTTTGAGCTCCAGGACAGCCTGAGCCCAAGGGGCCACTGGCTCTGGCACAGCTCGGGGTTTCCATCTTTAAGGTAGAGAGGAGTTTGTGTTTCTCCTCAGGAAGGGGTAGCTAGGAAGACAAGGACCAGCCTTTGCAGGGTTCGGAAACTGCTACCAGTCACTCTATGTGATTAAGACCAGAAGAGCTCTCTGGTAGCCTGGATTTAAGGCCCTGCCTATTCTTAATAGGCAGGGTGGTGAAGAGCGTTTTGCCTGGGACCAAGCTGCAGCTCCAGAGCCTCCTGTGCGGGTCCCAGGCATTTCTGTCTCTTTCCCAAACGTGGATTTTTATGGCCCCACCTGCCTTGCCCCTGCTACCCAGAGCATCTCTTCAGAAGCACCCAGCAGGTCCTCCCAATTTTCCTGCCCTCAAGCTGGCTCTGGGGGAGCTAGTTTTCTGGTTGTGACTGTGGAACAAATCCTTTTTAACATAACTATCTGGAGTTTTCTCCCCTGCTGTTCCCTTTCTCTCTTCTATCTCCCCTTGGCCTTCTTCACAGTGTGGCACTGATTCCCTTTATTCTGGCATCCCTGTTAGTGAGAGTCGCTATCTTCACAGAGGTATGGCTATAGTTGTTAGTACCAGGGATTCTAAAAATACCCAGAAGGAAAGAACACCTCAGAAAACCCCGTTTTGTTTTCCTGGCTTGGGTGTTGTTGGGTCCCACAACTCACCTTCCCCCAGGACACTGCTCACTCTTAAGTGCCAGGATTCAACTACAATACTGTCTTTTAATGGAACATTTTACTTGCTTTCTGCTCTAAACCCATCTTGAGAATTTTTACATTTCAAGTTACCCTACATACAGGCTAGAGGCTTCCCATATTGTCAGATCACAGAAGGTATTATGATGTCATTCACACTGGGGTATAACTGGACTGTTCACCTGAAGATACTTCTTGCTTGGAATGGTGTGGAGTCAAAAGAAAGAGCATCCTATGCCGAAATCCTAGACCCTAGAGTGGACCAGTAATAGAGATAATTTTGCTCAGAAAGAGCATGGCGCCGCACAAGAAGCTTTCCTGTTTGTCTGTATGGCATGCTGGCTGAGCTTATTATGCATTCACTTATCTTTTCTCTGGGTTTTATTTTGTCTGTGCCCAATTATTGGCTGGGCCATTCCATTCTAATAGTCCGTATCCATAGATGCACACAGTAGACAGGTGGGTGCGAATGGTTTGGACCTGTCATGACTGTCTCCAGAATTGGAAAAGGAGCTCTAATCAGTTATCTTATTGTTAAGAGATGTTCTGGGTACAAGTGACTCATCTGTCTGAAGGCATAATATACCAACAGCAGAGACCATGGAGGAACACTGCTTCCTGGCCAGATCACCTGGCTTGCTAACACCCTTTCTTTCTTTTAAAAATTATTTATTTTTTATGTGTACTGGTGTTTTGTATGTTATGTCTGTGTACCACTTGTGTGCAATACCCCCAGAAGCCAGAAGAGGGCTCCATAGTCTCTGGAGTTACAGATGGCTGTCAGCAGCCATGTGGGTGCTGGGAATCAAACCCAGGTCTTCCAAATGAACTGCCAGCACAGTTAACTGTTGAGTCATCTCTCCAGCCCCTCAACTACCTTTCTGACACTGGCAAGGCCCGTTTGCCTAGGGATAGCCCCACTCACAGTGGGCTGAGCCCTCTCACATCAGTTAGCAATTGAGAAAATGCAACATGGCCACGCCCACACACTGATCTGATGAAGAGAATTCCTCAGTTGAGATTTTTCTCTTCCCAGGTGAATGCAGTTTCTGTTAAGTTGACAAAAACTAATCAGCACAGGCTTACTATAAGAATTAGGACATCGGGAGCTGGGCGTGGTGGCGCACACCTGTAATCCCAGCCTTTAGGGAGGCAGAGGCAGGAGGATCTCTGTGAGTTCGAGGACAGCTAAGGCTACCCAGAGAAACCCTGTCTCAGGGAAAAAAAAAACAACAAAAAAAAACCAACTTAGGACCTCCACTCTGTGTAGCATGACTGCTGTGTTTTATATGAATAAAAGCCTAACTATATTCTTTAGAGCTGTGTACATACCTAACTAACGTCATGTGGTTGTTAGGAGCAGAGTCTCAGGAGCCAGTGTGTCTGGGATCACATTCTCGCTGTTTTCTTGCCAAGGGGTTCCCTTGCTCTGTGCCTATTTCTCTTTCCTAAAATGGGGTGATAGCAAGCCCTGCCTCCTTGGGTCCTCTTGGTTTAATATTCCTAAAGCATGTGGATCGATGCTTGGCTTATAGAAAGTGCCATAAGAAACTCTCTGGGTTAAACATCTATCCTCTTTCAAATTTCAAAGAACCTTTGTCTATATTAGGAATTGATCCTTTACAACAATTTTTTAAAATGGCCAAGGAAGAAAAATTTGATTTCCCCCCGCGTTTATACCTGAGGAAACCGAAGCTCACAGAATTTACTCACGTCAGAGAGAAAAGCTGGGATGCTGTCCCCAGCCAGTGACCCTGGTAAGATGGCCTTTCCACTAAAATCACGCCATCTGCTGCTTGGGTTCTGGTGTTCACACCCCGGTGAGGTCACGATTCTGTTTGTCTTTTTGAACAAGCTCTTGGAAAACAAGACCCCACCTGCTGGATGCCTGTGCTTACAGGCTCTTTTCCTAAGGCAGCTGTTGTACTCAGTGGTTTTCAAGGACTTTTTTTTTTTTTTTTTTTAATCTGGCTATTGCTTAAATGTTTGTGTGTGTGTAAGCTTCTGGAATATGCTCATCTCTCTTCCTTATCAAGCCACCCAACACACACAAAGCCACCCCAGCCCATCCTTTTCCTGGATCATGCTGTCTGTATTAATCTCTAATGTCAGCTTGCATAGTTGTTCCTCTCCCCCCCCCCCCACCTCCAAAGAAGGAGAACAAACAACAGAAGGTATCAGCATCCATTTCCCTTCCCCCAGTTCTCAGGGTTTGCAATGGTGACTTTTTTTTTCTATGAGCCTGTCTGCACATTTGGCAGCAGAACTGTTAAATATCAGATCCAGAGGCTTCCAGACACAGCTTCCATTGGGACCAACCAGCAGCTGTCCATCCATCCCTCGGATAACCCCTTTCCAAGTTTTCTTCTGGATGGCGTTGCATTTCTCAAACACAGCTCAGCCACAGCTTGAAAGGATCCCACGGGGTCCCACTGAGGCCGACTTCTAGAATCAGTGTCATCTGTCTTGTTTGGGGGATGCCGCTTGGCTGGGCTGAGCTGATCTAAACGTGACCATGGAATGCTGGTCGTCTCAGAAACCACACATTCCTGGGCTGTGTTACATTTTTTTCTCTCCATGGCCAAGACTTTTTGTTCCCTTAAAACTAGTTCTAGTCAGCTTTGGAGAAACCAAGTGTGTACATGAATTCAATCTTTGTAAACTGGTGGTTAATAAAGTGAGGCTTGCGGGTGGTACGTGAAGAGTTAGAGTTCACCCCATTTAGTTGTAGGTAGATTTTTTTTTTCAAATTTGATATTACATGGACTCAAAGAGGTGGTTCATTAATGAAATTATCCATTTAATCAAAAATAAAACAAAACATAAATTTATAGTCTACCAGACTATCGAGAAAGGTGAGTTAAACAACATTATGGACAAAGAGAAAACCCAGTGTTCTCTGTCATTATGGGAGATTTCATAATCTTCAGTGTTTGTCACGATTAAAAGTGTCTATAAATATCTACATATAGTTTCTTAGTACATGTGGCTATATCTCAAGACTATGAAGGAAGGGAACTTTCTGTCCTTCTAATCCTTTTATTTCTAGCATCTTGTATAACTCTAAAGACATGTTGGTTACAGAGAAAGGTACATTTGTCAATACGTGGCTTGCTTTAGAGGCACTGAGAAGGCTTTGTGGAGAGGTGAGATTAACTGGTTCTTAGAGAAATGGATGGGGATGTAGGACAGGGCAGAGTGTGGAGGGTTCTAGGTAGAGGAAGAAGCATGAGCAAGTGGTGGGAGTCCCGAGAAGAAAGAATGTGGGTTCCAACAGTCATTCATCTTGGGGATGGTGTTAGTCACACTGTCAAATACAGTGAAGGCTGGCTTGTTTGTGGACTGGAAAAAAAATAGTGCCAAACAGTGAGGAGCAGTATGTAACATGTGAAGGATGTTCAACTTCGTCCCCTGGCTAGCAAGCAGCCAGCAGGGCTATCTCACTGCAGCGAATAGATGTGGCCTTCAGTTTCCAGAAGAGTAATTCTGGTAGCAGGGTTGGGTGTCAGTAGGAGCTTTGGAAGAGACTGGCCAGCAGGACCAGCTAGGTAGTTGCTGTAGGATGTGAGGGATGGTAAGGACACGGAATTAAGGAGGAGGCCTTTGAGATGAAGAGCATCAACATGATGCAGAACATTCCCGACAGAAGATTAGTTAAACTTAATGACTTTGAGAAAAGGGGTGTCAGCAAAGGAAGGGAGAAAAGTGATGACCTAGAATGGGTGAGATGATAAAGGAGGCAAGATGTGGAGAAGGTGTTTGGGGCAGGCAGAGGGGGGTAAGTGAAGATAGGCTAAGCCACTGACAGATTTCAGCTGGACGTGTCCAGAAGGCAAAGGAGCTCCCTGGAAAGCAGCCTGGACACACGTCCTTAGGATACACTATTCTATCAGGGGTAAGAAGAGGGTGTCCAAGGTGCACAGACCAAGGAAACGATGTGCTTTGGGGAGCATCGCATTCAAAGAGTCCTGGTCCTGGTTCTACAAACAGGGCACTCGTGGGGAATTGGCAGTTAGGCATTGGGGTGGGGAGGAGGCAGGGCAGGATTTAGGAGGCCGCACTCTAAAAAGTTGCTGAAGAAGCAGAGTAGTGGGATGTGGGCAAATCTTGAGAAGATGCAGAGTGAAAGATGGGAGGGCAAAAGATAGAATTTGAGGTGAAGAAAGAAGGGGAAGATGATGTTTGCAAGTTGGGAAGTCTGAGTCCTTTTTATGTCAAAGACGAGTGTAGACTGGAGACCCAGGAGAAAGCAGAGCATGCATCTGCTATTGGAGATGCCTGAAGAAGGGTCATGGACCATCTGCAATGCAGGCTCTGCCTGCTTTTCTCTTTAATAACCATTTATTCCCTGTCTTTGCTGCATATCCCTTTCAGTTAGCTGATCTGCTCAGCACCAGACTGAGGTCTGAAGAGTGAATCTCCTGTCCTCCACTCACTGAAGCTTTCTAGACATTTTCCTGCTGAGTCTCATGTGGTTCATGGACCTGCGGAAGACAGCAGAGTGAGGACCCAGATTATTTCTTTCTTCATATATTAATTAAGCTTAATTTGTGTAAACCTCACTAATCTGTAGTTTCTCTGTAGTCTCCCAATCCATGCAGAGTTCTCTTTGGTCATGGTGTAGTTCCAGGCATACGTGTGGCTCGTTTCCCAGAATAAATCTCAGAGCCTCCTCACAACCAGAAACTAGTCAACTGTGCTTGGAAAAGACACACCCAAGAGCCTTTCGTTTGAAGAGCTTTTGCTTTCCATGGCATTTGGAGGTACCCTGAGAGAAGAGACTGGAGGGTATGAGCACAATCCTCCTCTCAGGTTATAGCATGATGGCTTGACCTCTTTACCTACATTTCGTAGTCCTGTCCACTGCCTGATGTGGTGGTCAGTCTATTGTTGCTATACCAAAACACCTGGGTTAGGAGCTTTATAAACAAAAGAGGCTTTTCTAGCCCACAGTGAAGGCTGATCGTCTAAAATCATGGGGTCTCATCTCTTTGGCCTCCTGGTGGATGACATCACAACGGCAGAAATGTGTGCAGAGGAGATCACATACTGAGGCGGGAAGTCAAAGATGGTTGAGTTGGCTGGTCCTCTTTGTGACAACTTGCTCTCACGAGAATAGACTAAGGTCTTTGAGAACCATGTTCATCCCTTCCAAGGGCATGCCCAGAGACTTAGCTACTTCCCAAGAAGTCTTGTTTCTAAAAGGCTCTGATACCTCTCACTGTCATGATGTGGAGGGTGCAGCCTCTAGCACAAGCACCTCTGAAGAGCACACACAAGCCACACCCAAACTCTTGCACTTGCCTACATACTTCCATCCCCAGACTGGAGGCTAGAGTGATTGCAGAGAGCATAGTAGGCTTTCAGGATTGGCGAGCTGTAATTCCATCTTTGTCTTTGCTTTGGCTGGGTGGGCAAATCATTTAACTTCGTAGGACGATCCCATCACCTGTTTATTGTACCTTGAGCCTCAGAGGTGTGAAGTATGAGGTGTGTGATGTGTGCTGGCTCAGTGTTCACTGTTTCGATAGAGTTATGGGAAGCCATGTAGAGTTGAGTCGCTTCCCACACCTTATGACACAGGAAAGAAAGAGAAAAGGGCCTAAGGGGCCAGACCTCTCAGCTCAGGGGGGAATGAAACTGAACCTGTCATTACCAAGGATGCTAAGTGCTTCCAAGTGGCTCCGCCTCTATGGCCAGTAAATTTAGTGAGAAATGTATTAGTGATGGGTTATGTGATAACACAGATAACCTAGCTGATTCACGGAATGAAATTTTCTTCTTGTCAACTGGTTGTTAGGGCTTAGTTTAGACTGGGCTCGAGGGCCGGAAGGGAGACTTGAACAGGGCCCCATCTATAACACAAATTGCAATACTTAATGATGTATTATTTTTCAGTTTCCCTGTTGGCAGTTAAAGAGCAGGGGCCAAATGGAAAGTACTCTTTTAAATGGCAGAGCAGCCACAGCGGGACTGTTGAAAAGCCATTAGTAGCCCAAGCCTAGTTAAGATCAGCTCAGGTAAATGCTGCCCGTCACAGGCTCTTTTCCCTTGCTCAATTACTGAAGGATTAAAGGACTTCCCCCTAACACACTCCTTTGAAAATTTAATGATGTTTCGTATTGCGGAGGTGACGTACTGTACTGTTAAGGTGAAGTGATTTTAGCTTCTCCTTTGACATTGCTAGCTGATCAAAGAGGAAAGGTTTCGGAGTTCACGTTACCTATAATGGGGTAAGACCCGCCATCAGCCCAGTCACATGCTGCAGAATCCAGTGTGCTCCCGCTGCTGACTTTGCCAGGTTATGTTAACTTCCGAGAACTGTGTGCTGGGAGGATACCTCCTGCAGCTGGCCTTCCAGTCGGTGAGACAGTCATCCAGATGGCAGCTGTTCCTTCCAGAGACGAAGCGTGTCTTTGTAAGAGGCTGATGGGAATCTGTATGTCAAGGCCTTAGCATGCTGTTGTCGTTGCATAAAGAAGTCACTTGCAGGCCCTCACTTGCAGGCTACAAAGGGAAGCATGAACTCTGAGTTGCCCTTTCAGTGTTTATGCACACACAGACATGGGCCACACACCCAGGCACACTTGGTCCATTTGTATGGGCAAGGATTTTCATACACAAGACCAATGGATAGAAAGTCTGAGTGAAGTGCCTTGCGCTTCTAGGAAATTGAATCAGTAATTCTTAGGGGAACAAGTCATGTACCCAGATTCACCAACACCAAGGGAAGAGTCAGTCAAAAGGAAGCTTTAAGTTCAAAAACATCAGCATACAGTGAGTGATCTGGAAATCCAGGCCAGTCCTGGGATCCCTGAAGAGCACACTAGGAACCCTGTGACACATAGCTGAGGCTTCCTAGATAGGTGGCCTCCATCTTACCAAGTGTACACGATGCCAGACAAGACACTGACAGCCTTTTGCCAAATCTTTCTGCATTCAGAAATCCTAGCATCTAAGGACCATCTCCAGTTTCAAAACTCAACTTGCAACAGAATCGATGGTTTGCTTGTTGGTTTCTTATTTGCTTACGCTGAAGCTGGAGTTCAGTTTAGCATGTGTGTACTTAATCTCCCCCTCTAAAATGAGAAACCATCTTCAGTCCTTCTCTTTGCTCTTTGTTCTAAAATGAGCATTTAATTAAAGTTACTTTGATATTAAAGTAAGATTTAGAATTACGGCCTCAACCCTTGGTTTTGGCCAGCCCGGGAGATAACCTCATTCAGTTTTTATTTCACTAAAATTCATTGATCATTTTGTTTGTGTTAGGCATTGTTATAGATTTTTGGACTGCATAGTGCAGTGAACAAAGACTCTCTGGTTTTGGGGGTTTTATACTCAAGAGGGGAAGAAAGATACATAAAAAAGCTTTTCCTCAGCTTTTTTACCCAATCACTGGACTCCTGTTCCTGTGTTTATTCAAATGTCCACCTTTCCCTGCTCCCACTTCTTTTTATTATTGTTACCCACTCTGCACTCTCCACTCCCCCTCTGTTTCCTCTTTCCCCAGACCACCGTCTAGCATAGACTGTACTTACTTTGGTTTGACACTATATTGTCTACCCCACAAGACTAAAAGCTGCATGAGCACAGGGCCATTGCCTTCTCTGCAGAGATGCCTGGAACATCGCAGGCACTCAGTGATTGTTGCAAGGCCTGGAGTAACTAAGCAAGGGAGAGAATACAAGGGAGGCCGGAAGGACAGTTCTAGGAAATTCTTCCTGAGCTGGTGGGTGACAGTGAGTGCCTTGTACTGAGATGGTGAGGAAAATGGAGGGGTGATGCAGTTGGGGAGCAGATGGGAGCAAGGGGTTTTTTTGGGGGGCGTTATGGGTAAGGGATTCTGCTCATTAGCTGTGTTGTTGTTCTCTGTAAAAGGAATCACGTAAGTGGAAAAAACCAGCAGTACTGATATTTGGGAATTCTTTGGAATGGTTTGAAAACTGAATTTTGCTTTACAATATGTGAGAATCCCTTGAGTTGCTTTCTAGAAGCTGTGTGTGTGCATGTGTGTATATGTGTATGAGAGAGAGAGAGAGAGAGAGAGAGAGAGAGAGAGAGAGAGAGAGAGAGAGAGAGAGAGAGAGAGATTACAGCATTTGTAGAAGAATGGTTGGAAGTGCTTGTAAGTCATCCTGTTGGATGAAATAAATTAGACTTAGAAAGACAAATATTACCTTTTCTCTTCTATGTGAAATCTATATTGTAGACTGCGTGTATGTGTGTGTGAGTGCGTGTGTGATGTAAAAACAGAAGGTAGAAGAGGCAATGTGGGGGAGAAGGAAGGTGTCTAAAGGGAGGGGGACTGTGGGAAGTGTGAGTTCAACTTGGAGGGGAGGAGGGATAAGAAACGTAGCTTGACATATGCAAAGAACAATGATCTGTGTTTGAAAGTGTCATAATGAAACCGTGCATTAGTACATCAACTAAAAACTAATTTTAAAGAGAGTTAGTGATCTGGAAGAAGCACCAAGCACTAGGTATGTTCTGTATAGACTACACTGTTGTGAGGACAGAGGCCTGCAAGGCACATTGGGCAGACATTGTACCACATCCTGAGTATAGGTCCCCGCTTTGGGAACCTGTAAGGAGTGTCTCCTATTACCAAGACCAGAAACACACCCCTCCATGCGGTGTAGAAATGAAAGATTATATATGTCTACCAAGCATCAGTAAAGAGCCTCAACAAGTAGCAGCAAATTATGCTGATAATTTGCTTGCTAATGTTTCCAACAGCAGCTGTAGAACTATCAATATATATTATAATATATATAACAGCTATATAATGTAATTATATAAAAATATAATATGATATATTATGTATGAAATATATAAATGTATTGTATACTATATAATTTATATATAAAAATAAAATATTGTATGTAATATAATAATATATATTTCACCTCCATTACTTTCAACCTTCTTAAAGAGTAATTTTGATGGTACCATGAAAAACTGAACGCTATACACTGAGAGCCAAGGAGAAAGGATGTGTTTTAAACAAACTAATAAGCAAATTATTTTTAATTTATCGCTACTTTCTGGGTTTCCACTTCAGAGCCCAAACTAATTGACATGAAAAATGTAATATAATGTAATATCCAAGTTAGGATGTACATTAAAATCTCTGCCAACAAATGGTATGCCCTTAATACAATTCAAGGTAAAAGAAAAAAAAATAAATCATTTGACTTATGGGAGGAAATGCCTCATGAGTTAGTTTGCTGGTTCTCTGCCTCATAGTGTGTTGACTAGGCTTTGTCAACTTGAAACTAACCAGACACGCCTGGAAAGAGGAAATCTCAATTGATAAAGGTAAGATTTTTAAATTTACAAGAAATTTCGGCCCAGGAGATGGCTCGGTGGTTAACGTACTTGCTCCCAGCATCCACCTCCCCAGCGCCAGGATTACAAATGCAAACTGCTGCCACGTCTGGCTTTTACATGGATGATGGGGATCCAAATCCATGCCCCCAGTACCACAAGGGCCTTCTGGCCAGCTAGTCTAGAGGTATCCTGGAGCTCCAGGCCCAGTGAGAGATGCTGTCTCAAAACATTAGAGGTGGAACAATTGAGAATAATAGCAGATGTTGACCTGCGGCCGCTACATGGACACGCACAGAAGCTCATACACACCTGCACACACGGACACACATGAGAGCATGTACACACACAAACAAGTGAAAGGAAAATTGATTTACCTGAATCCTGAAGGCATATCGCCATGAGAAAGGTGGAACTTAGCAGAGGCTTAAAAAGTAGAGACTACATTTGGAGCGGAGATAGGGAAATCCACGCAGGTTGGGTCTGGAAACAAACTTGGAGCAATCGACTCTTCACACGCTTGGGATGGGAAGTTGAGCCTGGACAAGGTGAAGTGACTGTGCCAATGTCCTGTGGATTTTAAATGGTGGATAGGTTTTCTCATGGTAAGCCCAGCTCTCTCTGCACTCAGTCACAAGTGCTCCTATAAGTGAAGCCTGGGCACACTGTCCCGCTCAACAGACTATGCAGGAAGAGCATGTCCGCACCTCCCATGAAGATTGAAGCAGCTCATTGTATAATCAGCATTCGAGAATGAATGCAGTGAAGCTCCATCTGCTCGACAGAATGAATGTTAACTGAGAAAGAAGCAAAGGATGTGCTTACTCAGAAAATATCCCTTCTACTGACTCTTGCAGGTTTAGGCACATGTAAGTTTGACCATTCATCGCTATAAATGTACCCTGAGAATAAAAGCATTGACTTATTATATGCATATGTATTTATGTATATGTGGAAACACTGAACTTCAGAAATGGGAAGTGTTTCATAGATTATAAACAGGACTGCTGGATTTCTAATCTGTGTTTCTTAAAGTTAATCTCTTAGTTGAGTTTTGCTTTTTAAAGAAATCAGTCCTGATAATTTATTCTTTTAATTCAGATACCTAGTCCATTAACACTTAATGTAATGAGTGATAGGGCTGGACTTAGGTCTACCACTTTGCTATTTGGTACTTAAAAATTTGAAGGGGAAAGGATATAATGTTACAATTTCAAAAATAAATAATTTTTAAAAACTAGTTTATTACAGAAAACATACTAATCAAGGATAATCTAAGAGTTAAAATAATTTTTTCTCCTGTGTTTCTTTTGATTAATAAATTTAACTTAGAATTTCATTTTAATGTACTTGCTATTCTACTATACCCCTTTACATTAGTTTTAAATTGCTTTTAGTAGTTGCTGCTAAGATTACAATATACATTATAACCTATGTACAATATATTTGGTGTTAATATTTTTGCCTCTGCACACAGCATGCCAGACTCTGAAACATAAAAAAAATCATTTATTTTTTTTCTTCTGTTATTTTTTCTATGGTCGTTAGTGTTTTTCCTTTCTCTGTTCTTTGAATGAATAACTCATTTTGATCTATCACTCACATTCTTTTCCATCTCCAGTCTATTCTTAAGTGAATCTGTTGAATTTTTTATTGCTGCTGTTGTATCTTTGAGTTGCAAAGCTGCACTGCTTACTAAAAGAGCCACTACCAACGTGTGGCTGTTTGAATGCTCATTAACGAAAGGTGAAGAAGATGAAAGAGTTATAGGTTGTGGGCGCCATCTTGAAAGCATCCAGTGAGCACAAGTGTTTGGTGGCCCCTGATTGAACAGCAATGACATAAAACATTTCCTTCACTGTGGAACAATATATTGTATTGGACATATATCTCAGTGGTAGAATATCTACTTATGATAAGGGAGGTTATGGGTTCGGCCCCCATCACCCAGAAAGAGAAGAAACAAGGTTTTCACAGAATTCCCATTTGATTATTTTTTACAGTTTGTGTTTCTTGAGGATGGCATTTCCTATTTTTTTCATGCTTTTTGAATATGCTTTAATTTACACCCTTGCGGATGGCTATAATACATGTTTCAAAAATCATTGCCAGCCAGTTCCAGTATATGGGCCATTTTGGGGTTGCTCCCATTGGCACCTTTGCTTCTGTCAACGTTGGTGATTGTAGATTGTATCCCGCATGGCTTCAATTTGTATGTTAACCTTTTTTCAGTACTCAGTTGATTTGGCTGGACTCAAATCGCAAACCGTTTCTCTGTGGTGGGCTGCTGCTGGGACTTCATCTTAGTGTGTTGGTTGCCTGTTGGGTTTCTCGGAGTCTACCCAGGTTGTGGGTGGTTTAGTGATCAGCTGGATATCTGGACAAGGCTTATACACACGGCTCAGGACCCCTTTTCTTTGTTTTGGTCTAGACCCCTAGTGTTCTAGAGGCCATTTTTGCTCCAACTCTGCCCCTGGTCCTTGCAGTCAGTAAGTCTGTTTTTTGTTTGTTTGTTTGTTTTAATCTTAGTTCTTTAGTCATGCTGTGTGACTAAGGTGGAAAAACAGTGATGACGCCGGGTTTCAATCCTTCTCCATGTGCTAACTGCACTTCAGTGTCTTCCTTCCTCCGTGCTGCTGTCTACTATGGTCACCTAGCTATTTTCTTTATTTTGTTCAGAGACTGTTGTTAACTGGGGAGTGTTGGTTGTTAATCAGACATTCATGAAAGAGAAACCATGTCTCATACTTGATATAACAGCGTGTTGTGTGACTTTGTTACTCACTTCAGATACTTCAGCTTATTCATCTGGAAAATGGGAATACTCCTTCCCTTCTGAGAGCATTGGGAAGATGAAATAAGTATGGCGAGTCTAAGAGCCTAGGCTTGTTTCTGATGTAGGATAATCAACCCCACAGTAGGTCTTGTTGATGTTTGCTGTGAGTTCACCCTTCTCATTTTCTATGTGTGGAAGTGATTGGAACCCAGCTCCCCAGAAGGACCAACACAAATATCCATTGCTAAATTAATAACATTAATTTTTAATGTGCTGTAGTTAATAAGGTGGTTCATATTTCTATGTTTTTTGATTTCCTGAAAAATGGTTGAGAGAGCAGTGTGTCAGATTTTATTAAAACTGCCATGAATTACTGTTGTGTCTTTCTTTACCTTTTTATCACCTTGCTTTTTGTAAGGCTTTTTTAAACTTTTGAATGTCTTGTGGTTTTATTTTTTATTTTTCCCCACCTTGGGATACTTCTACTTGAACCACAATTGTTCTGTTTTCTTTTGCCCTGGGAGGAGAATGGTCAGTGACTGTTTTTGATCCCTGCCTGAAGTTACCTTTCCATGCTGGTAACCTTACAGAGATTCACTTGGGATTGCTGACATGTTCTGGGTACAGAGGCCTTGTCTTGCTTACAGATGGTAATACTCCATTTACTGTTGTTATGACAAACGTCATAGAGAAACCAATAGTTCTGAAGATTCAAGATCATGGTGACATGGGTCTCATGGCATAAGACAGCATGATGTCAGGAGTGGGCATTGGAAAGGGAGAGAACACGACTAGATAAGAAGCCAGAAGTATTTGGGGTTGGAGGAATTGGCTCTCTCTCTTTTTCTATCCACTCTTTTAAGAGCTAGCCCAGGTTCGGGGAGGACTATACCTGAGCCATCCTGAAGGCAGCACTCT
Organism: Pachyuromys duprasi; assembly: GCA_028658305.1. Lineage (NCBI taxonomy): Eukaryota > Metazoa > Chordata > Mammalia > Rodentia > Muridae > Pachyuromys > Pachyuromys duprasi. Next base: position 23,813,925 of record CM053759.1, on the reverse strand, counting down.
GATGCCATGAGTACTGTCCATGAAGCCTCACTTCTGAATATTCTGTCATACCATCTTTTAATTCTCATATAGAAAGTTAATCTTCTAATACACAGCCACTTAGAAAGAAACACATCCAAGCCAATAGGGGCCAAGTCAAACATCTCAGCTCTTTGCACAGCCCCTCTGAGTGGGAGACCTCTGTAGCTCTCAGTTTGGGGCTCTCTCATCAGCAGGCGGGCTGGTCCATGATGCACGATCTTCAGCATCATTTCATATCTGGAGATACTTATTCTACAGGGACAAATTGCTTCTCCTTTTCCTAGTGATTGCTTTCCAGGAGCCGTTGGTGCTGGAAGCCATGTTATTTGTATGTAGACTAAAATACAGAGACCAGAGACCCCAAACAGTGAAGGAACAGGGTGTGCATATGTCCTGTTTCTGTTCCAGAAGAAATGATTGGGAAGTTGAGTCCTGCCTTGTGTTTTACTCAAGTCATATTCTGTGGCTGCTTTAGAGAGGGCTGGATCACTGTCATCACTAACCTGAGTCTCACTTGGTTAAGGATTTCCTTCCATCTCCTTTCACCCCAGACCCCTTTCGCTCAGTCTCAGCCCTAGAGGTCGAATAAAACTGTGCAATTTCAAGGTTTCCGTGTTGCCCGCTCCAAGAGGTGATGGCTACGGCAGCTTTGACCTCGCCTCACCTCTGAAATCCCCCCAGGAAAGCCTCACCAAGAGACCCATGTTGCGTCATGGCTTTAAATTGCATTTGGTGTGAGCACATGGGAGGGAAGCTCTCTTGTCCCAGCTGGGCGGCATATCCTGGCCCTGTGTGTCACCTGTCTGGTCCAGCTTGGGTGGCGTGGAACTGATTCCCGAACATGGGACATCCAGAGTGGCAGAGCAATATGCCATTTGTGACTGGTCTTTTTAAGGCAAGTTCTGGATTAGAATTTGAAGTGTGGGGCTCAGCTCCAGGACTACGCAGCAGTTTACACCTGGATTCCTGGTGGTTTTGCCCTTAAGGGACTGACATAATAACATAACAGTGGCCCCCCTCTCATGTGTGTGTGTGTGTGTGTGTGTGTGTGTTTCAGGATGACCCAGGGCTTCATTTGACTGTCTTCTCTTGAAGCATGGGTCCATGGTTGGCTCTGGATTGTGTGTAGAGGAACCAACTTCTTGTTTGGTTATACTGGCTTCTTCTGCTATGAGTGCTGTTTCTCTCCTTTGTTCCCTCTACAGTCCTTTCCAGTTCTTTTAACCTCCCTTTAGCTCATTTTCTTTTCGCCAAGGAGCTCCTCTATGCCTTGAGTTTCAGCTGGCATCTCTTGGAAGGTGACATTTTTTATGCCAAACTTATTCACTTTACTTCTACACTGGTCCCTGAACCAAGGTTCTCCACAATCTTTAGGGGATATGGTGGCTGAGATGGTGATCCAGTTTGGATATCACAGAGATCCTCAGTGTCAGCATTACTGACACATTCGGGTGCATGACTCTGGTGTGGGTGCTGCCCTAAGCTGTGTTTAATGGTGAATGTTATCCCTGGCACACCTGCTCTAGCAATCCCTGACATGGCCAGGTCCCCTTGTGGTGGACATCATCTTTTCTATTTCAGAACGGCTGGGCATAGTAACATCCCTAAGGTAGTAGCTACATGGATACTGAGCAGGCCTCAGGGAGATTGTCGAGTTTGGACCTACAGAGGTGCTGATAGGATGAGGAGGGCATGAGGAAAGTCAGGGAACAGAAAGATACGGCTGTTGGTCTCCAGTTTAGGGGATCCTTTTACCTAGCTAGTCTAGTCACTTGACTTCACTGGGTATTTAGTTTCTCCATGAATAAAGCAAGAATCTGGCCTTAATGAAACATAAAGGCCTACTGCCATCTGATTCTGCTACCCCCATTTCCTAATCCTAACCAATTTGAAAGGCTCCCAACTCCAGTGACGGAGCGAGTCCTTCTAAGGGAAAGAAAGTGTGTGTAAGAGAGAGGAAGCATGCTTGCTGGGCATCTAGAAAACAGTTATGCTTTTGATGATCTCCATTTACCGCTGTCCCGGCGGCTCCTGGGAAGCACATCTTGTCTAGAGGGGCAGAGAAATACTGAGCCTCAGACACTATCATATGGAAATCAGACTCTTTGACAGCTCGGGCATGTCCAAACCCCAAATATCTTCCCTCCCATCTCATCCACCTGCTCCCCCTCCTCCTTCCCCTTAGCTACTTTAATCATCGTTTCCACCCAGCCTCCTCCAGCCTATTGGAAAGAGCTAGGAGGCCAGTGATGGATTTGACTGAACAGTATGTAATATAAAAGGGCAAAGCTGAGCCTGAAGGGACCAGGGGCTGCATGAGCTCCAATATTGCTTCCTACAACAGGGCAGTGCTGGGGACTCCCTCCGGGATTACTCACATATTATTACTGCCACCGGTAAGGGTGGGAGAGGAGGGGGAGGCAGACAGGAGTGGGGGAGGGTCTTGGGATAGCTGCAGATGAGGCCGAGAATAACAACAACAATAATCATGACAACCTTTTAATAATAGTAAAAATAGCAGTAATTGTGTTTTCCAGGTTTATTAACTTTGGGAAGTCTGGTTTATTAACTCTCCCGGCTTATTAACTTTGAGAAGTCTTTGCTCGTCACAGCACAGATGCCTGAGGCTTGCTGGTGTGTTTGAGTTCATCAGTCTCAGGCTCTCAAAGAGAAAGAGGGGCAAAGGAGAAAGGGGAGGGGGGAGGCACAGTGATATTTGAAGTAATTAGAGGGACTTTATTGAAATCAAGTGCACAGGCAAGAAATGGTAATTAACTGAGAGGATGCTCCACGCTCTTTCATCCAAGGACCACTGGGTTGTCACAGATAATCCTCATCTTGGGGGCACTGGGGAGCTTGTGAACAGGCTGTGGTGGAAGCAATGTATACATATTTAAAATAGAGATCTGATGTGAATGGTGCAGGGAAGATAGGCGTGCATGCCTATCCATGTCAGGTTATCAATGGCTACAAAATAAAAAAATAAAAAAAGGGAATGGACGAAAAAGATAGATTGGCTTAGTTACAAATTTTAGTTCCAGTCCCTAACTATCATGTGATCCGAGACTGGCTAAGGGAGAGAGAATTCCTGATTATACTGTCTGAAGGTCAGAGAGGTTTTTTTTTGTATTAATAATTAGAGAGGTGTGGTCAACAATAGGGTAAAAACTGTTTTTGAAAGAGACACCATATTGGGATTAAGAACCCAGTGGGCTATGCTTCCTCTGGTTCATTTGGGTTGTACAGTGGCCTTGGAGGGTTTTCAAGATGAAAAACGTATGGTCTCCTGTGGCTAGGCAGTGGGTAGGGGTTCTTGGGAAGATGCCATGACTGCCTTTCAGATTGGGGTGAGTCTTTTGTTGTGACACTTCAACAGAAGGTATCAAAACCCCCTCTTATGGTAAATATTTGCCTGCTATCTACTATACTTACACTGCACAAAGGAATGCTGGTGCAACTTACATTGAGGTTAGAAGACCATTGGATTTGGCATCAGAAAAACAAGAGTTGAGACAGCCTTTGAAGTTCAGTTTCTTTGTGGAAGAGTGGCACATCGCGTCTCTTATAGGGCTGGCAGGAGGTTGGTAAGCAATGGTGAAGTCTGGTTAATGGTTTGCACACTCTAAGGGGCTATGTACCTTGAGGGCTAAAAGCAATCGCTGGTGTTTACCACACATTTCTGGTGGTTTTGCCTTTCCTTCCTCCTGGACCTGGATGTTATAGAGCCACTGTGTCAACGCTGATATAAGGATTGTTCCGTGTCTGGATGTACTCAATCAGTAATTTCATTGCAGCATCTTTTGTCAGTACTTTGAGACTCGTGGCCAAAATGTACCATGGACTCGCAAAGACTCTCCAGTCTTACAGGGGTTCATGTCAAATTAGGAATCAAGTTGAGGGCTGGGCCCCTCCATAGGGTTGAGGGTTGTTCTTGGGTTTGTGCAATGAGGCCTTGACCAGAACCTCAGGTTCAGATGTGGGGTCTAGGCCTTCATAAAGTCCTCAGGTTCAGCCCCTAGTGGGCACTAGTCTTCAGTTGCTGACCAGTCACTGCTCATCCATGTCTGTAGGTGGCGTGTCTAAGCATGCAAGGCATGCTAAGTAATCATTCCCCTTATCCAATACCCATTTCTAAAATCTACTAAATGTCTTCAGGGGACCAGCCATGAGCATTGTCTTCTCATACCACCATCTATCTTTCCCACTTATTAGTACTTGTTAAGCTATTATGGTCACACAAAGATATTAGGAAATAACATGGTTGAATTTTTCTCCATCATTAGGAAGAAGAAAGAAAGAGATGCCCGCAAGCACTGGGCAGGCACTTTTCATGCGTCTGACTTTGGCCCATTCAGCAAATGTTTTCGCGTTGTAGTTGGACCTGTGCAGAGACTAAAAACCAAGGCAAGATGTTTTATGCTCTGACACAGGAGCTGGAAGTGCAGATGTGAAAGTGTTGAGGACAGTGTCGCCGACATGAGCAGGAGTGACGTGGTGGGAATGTGACAGAGGAAAAACCTGCCAGGGCTGGTTGTGCAGGATAGAAAGGGGTCTGTTTCTATAGAGGACTGGAAAGCAGAGCAGGGGAGGTTTCCAGAGCAGATCAGCTGCATTCATGCCACTAGAAAGCTGTAGGCAGAGCTTGCTGTCCCCTGTTTGCTTAGCAACAGCATGGAGATCACTAGCTGCATCCAGGTACCCAGCGAACTTTGTAATTGCACTGTCTTTTATTGTCATCATGCATGGAAATGCTAGAAGGCAAACCAATTGATATCCTGACGGGTTTTCCCAAGTTTCTCATTTAAAATGTCTGCTTAAATGAAATAAGAGATCTAGTAGCAAATAGTGGTTAGGTTTACACATGTGAGGGCCACACGGCACGCACCAGGTCTACTGTGAGAGAATTCTGGATGCTAGGGAACACTGGTATAGATGATATCATCATTTTATGTAGGTTTGGTGCTTTGGGATTGAATCCAGTGTCTCATGCACACTAGGCATGAGTGATGCCACTGAGCTACAGTCCTAGACACACGTATTTTATGTTTTGTTACAGAACTACTCCATAACGTAGACTTGCCTGTACCATCACCTTAACAGGAACTAGAACTTTAATATAGACATTTACTAATTAAATTGCCCATTTCAAAGAAGTTTGGAGAAGACAATATTGGTCAGTGGTGGCTTGGCCTGGCATCAGATCCTGGCTTCTTGATACCAATATATTCCAAGAGAGAGAGGGGTGAGTGAGGTATAGGAGGGGAGAACAAGAGCACACTGGGAACAATGGGAAGAACAAGAGCACACTGGATTGGAACATAATAAAAGATGAATTGAAAATCAGAGAAGATGAAGATGGTAGCAAGATTGACCTTTAGCCCTAAAGGTCCATAGTTCCTTCGAGGCTGCAAACCATTAAGCAGACTTCACCATTGCTTACCAACCTCCTGCCAGCCCTATAAGAGACGCGATGATCAAAGCCTAAATGAAGAACCATGGTGGGCTATTTCTGTTTTGTGTATTGAGGTAAAATGCATATGACATGAACCTGGACGTGGTGGTATACACCTACAATCTTAGCACCCAGGAGGCAGAGGTGGGAGGATCACTGCAATGTCAAAGCCATCCTGGGCTGTGTAGTGTGTTCCAAACCAGCCAGGGATACATAGCAAGGCCCCATGCTTTACTGCTTTAGTTAAAGAATGTAAAACTCAGTGGTGTTGAATATAGTCAATTTTATATAACCATCACTGTGATCTAATTCCAGCCCACTCAATCATCCTTGAAGGCAGTCTTGCACTCATTAAGTAACCCCTCTGAATTTTCCTTCCACCTTAGCCTCAGACAAACCCTTCTCTGGTACTGTTTCTGCAGATGCTCATTCTAGGTAGTTTACATCAATTGATTCTTACAGTGGTGTCCTGCAAGTGTGGCTTCTTTTGCTTAGTATGGTGTTTTGAAGGCTTCTTCATGTTGTAGTGAGTATGGATGTATTTATCATTGAATAATAGCCTCTTCTCTGTGTGCTACATTTTACCATCCATCCACTGATGGACATTTGGATTATTTTCATGGTTTTACAGTAAAGCTCAGTGTTGCTGTGCACATCTATTTATGAATTTTATTTGAAACTTCCCCCCCCCCCCCAGTTCTATGGATAGAGAGGAATTGGTTGGCATCTTGTCAGGTAGAGTGGGGCTGTGTGGTGATTTGATGATTCATTGTTTAGCTTTCTGAGGATGATCACAGTGGCTTATTTTAAAAATAGCATTTGCCCTGCTTTTGTCTATCTAACAGCAGTGCACAAGGGTATCTCCACATCATCACCAACTTGGATTATTATCATCTTTTTTTGTATGAAGTGGTCCCCTTTGTGGTTTTGATTAGCATCTCTCTAATGACTAATGATGTTCAGCATCCTTTTATATTCTCATTAGCCATTTATATGTCATCCTCACCATGATGTCTATTTAACTTCTTTGCTTATCTTTTAATTGAGGAGAGCTTATGTTTTGTATTTTTGTGTTTGATTTTCAAGGGTTATTTAAATTTCTGGTTACTAGGTCTTTATTAGTTCTATGATTCATAAAAATTATCTCATTCTGTAGGTTACTTTTCGTTTTCTTGATTGTGTATGTGTATTATTTATGTGTATGCTCATTTTCTAGACTGTGTATGTTTATTGTGTATGTTTATTCTGAGGTTGCCATTTATTTTTTTCTTTCTCTCTCCCTTTTCTTTTCCTCTCCTTCTCTTCCTCCCTCTGTGTTCATCCTGTGTATTCTATTTTCTTTCATTTCATATCCAATAATTCGTTACTAAAGCTATGAAGACTTACTTATATTTTTCTGGTGAAAGTTTACTTAGTTTCAGGTCTTTGTTCATTTGAGCCAGTCAAGTATGACAGGAAATAAAACACAGTGGACACTTGATGATTGAAGGCTTATTCTGGAAGTTAGCTTTGTCATGAAATAGAAATCTGAGAGGAAATAAACACAGTTCTATACATAGAGAGGAGTTGAATCCTATGATTTATTTTTAAAAGTTTTTCTTAAGGCATAACTCAAATGCCCCTAGCGTCAATTTTTCGTTGAATCGTACAGTGTGGCGATTTTTAGCATATTTAGAGCTATGTGACTACCACTTTGATTTTCATTTTTAGAATGTGATTGTCACTTCCTGAAAGGTTCCCCGTACTCATTAGCAGTCTCTGCCTAGCTTGAAAGGCCTCAGACACATTCTGCCCTCACCCTGGCTCGTGATTTTCAGAGAAAACAGGTGGGTTGCAATACCTACATTGAACTTGGAGTGTCTTAGCTAAAAGTGATACCAGGCTGTGCTTAAGACCGTAGTGTATGGAAGACATCACTTGATTGTGGTAGATTAGGTAGGCAATTCTCTTGTTATGTGAGATTATTGAATTGCGTAGTTTAGGTCCTGAGCCATCTATGACTGACTTGTGTGTGATGTGGGTGGGTGCTTCTGTGTGCCTGAACATGTGTAAGGTCGTATGTTTGCCTCAGTTTCCTTCTACCTTGATTTTTGAGCTCACCAAAACTGCTAGAATGGCTGGCTTCTAAATCTCAAGGATCCTTCTGCTTCAGCCTCCAGTCCTGGGATTACAGATATGTGTCACCATGCTCTATGTTTTACCTGGGAGATCCAAACCAGGCCATCAGGCTTGTATGGTGGACACTTTACTGACATAACCATCTCAACATTCTGCCTTTTAGAATCTGCTATTAGTGTGTGATGTGTGTGCATGCCATGCATATGTGAGGAGGTCGAGGACAACATTTGGGGGTTGGTTTTATCTTTCCCTTTTAAACATGTTTTCTGGAGATCAAACTCAAGTTTTCATTTTGTTCATTTGAATAGTCCTCTATGATAAGATGCTCTTCCTGCCTTTTTAATGTAATGCTAACATACAGAAAATTTCCTCATATTTCAGAAGTAGTTTAAGTTTGTTACAGAGAGAAAACAACATTCCCTGCTATCCACAAAAGAATAAAATAATCTGAGTGGAGGCAGAGGCTGTAGTCTGCAAGAAGCTGTTAATGAAGACCTGTAGCCCTGATAAAGTGGGAGTCCATGTGGTTGGATGCTATAATGTTTCCCATGAAAGGTAATAAAAACACAAAGAAAGTGAATGTCATCTCTGCTCCAGATTTCCTTCTAGTATGTTAATGTATTTCTTGTCTTTTTCTTTCACTTATTCTTATGCATTTTTGCATCTTTTTCTTATCTGCTCTTTGTACGTTCATTTGTGTTTATATACGCTCTCAAAAACATCTGTTTCCATTTACCATTATGTTGTGAACGTATCACCAGTCTTTGAAAGTTTGGTTTGCATGGTCATGAAACAGTCATAGCACAATCTGACCACTTACATTATTAAGTAATACTTAGGTGGTCTACAAACGTTGTATTTTGTGTGAACTAGTTTTATTTTTTGTAATTTATTTTTATTTTATTTTATTCTTGTAATTTATTCACTATATATCCCAATTGTAGTCCCCTCCCTTGTCTTCCTGGTCCTACTCTCCCTCACTCTTCTCCCTATCCCCCTCCCTAGTCCACAGAAAGGGAGAGCTCTCCTCCCCTATCATCTGACCTATCTAGCCTATCAAGTCTCATCAGGACTGCCTGTGTCCTCTTGTTCTGTGGCCTGGCAAGGCCACCCCACCAGGGTAAATCATCAAAGAGCAGGCAGAGAGTTCATGTCAGACAGTCCTTACTCTCCCTACGAGGGAACCCACATGGAGACTGAGCTGCCTATGGGCTACATCTGAGCAGGGGCCTCTGGGTACTCTCCATGTATAGTCCTTAGTTGGTGCATCAGGCTCTGCAGGTCCCCATGGGCCCAGATTTGTTGGCTTTGTTAGTCTTCTTGTGAATCTCCTGTCCACTTGGGGTCCTTCTATCCCCCCACTCTTCCATGAAACTCCCTGTGCTCTGCCCAAAGTTTGGCTGTGAGTCTCAGTATCTGCTTTGATCTCCTGTTGGGTGGAGCCTTTCAGAGGACATCTATGGTAGATTCTCATCCTGTTCCCTCTCTAACTGCTTCTGGTGTCTATTGTATTTACCCTTCTTGAGTGAGAATTAAGCATCCTCCCTAAGGTCTTCCTTGTTATTTAGCTTTTTTAGGTCTGTGGATTGTAGTATGGTTATACTGTATTATATGGCTAATGTCCTCTTATAAGTGAGTATAAACCATCCGTGTCTTTCTGTTGCTGGGTTACTTCAATCAGGACAATCTTTTCTAGTTCCAGCCATTTGCCTTCAAATTTCATGATTTTCTTCTTTTTAATAGCTGAGTAGTATTCCATTGTGTAAATATATCACAATTTCTGTGTCCATTCTTCAGTTGAGGGATATCTAGATTGTTTCCAGATTCTGGATATTATGAATAAAGCTGCTATGAACATAGTTGAGAAGATGTCCTTGTTGTGTGATGGAACATCTTTTTGGCACATGCCCAGGAGTGGTATAGCTGAGTCTTGAGGTAGCACTGTTCTCAATTTTCTGAGTAAGCACCAGATTGATTTCCAAAGTGGTTGCACAAGTTTGCACTCCCACCAACAATGGAGAAGCATATCTCTTCAACATAGTCCTTGAAGTCCTTGCTAGACTAATAAAACAACTAAAGGAGATACAAACTGGAAAGGAAGTCAAAGTATCACTATTTGCAGATGATATGATAGTATATATGAGTGACCCCCAAAATTCTACAGGGAACTCCTACAGCTTATAAACACCTTCAGCAAAGTGGCAGAATACAAAATTAACTTAAAAAAATCAGTAGCCATCCTGTATACAAAAGACAAACAGGCAGAGAACGAATAGTCAAACAACATCTTTCACAGTAGTCACAAAAAGCATTAAGTATCTTGGTGTGACTCTAACCAAGCAAGTGAAAGACCTGTATGAAAACCTTCTAGTCTCTGAAGAAAGAAACTGAAGAAGATATCAGAAGATGGAAGGATCTCGCCATGATCCATGAGGATCAGTAGGATTAACATAGTAAAAATGGCCATCCGGCCAAAAGCAATCTACATATTCAGTGTAATTCCCATCAAAATGCCAACATAATTCTTTACAGACCTTGAAAGAACAATTCTAAACTTCATATGAAATAACAAGAAACCCAGAATTGCTAAAACAATCCTGTACAATAAAAGATCTCCTGGAAGTATCTCCATCCCTGATCTCAAGCTGTACTGTAGAGCAACAGTAATAAAAACGGCATGGACTGGCCTAGAAATAGAATGGTGAATCAATGGAACCATGTGGACTAGTTTTCAATTTGTTAGATAAATGCCAAAGAACATGATTGCTGGATTGTGTGAAAAGAATATGTTTACTTTTATGAGAAACTGTCAAGGTTTCTTCTAGAGTAGCTGTGTCATTTTTTTGTTTGTGTTCTATTTTATATACTTAAGATATATTTTATTGTAACTTGGATTATTTTCTATACATTATTAGAGGGAGGCTTATGCTGTATACATTTCATGTTTTAAGAAGTTCTTCATACCTGTTTCTCAGTTAACTTCCAGGAAATTTCTACTAGCTTATACTCCCATCAGCAGCACAGGTTCTGCTGCTGATGGGAGCATAAGGCAGGAGGTTCTTTCCATCTTTCCTTCATCAGCTTTAACTGTTTTAGAGCACTTTGAGGTTCACAATCATGGTGAGCTGATGGTGCAGGGATTTCTCTTGCCCCTGCTCATACGTTGCTTCTCCTATTACCAGCATGTTCCTTCAGAGTGTCACACGTGTTAGAGCTGATGAGCCTCCACCAACATTGTCCAAGTTGCTTTACTGACCTAAAGTATTCTGTTATACCTCTGTGTCCCTTCCTTTCCCTAACTCCTGGGGATGAAGAAAGCCATCCAAAGATTTGCCTTTTCCAGAACGTTGGTCAGGTGGATTCATGGTATATGGCCTCTTCAGACTGATCTCTTCAGTTAGTAAAATGAAGCTCCCACCATGCCTTCACATCTCATTTGTTTTTATTGCTAAAAAACAAAAACAAAACAAAAGCAAAAGCAAACACACAAACAAACAAGAAAATACCCCAAACACCGAACTTTATCCATTCCCAGAAGATGCTTTGGTTGCTTCCAAGTTTTGTGGATAAGTTAATAAACTTGTGTTTTTTGAGGGGACACAGGTCTTGGTTTCTGTGGTTGGGTCCTAAGGGTCATACGTAGCTGTTGGGTCATATGGAAAGACTTGAGTAGTTTTGGAAGAATCTGTCTTCCTGAGAAGAGAGACTATGCTGTTTTGCATTCCTTCCAGCAACAACTATCTGCTTTAGCATGTGATATTATCAGTGTTGGCTACTGTACGAGGTATGTCTGGATATTTTCACTCTTTCATTCACTGCTTTTTAGTTATAAACACTTTCTGTTTCGATAGTGTTAGTTCCATTGTTATATTGCATATGAATTTGAGTCATTTTCCAAAAGCTTGTTGGCAATGTGGTCTTGACTGTTCTGTATTTTGCCGCCTTTTTTTCAGAATAGTGTTTATTCTCTTCCATCTGTGTATGCGAACAAACCCTTTACTGTTTATATTGGATGTTTTTAAACCAGTTTTTCATTTTCTTTGTAATTTTTTATCCTAATTGTACATTTTATTTTTGTAATCAGAACCCCCTTCTTTCCTTCCCTGAATTATGTGTCAGTTTGTAGTAAAGAAACATGTATTCATACATGTGTTTATACATGTATGGAGGTCACCCAGCAGTCAGAAAGGAGAGCGTAAGAGGAGGAGGGAAAGACCTTAATGGAGAGAGTGTGATGGAAAATACATTACAGAAAGCAGAGGCAGGGGCTATCTGAGGGAAAGAAGGGGACCAACCAGAGCATGGTAGGAGAGCAATTAGTGAGAACAAAATGTAAATGACATTCACATGTGAAAATGCCTTATTGAACCCTCTACTTTGTATGCTAACATAAGGCTAATTAAAAAATCAGAAATAAATTCTGAATCCTTCGTTTGTGCCGAGCGCTGGAGGATAATAGTGAGAGAGAGACAGACATACCAGGTAAGATCCCCCCACCCCCTGTTTGATAGAGCCTTGCCTTCCTGTAGTCGTATGTGCACGCACATACATGTAAGTGTGTGTGTGCTTGTATGTGTGCACATCCATGTGATGTATATGCATATGTGTGTGCATGTGGCGTATATGTGTGTGTATGCTGGTCCTCATCTGTGCAGGTGTGTGTGTAGGCTGAAGTTGACATCAGGATGTCGTTCCTTATATTTTTGATGCAAGGTCTCTCCCTGACGCTGCAGCTTGCCATTTGAGCTGGACTGGCTGACCAGGGAGCCTCCATGGTCCTCCTGTCTCTGCTTCCCTAGTGCTGACATTACAGGCACATTCCAACGTGTGTGGCTTTTGCTGGGGATCTAAACTTGAGTCTTCATGTTTGTGTGGCAAGACCTTCAACCTCTGAGCCACCTCCCATGACCCCCCCCCATTCTCCTGTAGTTTATTCTTACTTCTGAGGCTTTGCTTTTTACATATGACTGTTCCTGTATGTTTAGAATTATGACTGCATCTATATATGTTCATGAGATGGAGTTACCTTGTTATCCCTCAAAGTGTAATTTTTTGACACCTTTTGTCACTTACTCTATCTCTATTGCTTTTCTTCCTTGTTGAACTCTGTCATCCTCAGGGGAATTTCAGGGCTACTTAGCTCTTTCCATTGATGGGTCTGTAGGTTCTTGTGTTGACAGAGTCACACTCTTTTAACTTTTGTCTCTTCATAATTTGTATTTTACCATGTGGACAGAGGAAGGGCTCATCTCTATAGTTCTTTGTTCTTCTCAGTTTATTCATATTGTGCTTTTTATTCATTTTGTCAAGTTAGCGATGTCATATGCTTGGGATTTTGACTGGGCTTATCTTAAGCTTAGAGAGAGGATTGCCTCGGGAAGCTAATCTTCCCTGCAGAAACATGGCTCTCTCTCCGTTTATTTAAATCTGGTTTTACATCTCCTTGTGTGGTTTTCATAGTGATGGTCTCACATGTAACTTTTTAGGGTATCCTCACATATTGTATATAGAGCAGAATCCCCTCTTTATAGTAATAAAATTTATTATTTATATATTGTCCGTATCATACTTTTGTGCGTTTGTTAATTTTAAAGAACTTTCATTTTTATTCATCTTCAGATCTTCCCTGTTGTATCTCATTCTTTCCCATGATTGTGTGTGTTTTATAAATATTGCAATGACGGGATTTCTCTTCTTTCTTTCCTTTTTCTTTTTCAGAGCTGAGGACCGAACCCAGGGCCTTGCACTTGCTAGGCAAGTGCTCTACCACTGAGCTAAATCCCCAACCCCAAAGATGGTATTTTCTTAACTATTTATATCATAGAACTTAGAGACCACTCTAGGCTTTAAGGAAAAATAGTTGCTGTTTGAATTTTTAATGGGGTTCAAGGTTAACATCCTTTTTCATTATTTATTTTTCTGAGTGGTGTTTGCATGTGTATGTACATATGGGAGCTAGAGTTCAATGTCAACCATTGTCTTGTTCCATTGTTCTCTCTCTCTTTCTCTGTGTATCTCTCCCCACTCTCTTCGCTTCCCCATCCCTATCCCTATCCATCTCCCCCTCTCCTTCCTCTTTCCACTCTCTCCCCTTCTCTGCAAGGTGTCTAGTTGAACCCAGAGCTCACTGATTGACTATCTAACTATATTGGCTGGTCCTGGGATCCTCCTATGTCCGCCTCCCAAGCACTGATTGGTGTTACAGATTTCTATCACCACATCTGGCTCTTATGTGGGTACTAGGGATCTGAGTTCAGTTCCTCACGTTTGCACAGCAAGCACTTTACTGGCTGAGCCATCTCTCCAGCCAAGGTTGAGAATATGCTATTTTTTAGCATTAAAAATTTGTTTTATTTATTACAGTTTATTCACTTTGTATCCCAGCTGTAGCCCCCTCTGTCATCCCCTCCCTCCCTCTTCTCCCATGCCTCTTCCCTAGTCCACTGATATGGGAGGTTCTTCTCCCCTTTCATCTGACCCCAACCTGTTAGGTCTCATCAGGACTGTCTTTCATAGTCTTCCTCTGTGGCCTGGTAAGGCTGCTCCCCGCTCCGGGGGAGGTGATCAAAGAGCCAGCCACTGAGTTCATGTCAGAGACAGCCTCTGTTCCCCTTACTAGGGTGACCATTTGGACACTGAGCTGCCATGGGCTACATCTGTGCAGGGGTTCTAGATTATCTCCATGTATGGTCTTTGATTGGAGTATCAGTCTCAGAAAATACCCCTGTGCCCAGATTTTTTTGTTCTTTTGCTCTCCTTGTGGAGCTCACATCCTCTCCAGGTCTTTCTATCTCTCTTTTCTTTCATAAGATTCCCTGCACTCTGCCCCAAGTTTGGTTATGAGTCTCAGCATCTGCTTTGATACCCTGCAGGGTAGAGTCTTTCATAGTCCCTTTGTGGTAGGCTCCTGTACTGTTCCCTGTTTTCTGTCTCTTTTGTCTATCACATTTGCCTTTCTGAATGACGATTGATCATCTTACCCGGGGTCCTCCTCCTTGCTTAGCTTCTTTAGGACTATAGATTTTAGTATGTTTATCCTATATTATATGTCTAATATCCACTTTTAAGTGAGTATATACCATGTATGTCTTTCTGCTTCTGGGATACCTCACTCAGGAGGATATGCTTTATTGTGTTGGCATGCCTGTATTTCCTGCTGTGGGTTTAGTGGATGTTCGAGTGTGTATATGTGGAAGAAGGGAGGGGCAGGATCAGACAAAGGAGAGAAGGAAGGGTGGGTGGGGAGAAAGGAGGGTGCAGAGATAAGAATCTCTGGTGAGATACTTTCAGCTCTGGGTAACAGAAAACCTAATCCATATAGGTTTAACCAGAAGAGAAGTTTGTTTTTCCACACAATATGAAGTCCGGAGATACACCATACAGAGATGCTCGGGAAGCCCACCAATGCCACCAGCATCCATTGCTCTTTCTGTATTTCTGCCTTTCAACCATGACTCATAAGCTTTTCTCTTCATCATCAGTCCAGGCAGGAAGAGGAATTAAGACCAAAAGGTAAAGGGTGAAGGCCTGATCAAGGGTCACCAGAGCTGTACTCCAATGTCTTGAAAAGCCTGCAGAAGCAGCATGGCATCTTTTCAACCCCCCTCCCTGAAACCCAGAGTCAGCTGATTGTATCCTGGCTTCTCTGTGACCTGGGCTCGCACAGACAAGGCAGCTTTCTGGAATAGATAAAGACTCTTGGCTACTTGGTGGTGAGCTCATCAGTCTAAGAAAACGAAATCATTCTTTATTTTTTCTTTCTTTCAGTTAGATTTTTTTGATTAATGAATAAACTACTCTTTGCTCTTGACTTTTATAGTGTTATTATCAAATTATTGTTATCATTTCTGCCTGAACAGAGCCCTAAGGTGCACAGGATGTCAGAAAAGGGTAGCATAGACCATTGTCATAACAGATGACTCTGTTGAAAAGGAGTTCCCACAATGGTGCTAAGAGAAAAGGCTGTAAAGCTCTCCCTGCTCCTCTCCAGCCGGCAGGAGGAATACAGAGCATATAGCAGAGTGATTTAGTGCCTTCCCAAGCATTTTGCTTCCTTCTCTGCCTTGGGGAAAGAGAAGTGCCTTGCTTCAAAGTTTTATTGGGAAAAAACACCCCAAATCACGATTCACGTTGCTTTTGTGGCAACTATTAATTGCTTCCTGAATTTATGCCGCATAAATAAAATAGGTTGCCAGAGAGTGAATTACCCAGTGGATAAGTGGTGGGTCATTAATGTAGCCTTGACCCCAAACCCAGAGGATGACGTGAGATCCGAGAGAGCTCTCAAGAAATTTACCAGAACCCATTTCAGCTGGAGGTGATGTGTTTTAAATCCCCCTGCAACGCAACGAGAGGAATCAAATTAGATAATAGTTTGCAGAAATCTTCTGGGCCCACAGCCCTACTCAGAAGGATTTTATCCTCTTATATTATCATGCTTCATGTTCCGAGCTGTGTTACTGTGGTACCCAGCGGAACTCAGGATGGCTTTAGCTTTTTCTCTCAAGGTCGTAGCTCCGGCTCATAGACCTGAAATGCTCTGATGGGCGGACGTGCTCATCATTCTTAGTATTTTGTATTAATGAGTAGATTCTGACTTCATCTTTTTTTCGAAGCTGAAGATCCTAACTTCGGTAAGTAAAGACACATTCAGCACGAAAGCTGCCTCCTCCTGTGCCACATTATCTTCTAAAAACATTCTGGGTGTCACTGCCTGTCACTGGCCACAGTTGAAGTAGTGGGAGTGTTCATCGTTTTTTTTTTTCTTTTCTTTTCTTTGTGGATCATTGCGTTGCTCTTGGATTTAAAAACAAACAAACAAATAAACAAAACAAAAACAAAAACAAAAGCAAGCAAACAAACAAAAAACCGAGGGCTGTGGACTGGAGAAAATGACAGTGGCCAAAGAGGCCCCACCCCCAACCAAGGACTGGAATTCTGTTACTCTGAACCCACAGAAATGCTGAGTGGACGTGGCAGCCACCTGCAGTTCTGGTACTTGGAAGGTGGAGACAGGGACCTCAGAGCCATCTGAGTAGCCAGTTGGCTGTAGGCTCATTTGAGAGACCCTGCCTCAAAGAATAAGGTGAAGAGCAATCAAGGAAGATGGCCAGATAGGCACATGCGTGTTCACTCCTCCCCACACGCGTGCGTGTTCCTCTCCCCACGCACACACGCACGCATACCACACATACATTTGAAGGAGGGAAAACAACCTCAAATTAGACCCAGGGAGATGGCTATGTTGGTCAAGTACTTGCCTTGAAAAATATTTTAAGGTTCTGAGTTCTATCTTCAGAACCTTAAAAACAAACAAGAACAAAAACAGGAAAAGAAAATGAGAAAAACCTAAGCATGCTGACACATGCCTGTGATCCAAGTGCTTGGCAGGCAGGGACAGGCGAGTCCTTACTCACTGACCAGCTGGCCAGCCCAGTCTCCTTGGTGAGCTCCAGACCAGTGGGAAATCCTGTCTCAAAAAGCAGTGTGGCAGGTTTCTGAGGAACAGCACTCGATGTTGGCCTTTTACTTCCATACACATGGGCACAGATGTGCATACAAACTTGTGCATACACATCTGTACCTATGTGTACCTGCATACACACGAACTTACATATACATATATACACAAAGTGGAGAACTGGAAGTCTGTGAGCTTTCATTTTTGCACTCTTTAACTTAGACATGATCCTACCAATTCAGCACAGCCCTCAGGAGAACAGGACAGCTCACCTGGTCAAGGGCTCGGCACGTAGGATGCACATACCAGGTGCTATATTGATGGTCACATTTGTAAACATGAGAAGGAATGTGCTACTATAAGTAATCTTATTCAGTGCCCTTTGTCTAGTGTTTGTTTGTTTGTTTTTCTTTTTAAATTTCACTCTGAACTCACCCTCACTCCTGAACAGTACAGTCTACATACTGAAAGACAAACCGTAGTCACTCAGAGAACAGAGACCTCACTCAGGCTGTGTGCCCACCAGGACCCTGGTTGGAGTCGCTGATGAGGAGAATGACAGTGACTGGGCTTCCTTCGGACATTCCACTGTCTGTCTTCCAAGTTCTTCCATGGTCAGTGTAGGCACATTAGGCTTCACAGCTGCTCCCCATGTGTGACTCTGAGAACACCAGGGGCCTAACTGGCATGTTCATATAAGCAAGTGTAGAGGAACAGGAAAGTCGCCACCTCTGCCTCAGAGGCTTTGGTGAGACCTGACAACCCCAGTCTGCAGGTAGACTGTCTGGTTTTTCTCCACTGCCTAGCACCTCCCTCCAGTAACTGGAGGGATCGGAAGGTCCTCCAGGCAAGGTTGCACACCGTGAGGCCACTCGCCTAGAGACCAAGGGATTATTTGTCGTCAGGACTCCAGGACTGTGCATCTCTAAGATGAGACATTGATGGCTCCTCACGAAGCTGGACATTGTGTGCTGTCCCTGTGCTCCGAAGTAGCAATGCTGAGCTCTCGGCCTCTCTGTTGTTCCTTCATCCATTTCCCCATCATCAGCTCATAGCATGAGTTCTTCTACATGCATGCACACGTACATAACCAAGAAGCCACCACTTATCCCGCTCACTCTACGGGAAAAGCCTCCTTCCTGCCAGCAATGAGGCTTCCACTCTGTTCTCCAAGTCACAGAGTGTGGGCAAGGAGGGTGAATTCACCAAGATCCGACCTTGCCCTGGGCACTCTAGGAGAGGCCCACTGGAGGACAGCCTCCCTGTCTCTCTTGTTAGTACCCAGGTCTTAGTCTAGCAGAGTTGAGAACCTTGATTTGAAACCCATGATGCTGAGACGGGTGCTCGCCATCATTTGGAGGAGACACCCTGGTGAGGGTCAACTACCAGCTGCTGGCATCAGACTTGTGGAAGGGGGAAGAGGGCAGGGTTTTGTGGATCATCTGTTTCAGGAGTGGATAGCCCTTTTCAAAGCTTCCTGGTGTTGCTGTAATATTTTCAGGGTGTCTTGTACTTTTCAGAGAAATGCAGGATTGTAGAACCCTGTGGCTGAGCTGCAGACCCACGAGGAGTCAGGGTGACAGGGATTTACTTTTCAACTGTTGGATTAAGGGCCAAATAGAACACGACTTGGATAATTTTCACATTGTTGGCTCCTTAGCTACAAGCAATTTTTCCCCCCTAACCTTCCGTAATGCCAATTACTGCTGTTAGCACGTACTTCAAAGCCAGTATTCAAAGTACAAAGCTGTGTTCAGGATTTCTGAAGTTCCTGCGCTGCTGTCCCCAGGGCTTTCCACCAAGGTTGGAGTGGGTGGAGATGAAAAGAAACACTTTGTCTATAGCACCCATGGTTAGTAGAGATGCTGGGAGAGGGGAACTTAGGGAAGATGGGTGGGGCCAGCACAGAGGAGAGTATGGGGTTTGTTGTATGGTCTCTTGTATCTCTAGTGTGGTTCTCAGTAGCTAGGGAGAGGAGGAGCTTAGAAAGGAAAGGCAGAAGGATCAGACCTGGGATGGGGGAGGATGGACACAGAATTAACTGATGAGACACACCCATCAGAACGAACATGCCAAGAGAGACAAAGGCTGTCCTTTCTCGGACAGGGTATCTGATTGTCACCTGGACTTGGAGATAGGTGACAGGGAAAAGGATATTAGCTGGCTGACCAGCAGCCAGGGTGTCCATAGTCACGGCTTCTGGCTGGGCTAAGGAGGTACTGTCTGCGGCTCCTGTGTTTCTTAAATACAGAGTGGGTACCATTGGTTTTGCTCTGTTAGCTGTACCCTTATCCTGTTCTTCTTCTGATAACCACTGAGTGGCTTTCTCAGTGTGTGAAGGCGTGGCCATGCAGAAATGAGAGACTGTTAATGTTGTGTAAAGGGGGAAGATGGTGAACCGCCGAAGATTTGAGGGTCTGGAAACTCGATTCTCCCTGGAAAGAGAGTGATTCTTCTGAATGAGAGGCAAAGAGAAGAAGTAAGGGTACCAGCAAACACTTTTTTTAAGTAGACAAAACTTAGAGGAATAAAACTCGGAGGAAGAGAAGCTAGTATGCAAGGAAGAAAACAGGTCAATCAGGCAGAGGGTTGGGTAGAGGGGTGCCTTCTGCTACAGGGCTTCCTGCTTCTGTCAGGCCTTTAAAAAAGGGTGACTTAGACCTGGAGTAACCTCCACAGAGGACTGAAGCACAAGAGTGAGGGGACTGAGTTGTCACAAGACATTTTGGGAATTCTGGTTCGTAGAGGCAGGTCTGAGAAAGGTTCTCTGGCTTTGCCCTAGAGATATCTTAGCCATCTCCCCTGTGGTGCCTGCACACCCTGCCCCCTCAGCAAAGGCGTCTCTCACTATAGGCAGGACGGTAGTTATTTCTCAAGGAGGTGTCATTTTGTAGAGATGTTTGCTTGGAGGCTGGCTTGCCGTCCTCTTTGTGTTTGCTGCTAACATTCCTTTACATTCTCTCCTCCTCCACCCTTTCAGCTGCCCACCCCATCCCTGACTTCCAAGGGCAGCAAGGAGATGGCAGCTGAGGGTAATAATATGTGTTTATCTCCAGGGACTCATGGAAAGATGCCGATTTCAAAGGGAAGACTTTTCTGCTCCCTTCAGAGGAAGCATGTTCTGATATAGGTGCCTGTGAGACTAGCTTTCAGACCCTGCCCCACTGTTCCTCTGTTTTTTGGCTTCAACTTTTCATCAGGAGAGTTGAAGAAAATGAGAATGAGGGTGGATATTTATTCACATGGCCCTGCCCTGTGTGGTCCCTCTCAAGTAATTCTGTCCCGTTCATAGCTGCTGCCCTGTATCTGTATTTACAGTCTACACTCTCTTCGGGTCCTGGTGACCATCGCCTGCCCTTATCCCTTCAGGCCTGAGGGTTGCAACAGTTTCCAGTTCTGGAGTACTAAATCTTCCCTTATTGCTTTCAGAAAACTCTTTCCATGCCCTTTCCCAATAATAACCACAAGGAGAGAAGAATAAAAAGGAAAAAGAGAGATTACACTTCAGTGATTAACTATGAAGTAGGTTGTTCGCTGTTGAGTGTGGCCCATGAAACTGGTGTGTTCTAAGTGAGGCTATCTGATGGGCAGAGGTGAGCTGCCTAGAGTTGAGGCTGCATACCCCAACCATGTGACTCCATGGGCCACAGAGTAAAGATATGTGGTGGGCTTCCTGGTATATTTCTCCAGGCCTCTCTTGAAATTCTTACTAATGTCATATGAATGTAAAACTCATTTTAAGGTTTGACCGGTGGCTTCTGCATTTTCACTTTGTCAGTGAGTTCCGTGTTTATAATTTTGTGCAGGTTGGTGTGTGTGTGTAGGGGGGTTGATGTGTGTGTGTGGGGGTGGGTTATGTGCTGTGTCCAGTTGGCATAATTTAGACATGACTGCCCTTCTGCCAGGGAACAGGAAAGAATATAAACCAGAATGCTGCTTGTTCTGTTTCCATCTGTTTGTGTGTGAACTAGAGTATGGTTGAAAACAGCAATTTCTCTGTATTCGGTCAACTTCTCCCTATAACATTCCAAATGTCAGTGTGAATTCCCGTTAGTGATCATCATGTAGAAAACCAACCTAGAAACATAAAACAACCACAGGTAGTTATTTTGTTAATAAATCTGCAATTTGGGCAGGGCCCAGCGAGAGTGGCTTGCCGATGGCTGCATGGGAAGGGAGGCTCTGTTTCCAGGATGGCACATATGGGTGGTTGATAAGGTGCCTGCTGACTTCTGGAGTAGAGGGATGGACACACGTCCTTTCCATGTGTGCCTTTGTGCAGTAAGGGTTTCTTGGGCTTCCCCTTAACATGGAGGCTGGGTTCCAAATGGGAAAGATCTAAGAGATTGGAAATAGGAGCTGCTGGTTATGTCAAACCTGGGAAACTGCAGACTGTCACTTCCACTGTCACAGAGCCCAGACGCCTAACGAGGGGTCGTAGTCCTAGCCGAGTATTGGGAGACTTGAATGACTTATGAGCAGATGATTTTTAATCCGTCATAGCAAGCACAGCTGATTTATGTGTGTGTGTGGGGGGGGAACAAGCAAAAACGAGACTATAATGCAACGAAATCTCTCTCTGAGCCACATCAAACACGGGACAGTGATCAGAATGTGTAAGCCAGATAAACCCTTTCCTCCCCATATTGCTTTTGGTCATGGTGTATACCAACAGAAAGCAATAGTGCACAGCAATAGAAAGCAAGCCAGGGAGAAGTAGGATGGATTTTGGAGGGGTGTCACACATCTCTGATGTCAAGGCTACTGTAGCAGACAAGAATTTAAGGAGCTCAAGATTGTGAAATGAAATGCCAGAAACAGCCTCTACTCACAAGACTTGGATAAAGTTCTACCTGATGTTTATTACACTAGAACACTGGCAATATGCCATGTTTATGAGATGCTGGGTCATCTGCCAATGGGAGGAATACTTGTGCCTTGCAATTGCTGTAAACATTTAACGAAGCAGCTTTCAGGAACTGAGTATTTTGGGTGAGTGGACAATTATCTTCCTCATTTCTGGGTTTATTCTTTACAGAGAGTGGGATGGGACACATCTTCCTGGTACCTCACAAAGCAGTGCTTCTGTTTGTCTGTTTGTTTGTACAGAGCTTGTAATGCTGTGATTTGGCATTTGTGCCTACCTCGCTCTAGACACAGGGGAGCGGATGGTTTTCTTGGATCGCTGGCTTTCCTTGCTTAGCGGAACTTCCAGGATCCTGGTGGCTTGTGCATGCCTGTGTGCAGAAGCTCTGCAGAGCTCGGTGGGTAGTGGAGGTTTCCCTTGGCACCCAAAATATAAAACACGTTCAACTCGTAGAAGCGGTTTGCTGGGATGCATCTAAGGATAGGGGTTGTCTGTAGGAACAAGGGGAAACAGTTGCCACACACAGAGCGGCTGCTGTTGCTGGACATGAGGCAGAAGACCTGGGGAAGGTCACAGGGTGCCCGTACATCCTGCTTCTCCAGTGGGAAGTAACAAAGGAGCTGACAATCTGCCCTGCGGCCCCCACTCCAGGACTTGCTCAGTTTTGCCACTGGGAGTTCTTGCTGGGCAGAGGTGCCTTCCTTGCCAGGTTTTTGTTATTAAAGTTGATCCCATGTATCAGAAAGTGGAAAGCAAGCCTTGGAACTCAGCATCCAAGTGGGATTCCAGGCTAGCTCTGTAGCAGTGTGTGCCAAGGGCTGGGGGCGGGGAGTGTGTTTCGAGTTCTTCTCTCAGCATTCAGGAGCGAGCCCTCAGCATCACTCACTCTGTCAGGGCATCTCAGTGGTAATCACTTCCAAATGGTGGCGGGTGGGGAGGGGGATCCCCTGCAATCACCCGAGGAATGTTGACTCCAGGCAGAAAGGGAGGGTTTCCATAAGCATCTCCCCTTTCCAAGGGGATGGACACCAGAATATGAGACGTCTCATGAGCCTTTCTTAGCATCATCTATAATAATATTCACGTCAACAAAATGGAGAGAGAGGGAAGAACAATCCGGAATAATGCTGAGTCTTATCGCTGACCCTAGAGGTGCTTTCAGAGCTAACTGCTCACCTCTCAAAATAACATGCTTCTTCCCCAGCATCTCCTGCAGTGCAAACCATAAGAGTGTTTATCCAAGATCATATTCTGCTTCTAGATGGAAAGGTTAGCACAGTAAAAAGCACTGTGTACCAGAGTTGGAGACCAGCCTGGGCTATATCACAAATCCTGCCCATAAAACAAAAATCAAACAAAAAAATTACTAACTTTTAGACATTGTGCATGGGAATAAAAACTTATGAGTCCAGCCTCATTTTGCCTCTTACTAGCCATATGATTTAATTAAGTCACTTAAACTTTCTGAGCTTCAACTACCTTACTTGTGAAATAGATGTAGATGCCTATTTTATAGAATAGCTATAAGGTCTCAATGATGCAACTTTGCTTGAAGCCGAATCACCATGTAGGTGCTGGATAGAGTTTAAAAGACAGTACCCAATGGGTTGCACCTTTCTTATTATTTTCTCATAGTCCTCATGATTTCTTTAGCTCTTCCTAACATGCTGCAGACTCACATCTCAACACTCTATTTAAAACTCATGCAGAGCTCTGCTGAATTTAGAACTATTTTGTTTGTGCTAACTCTTTCTGCTTTCACTTGTGGTTAACAACCCTGATGCAAAGGCCCACTTGGCCATGCGGCTTTTGTGTTGGGTGTTCAACTCTTGCCAGGGTATCTTGATTTTCTCCAGCATCTGGTTTTCTAAGGATTGACTCAGGATTCCTTGGAACTCAGTAGTGTTCATATGTGGGCCAAAGACCTGTCTTTCATCCTGTAAGTATCTTGAATATGACATTATCAGACTTGGACTAATCATTTCTTACGTAAACTGTCTCTTCCATGTATAATTCCTTTTCCTTTTTTCCATCCTGCCTTGATGAGCAAACTCTAGTATCTCTTCTCTGGATGTTTGACCTGCCTATGTGTCTTTGCAGCCCAGCCTTTACGGAATGAGGGAAGGAGGAGAGAGTAGCATTTGTAACCAGGATCAGTGGTCTTCACAGTGAGAAGTTAACTTTCAAAACATGCTGCTCTTCAGAGACTGTTTTAGTTGACACCCAAACTCCTAGCGCCAGTTCAAACACGGATTTTTGAATGAGGTTTGTGCTAATTCACAATACATCTCAGCCCTTCCACTTATGAGCCAGGTTTCTATGAATGGGAGTTTCCTGGGGCTTTCTGTGAAATGCCTGGGCTATCTGACCTGGGTCAGTGTGGTGGCCTATCTGGAAACTGAGATCTGTTACCTGTACAGATGTGTGCAGTTTATAGGTTGTAGGTGAATCAGTTGCTATCTCAGGACTGTGCATGTACAAGATAAACATGCATACCATCCAGAATTTCTTTTGCATATTAGCATGATCTTGGGGGAATGGGTCCTGATGCTTCTTCATTCATTGTCCCTGTTGCACAGGCCGTTAGAAGCTAATAATTCAAGTTCTTCTGTGGCTTTGGGTGTGTTCAAACCAGCTACCCCCTCTTACTTCCCCAAGATGGTACCTTGGCTGTCTAGAATTCTTGTTGGGTGTCATCCAACACCTCTAGGTAACAGATATTTGCAAGACATAAGCCTTTTTTTTTTTGAAAACTGGATGGAAGTTTTGATGGACTGTTATGAAGAACTACGGTGTCACCTAGATTGATTTTCACCTGAAAGTTAGAATTCTGTCCTCACCCTCTCTGCCTCTTGCTCTCTGTTGTCTCTCCTCTTGTTTTCCTGCCACATCTAGAGTGGTGCCCTTGGCAGTCCTCTCTCTTATGCTGGTCTCACCAGAATGAATTTTGTGTCATTTGCTCCACTGCTAGTCTTGGACCAAGAGGGAGAACTTGGCCCATTTTGCTGGTGCCGCCTGTTGGCTTTCACGGAGCCACAGGACTCCCTCATTACCACCGTCCATATGCACCAACACAGCATCTGTCTTCTGCCCAAGGGGACATGGGGAGTAGCTGCCAGAACCCCCGTGCTGAGCCTTTTCTCCTGCTGGCTGCCTTGCACTGCATGCTGCTTGGGCATAGACAGGAGAAGGAGGAAGCCGCTGGCTCCTTCAGCTCCCAGCAAGAACTGGAGTAGAAATGCTGCTGCTGCTGGGAAGTCAGACAAAGGTGGCCAGCCCCCCATCGGGCCTGGTATACAGGGTGCATGTCTGTAAGAGCCACAGACGGGCCTGGGGAGATTCCGAGAACCAGATACACTACTGTGTTTGGTAGAGATTCATCACCATATGATACACATACATAGAAAAAGAGGAAGAAAGAAGAAGAAGGAAGATGGAAGAAGAAGGAGAAGAAGTTAACAACTGGCTTAGCTTTTTACAAGAGCTTAGAAAGAGCAAGCGTTTGTTTTCACACCCATGGGCCTCTAGGCTGACTGGGGTGACCCTGTTTCAGGATCACCTAGACTCAGCTTTGGCTCCAGGCTTTAAGTGGATTCGTGTTTAGTCGCTGCGTGCTAGACCAGCAGCTTCTTAGACATGTTGGCATGGAGGATGACAGAAACCAAACCACACGCTCACATTTACTTACATTCAGCTATCTGAACAAGAAAAGGTATCACTTCAGTGAAATACCTGATGATTCCACCAACTCCAGTCTGAAGATGGAATAAGCCAGGAACAAGTTTGAAGGACTGAAGGATGTCTCATAAGTGAGAGTGAATTTAGTTGAGTTTAGTATGATTTAGGTGTCAGCAGAGGCTGGCAAGGGAGAAAGTGGAGTTTCTGCTTTGTGCACCTCTGGGTGAGAAAGCCATATTGATTTTGGTTTTCTTTTGTCATGGCTCTTAGTGGTTATTCTTAGCCAACTGCTCTCCATTCCTCAGTACCTATTTCTGTAATCTTTTAAAAAATGCTTGTGTGTATGTGTGTGTGTGTATGTGTATGAGAGAGAATGAGCAAGAGTGGGAGAGTAAGAGAACAAGACAGAGACAGACAGACAGATAGAGGAGAAGAGGGGAATGTGCACTCTTGTGAGATGCTTGTGTACAGGGTCTCTCACCGGCTTGGGTTGGGCCAAATTGCTTTTCTTCTAAAGTAGTCTAGACACACTTCTTCATTGAGTACCCATACTCTAACAGGCTCAAGAGACAAAGAATGTTGAGAGATGTACCAGGAAGCGGCCTGTGTAGTGATAACGCAATGTGTAGGTGATCAATGCAGCATGTGACAGGTAGGGTGCGGAGAGCCTTAGTGACATTTAGAAGTTGTAGTGACAGAGTAGAGCTGGCAGACAGGGAGAGGAGATGCTCCCGGGCTTCTAGGACAAGGAGAGGAAAGGCATCAAGAGAAAAGGACCAGTTTGGCATTGCTGCATGGCAGAGGTAGAGACAGGTGACAAGGCACCAAAAATCAAGTGTGTCAGGCCATGTAGATTCTTGGGTCTCATGTAAGGATCATGGACTGGGGAACCTTTGAAATAGCTGAAGCAGGGGCATAGCATGCTAAGATTTGAACTGTTGTCATATAAGAGCATGAGCTGTGTTGAGTTAATTCTTCATTTGTCTGAATTGAAAGGGCTGATAAAAGACGTAGACCCCATAATGATTTCCAAGCTAATATTGATGAACAAGATTAGAGGGGACATATGTTAAGTGAGATGATTCCCCCAGCAAGAAGTTATATCTTTTTTAAAATTAATTAAGCCGTGGCTAAACTAATTCTTATGGTTATTGTATTCTTTCTGAGATTGGACAGTAACCTTGGAGACCAAGCCACTTTTGGGAGGGAGAAGATAAGGATATATAATATTTGTCCTGATCACAACACCCATTAAGAACATCCTAATTTCATAAGTTTTATTCTATTATTGTTCACAATTTATAGGTGAGGAAACTGAGGCACAAAGAGGCTTAATTAAGAAGTCTCTCAGGATGGCCCCAAGAACATGGATTCTCTGACTCTCTTCCCATCACCCCCAGAACTCAGCATCTAATTAGTGTACGAAGTGTTGCTCTCTTATGATGTTTTCCTCCTTCTAGGCCTGGAGTCTGCACTTTGGATAGAGGGCGTGATGTGTTTTGCTTTGTAAGAAACTAACCTGCAAGCTTGGATAAGCTTCCTCATATATCAGTCATAACATCCTACATAGGGGATTATGAAAGCTTTATGCCCTGTTGCTACTGCTGTGAAACCCACCCTAGGTCCCATGGCTAGGAGCAAGGTTATTTCAAAAGATAATTCTTTGGTCAGAGAGTGTCTTAAAAAATCCCACAAAGGATTGAGCATGTGTGAAGTGGCTTCTTTCCTGGTGCTACTTTGACCCCTTACATGTCTCTTTAGTATCCACCCATTTCCCATCATGCTCTACCTCCTGGGGACCCAGAGGGCTCGTGGTCTGAGTGAAGAATAGCTGCCTACAGGCTCAGGCAATGTCTAGAGGAAGAAGTCATTGGACTGACGAAGCCAAGTCCGTGACCATCACGGTCCCAGGAGGGCCAGCAGTTTGTGGTTTCTTGGCCACTCTTCCAGCTGAGGAATGCATTCCCACTTCTCATCTGTCTTACACTTCTGTAAATTTTGACGAGGATCCATGAACAACCCAAAGCACCAGAGTGGGTACAAGGTCAGCCGAGCCATGGAACAGCCCCAGCATGTTAGAAGTAAGTCAGATGCCACTTTGAGCCACAAAGGAGAGGATCCTGGCTGAGAGAAGCTCAAGAACTCAGAGCCTGTCCCACGTTTCACCTTCACATTTGGGAGCATCTTGGAATTCTCTGTTTTGTGTTGTAACTTTGGCACAGAAAGGATATTCTCACTAGTTTAACATTCCTGGTTTGGGATCAAGATGTGTGGAAATTATGCATTGTCTTTCTGTTCAAGGCGCGAGAAGCCTTGAGGGTTTCATTATACTTATTTGTATTATAGCATTTCAAAAAAGGTTGGGGGCTATTTATAAGAACAAGGTACAATAAAATGATGGAAAGAGAATAAAATCACAGCATCCAAGTGATGGGGGGGGGTGTGGAGCAAGAAGCACCCATCCCCCAAAAGAGGAAAAATAATACAGGCTAACTTTCATTGTTTTAGTGGAGCAGATAAAACCTAATTCAGAGTTTC
Organism: Pachyuromys duprasi; assembly: GCA_028658305.1. Lineage (NCBI taxonomy): Eukaryota > Metazoa > Chordata > Mammalia > Rodentia > Muridae > Pachyuromys > Pachyuromys duprasi. The sequence continues at coordinate 23,785,791 of CM053759.1, read as the reverse complement.
CTAGAAGCCAAGGGAAAAGCGACCACAATGGTTTACAGGGAACTTAGTTCCAAACCCTGGTACCCAACCTTTACATGGAGAAAGAGAACCATCTTCCCCTGCTTCTCTCTAGCGTGAGATTTAAGAATGGTTCTCTCAGTGGCAGTGGACAACTCCGTAGACAGTGACCGTATAAAAATGATAGCAACCAATCAGTGATGCCACCATGTCATCAAGCATCAGGGAGCATGGGTGAGGTGGGAAGTGATTGATTAGGCACAGACAGTAGAAGAGACAGAAAAGGAAACTGAGGACAAGGGCAGGGAGCCGCACTGTTGAGGGCAAGCAGTTGGGGAGGAGGACAGGGCTGGTGTCAGCATCACCAATGACAGTGCAGAACATTCTCTTCTTTCACAGTACATGGAATGTGGCGGGGCAGAAAGGGTGAAGCAGGAGACACCTCCCCCTCCGCTTTGTGTTTTCCACACTGTTCAAGTGTTTGTTTGCGTGACCCTAGGAAAGCGACTGAATTGAGATGGAGCAGAACATGCACTTTCCTGAGCAGTGAGGGAGGTGGAAGGGTGCCTTGCAGCCTTTTGGTTCTGCAGGGGTCCTCAGAAAGAAGCAATTCATTCCGAGAAAGTCAGCACTTTCGGGGGGGGGATCGGTGGTAGCTGAAAACAAAGACAACCAGAAAAAGATGACCTGTGTCCATTTTCTGGATGTCCCTTCTGTGTCCACCTCCTCCTGCTTTGCTCTGACTTTGTTTTCTTCGTTTAGTTTGATTTGGAAGCTGGCTGTCACTTTTAACACTGCAGGAACATATTTAGCAAGGTGTTCTCACTTCTTTTTTTTTTAAAAAGGCTGTCTTCTGGCAGGTTGGAAGATGCTTGTCTGTGTAGATAGGGATGAGGGCACATCTTAGAACAGGTGGTACCAAAACAGCATTTTCTAGCCCCTCCTTGTTCTCTGTATGCATGTATTTTACCCAGGCTTTCAGACAAGTCCAATCTGCAGCCCATCAGATGCACCTTGCCCAGGATTGCTATGAATGCAGCGAAATACGGAGTCACAAACTTCCTTAAAACTTTGCGATATTTGCTTCTTAAAAAACAAAACAATTAAAAAATAAAAAAAAAAACCAATTGCATGGTCCTCAGGCACGAGCTTTGCAGATGATAATATCATGTCATACTGTCATAAGGTAAAGGCAGGCTTCAGAGAAATCGTAGTGTGTTACAGTATCATGCTGGCAGAAGGGTGTGTGTGTGTATGTGTTACGGGGGTGTGAACTGAGACTGGGATAGATTTGGGATGATCCAAATGCTTTGTGGGGCAGAGACTGGGTTGTTCAGCTATGCATGTGCCAGGTGGGAGAACAGGCAGGTGGGAGTGATGCCCAATGGAACCAAAGCTGAGAAACTTCATATCGTAGAGGGGAAGGGATATTAAAAAGACGCCCCGGAGGTTTCCACAGATGGCACAATGAAGCTGCTCCCGTGGCTTCTCACCGGGTTTGGAATTGTGTTAAGCTGGGCTTGAGAGCCGGTGGTTTTGAGTCAGTGCAGTGCGTATTTGCACAGTGGGCAGTGAGGAAAAATTTGCTCTGATTGAATGGAAAGCAGGTATCTGGGCTCCACTTCATTAGACACTGAGTGCACTCATCAGACTGCCTCCCAGATTCTCTGGTCCTCAAGGACCGCCAAGAGTCTCTTGGGTTGAGCTGTGCTGGATACTAAGTCCCTCTGTAATGTACCTGGGCCCAGGGGCTTCCTGGAAATCATAGCTGAAAAAAAAAAAAGCAGGTAGGATGAAGAGAGGGAGGGAGAGTCCTGGGCACGTCTACAATATTATATGCAAGTGCTCTGCAAATAAAATGCAAATTAAAACCTAGCGCTCCAGCACTGAGCAAAGGTGATGCAAATTTGCTTTTAATTTCTCTTCTGTGCGGTTGCAAGCCAAGGCATCTGGGGAGCTGTCACAGGGCACAGAAGAGTGAGGCGCCTCAGGGAGGTGCTCAGGCTGCTTTGTGGCTATCGATGAACTGGATCCTTAGGTTTTCCTACTTGCTCTACCTATCGAGGGCCATTGCTCAGGGGACAGCTGGAAAGGTCCACATTCACACCAGGCTTTTCTATGCACGTAGGAGACAAGGATGGCCTTGAAGAAAGGAAGAGAGAGCACCTGACCTGGGTCAGCTCACGGCTTGGATAGGGAGAAAGGAAGAGTTCGAAACCATCTTGTGGGTTGGCTGAAGATGACCTTGGAAGCTGTCGAAGGTGAACATTAGCAATAAGGAAGCCATTTGCAGAAGCTCAAGGGGAGAGTTAAGGGTGTAAGCCACACATCAGGCTGGAGGGTGTGAGCACATTTTAGTTGGTGGCAGGGTCTAGCAACTCTCAGCTCACCCTGAGGGTTGTGTGGATGCCACTGGCACTGTATAGGAAGGGTGCTAGCCTGGCACAAGCTACAACAGTGCTGTACGTCGTTCCACAGTGTGTGAGGGAGGAGCCTCCTAACGCATGATCCTGCTCCTGCTGCCCTACGTGTGAACTGGTGACCTTACAGTGGTGCTCAGTCAAAAGCTTAGAATTCTCCTGCCTTGGGGGGAAGGTCAGAGGGAAGAAGAAGGGATTGGGTAGATGAAGTCAGAGGTCAGGAAGAGTCAATTGCCACTTCTTACACAAATCGCAGCTAGCAGGGCTGGTAAAAATAATCCTGTCTCTGAGTGTGTCTCTTGGTTGCCATGTTATCGGCTCTAAGTGTAACGCTCCAGGAAAGAAATATGTTCTACCGTCCTGAAACTGAATTATTAAATGGGGATTAACGTAGTGTTGACTTTTCTTCATGGCTGATTTGCAGTATAAACTGGGTTTAAAGCATCTTTTGCTAAACCTTCTGGATTTTAGCAGGCAGCCCTGGATGAGCCATTCATTAAAGATTTCATGCTGATGTTATTTGTTTAGGCTTTGATGCCCTTTTTCTGCTTTCCCTCCCCTTTTATTCAATAATGATATCTTCCAGGCAGAGAGTACCTTCCGACCTGTGGCATTAAGGGCTTTCAGCGATAGAGAGCATGGCCTGGTGTCCAGCTTCTTGGCTGGAAATCGGAAAACTGTGCTCCCTGGCCCCAAGTCACTGGGACTGGCAGCTAGAGCAGAGAGCACCATGGGCTCTTACACCCCCAGAGAGAAATTGTAGTGTGAATTCATTCAGATGTATAAGTGTCTATCACCATTCTCTCGTCAGCAGACAGATTCTGAAGTCAGAGGACGAATGGCATATGGTAGAAGAACCGTGGCTTTGTTTTCACGAGTCTTAGCGTCCAACTCTTGGACAAATTATTTCATCTCTTTGCTCTAAGAGCTTTCTTCTTCCATACAAAAGAGGAAAAAATAAAAACACTCTTTGGCATCATTACAGGAGGTTCCCTTGTGAGGACCTCAGCATCTTGTAGGTGTGCAACATACTTTGTCTTCTCCCATACAGGCTCAGGTCAAATGGCTGGAATCACAGGGTTGGTACCAAGCAGTTTAATGCACTGGCCTTGCTTGATTCTGCAGTCTCTCCTTTGATCACTGTTACTGGCCTCCTGGCTTTATTTTGATAATTTACTAAACATATAATGGTTGATAATTTTGGTTGTTTCCCCCAAAGCAACCCTTTCTGTGAACCTAGGGGGTGTGTGTCTCTGTTCCAGGCGAATTTAGAGCCTGTGTGACTTCTTCGCAGAAAGCATTGCCTTGCTTTCTTCTAGAAGGTTCTCAGATGTTGTAGCAGTATTTTTCACAGGCCGGTCACCAGACTCCAAGATGGCACATACAGTGTGACTCCCCGGCCTCATTTCTCTGGATGAGTGTCCGAGTCCTGGCCTGTTGCTCTGTGAATATCAGGTTGTTCGTGGAGGATGGTCTGACTCACCAAACCATCTTTTGATGCCACAGTGGCCACCTTAGTTTCAGGGTGCACCTCTTCTCTGACTGGCCCACAAACCTCTCAGCTGAAATTTTCATTTGAGCCCTCTGAGATGGGTTCAGCCTTCAGGTGACAGAGGTCCCTCCTGGCAGAGATACAGCTCCCATCTCTCCCAATCTTACTAGAGAAAAGTACACTGCCTCGGGGCACAGATGTGTGGGTATAGGTGTACCACTCTCAAAAGGCTGGGAAGATACTGGCTTGGGTACCAGGATCCAAGGAGAGGCTTTTAGGAAATATTTCAGGTTCAAATCTTGTCTGGTATCCAGCTCTGTTTCAAAGAGCACTTCAAATTTTCATGCACCTCCTTTCCTGGCTCAGGAAATCAGTGCCAGCTTGGAATGGGAGAGATTCTGAGTGTCATTCTTGGTGCAGTGAGCTGGGTCCCTTGGATAGGGTATTTTTTTTACAGACAAGGAAGCCTGACTACCCTCAGCTGTGCAGCTTTCCTTCTGATGTCATGGCTTGGAAGTAGCAGCCTAGAGTGAGGCTTCCCTCTGGTTTTATGGGATTCCCTGGAAATTGGTGGGGATGGATCTCAGGAAGGCTCATTTAGGGTGTATTCTTGGAGGTCAAAGTAAGAGCCTTATGGGCCAGGGGCTTCTTGGGAACTCCTTTTTGTTTGTGCTGTTGTTCACCCTCTACCCATTACCATCCACAGTAGAGTGACTTGTAAAAGGTCCACTGCCATCTCGCATTGAACATTTAGTATTTTGTTCTGTAAGAGCATCCAGCTATTTTACCTAAGTTATTCTCACCTCACTGAGAGTCCAGAGTCATAAAGCTGCTCACAGCTTCATGTTTCTCTGCTGAGATGGAGGGTACATTTCCTCTTTGGAAAACTTTACTGACGTCCAGGTTCCCCGGACAAATTACATCAGGATCTTTACGGATGTGGCCAGGGCATCTTGGTTTTTCAACATTACTCCAGGAGCTGGGAAGCCTTGAATTTAGTCTTTGAAGTAGAGATTTCTAGCACCTGTGGGGGGTAATTAGGCGGAGTGGGGAGGGTCAGAGTGAGCAGAATTAGAAAGTCTTACATATTCTCTCACTGGGGACCTATTATGTTCCACTACTATGCTTGGTTTTTATTTTGTTTGTTTGGTTGGTTGTTTTTTTTTTGTTTGTTTGTTTGATTGTTTTTAAAGACGGGGTTACTCTGGGTAGCCCTGACTGTACTGGAACTTGCTCTCAAAGAACTTGCTGGTCTTGAACTCAAAGATCTGCCTGCCTCTGCCTGTGTGCTGGGATTAAAGGTGAGTGCTACCATGACATTAGTTTATGCTATGTTGGCTTGGCTTATGTTTTTGGGATCTCTACTCCATGTTTTCCACCATCTGATATGGTGCTGAGAGAGATGAAGTGGTTGAGCTCTGACCAGGGCACCTGACTCTCCCTTGTAGATCACTGTCCATCTCATTCATCTAAGAGCTTGTTACACATTTGAACTCTATTCGCTCTGTTTCTAAATTATGTAAAGCCAATTCCCATAGACTTCTTTTAAGTCTTCACAATAACAGGAAGGAAGATTTTCTTTTAAACAAGAACAAAGATAAGTTGTTAGCAACACTGACTACTCCAGGAAGCTCTGATCTTTGAAATAGACACTTTCTTTATATCAACCTTGGAGAGAGGGAAAAGAGTTCTAGGCTCCATGGTAGGAGACCTGACTAAACAGTTTTGTGGCAAGCCAGATTCAGTTGCTAATATCAGACTGAAGGTTCAGACAGAGTATTCAGGGAGTGCAAGGAAGAAGCAGGAAACGGGAAGAGTGGGAGGCCTTCTGGAGGTGTTTGGGATTGACTTTCTGACAGGCTCGTTTCCTCTGAGCCACACTTACCTCCGCGAAGCACACTGGAGTCCTCGGCACTACATGCTGTTGTTTTGTTGAGTCTCCTCTCCTGACATCTGTGCCACTTCTTCAGGCCAGGCTTGTACATGTGTCTGCCACCTACTCTTCCTATATTTGTTCTTTCATTGGATTAACGCTTTTCTTTTTTGGCACCCCATGGAAACGCAAGCTTTAGCCGAGGCTTTCATGTTGAGAAGCATCTCACATACATTTCAATTTACCTTTCAAAGAGAACAATATGTAAGGGTGGACATTTGGTAAGGGGACGTTGGGGATTAGGTAAATTCCATTTATTCCAGTCCTGATAAAGTTGACGTTCTACCGATTTCCCAGGTGTGACAACCGTTTCCACCAACCCTTTTTGGGTTAACAAAGTATTTAGAACAAAGGAAGAATAAGCACGCACATATTCCCATTGTTCAACATGGTGTCCCAGACCTGTTGCACAGATCCCAGACCTGTCTGTTCAATTTGTTCCTACCATCGACATGAACTTTCTGTCGGTCCCTGATGTCCTGGCAGCCATTGCGGAGATGGCTTTCTCCTGAACCTCATCAGAGATCTGACACTTTGGGGAACTTCTCAGCAGGGACGTCTGTCCCTTTGAATTCTGATAAACACTATTACGCCTTATCTCTTGCTTTGTAAGTGACTCTACTGTTACATGTAAGTCTGGCAAATTCACCAGCTTGTGCTGAGTGCGTACATTTTGGTTTGGTGGTTTTGATGTAAGCAGCTTTCTCCTTGGAAAGGCTTGGGAAACTTGGAAGAAAAATGAAACTTTAAGCTTGTCAAGGCACCGTAATTAGGTTATTTCTGTTCAAAATGCTTGCATCTGATTATAAAGGGACTACTCATTTATCATAACAAATTTGCAACATATGAAAAAGACATAAAAAAACTTTATCTGCCATCTTTCTATCCAGAAATAATTAGTGTGACTGTTCTGGTACCTACCCTCTCATGTTTTCTTTCCTTTCATATGTTGGTCATATATTTTTATGGGGACTGTATTGTGCATCATATTTTATAATCATGTTCTATATTTAACAATCAGTCAAGAACACTTTCCCATGTCACTGAAAGTCTCTTCATAGTTTCCAACATCAATTCAAATGGCTTCATAATATTAATTTGAATTGATATATTACTTTGGCTGGTGACTAGACATCAGTGTTCTCTCATTCTTTGGGGATTCATAGCTGCAGTTCACAGATGAGTTTCAGATTGATGTTTATACATCCTCTCTAATTGCACATTAGTGTTCACATGCCTTAGACTTTTATGAAGAGGCAGACCATAGCTTTTTAATCAGATACAGAAAGGCTTAATGGTTGAGTAGTCAAAGCAGATAAGGTGTTCCTAGAAAAGGAACTTTGGGATTTAAGTAACCTGTACTTATTTGGGTGATTTTGATGCTGTTTCCAGGCAGCCTTCTCAGTGCCCTGGAGCAGTTTAACTTACCACCAGCAGTAGCTAAGGTGACTTAATTTCCTGTCTTCTGGCCAACTTTTTTCAACTATGACTAACACCTTGCATTTTCTCTTTTAAGATTGATCATAAAGGTATTCCTAGCTGTAATGCCCCTTTGCTTCTAACCCTGCCTACCCTGGCAAGAGTAGGAGCTACTGTGTGAGTCAGTCCCATGGAGAGGCTGTCAAGGGTTCTGAGGTTCAGCTTTTAGAGCGTGTTTGCAGCTAGAAACATGTATTCATGTCTGGGCTACTTCCCATACTCAGCTGTGCTTCACTGTATCTCTCCATACTGGCTGTACTACTCTGCATAAACTGTGTAAACTCTGTGTCTCAGTTTCTTCATTTGCAGAATAGGGATCTCATAATGATAACTCCTGTGTGTTCACTGAAAACCAGTGAGAAAATCCATGCGTGTTCAGGGTATTGAATGTCCAGAATATGGCTGGAATGTTACTTGTTGAAATTCTGGCTCCAGTGTGATGGTGTTGGTGGGGTGTGAAGTCACAAGGGCTCTGCTCTTGACGAGGAAAGGAAGTCTTCTAAAAGAGGCCCAAGGAAACTCCATCATTACTGTCCACGCACCAAAAAGAGGACCCATGATCAGACTCCACATTTAACTTTATGGGCTTTCCAGCCTCTAGAATTGTGAGCGATAAATATCTTTTCATTATAAGTCACCAGCATCCAGCATTTTGTTATAGTACCTCAAACTGGTGAAGACAGGGAACAAAACTGATAGCATCTGCAGGTCTTTTCTGTGCTCAAGCTGTAGTTGTGATACTGGGAACCATGGCCTTTGCTGCTATGAAAGGTTTCTAACAACCACTCAACTTGGCGCTCTGTTTCTACAAATGTGCAAAACAACATAGGACTACAGGTTAACAACACAGCTCGGTTAGAAAGCTATTCTGAGGAGCAAATGTATGTGGAAGTCCTACTTTGAACTTTAACACATCAATTAAATATCATTTCTGTACCATCTATATGGCTCATCCAACAGAAGGCTCAGATGAAAATGGGCAAAATCAGAATCCTTAATTAATTGAATATGTTTTTCTTTAATGTCCTTTGAAGTCACTAGATCTTGTACCTTTATATTACTTTAGCCCAGCAAGGTTTTGTTTGTTTGTTTATATTTTAGTATGCATGTGTGTGTATATGTGTGTAATCTGCTTGTGTCAGTGCATGCTTGTGTGTGTGCATGCATGAATGTTGGTGAGTGCGCACTTGTGTGTGCATGTGGTGGCCAGAGGTCAGCATTGAGTATCTACGTAGATTACTTCACTTTTCTGAGACAGCGTCTGTCCCTGAGGGTAGAACTCACAGACTGGCAGACTGTCTGTCCAGCAAGCTCCAGGGATCCTCCTGCCCCTCCCGTCCTCAAGCGGAAGTTACAGATGATGCCCTCATGCCCAGCTTTTACATGAGTACCAGGACTCGAAATCCAGAGTCTCATCTTTACACTTTACTGACTGAGCCATCCCCCTGGCCTCTTTCTTTCCTTGTTGAATTTGTCCATTGATAATTTCATTCATGTACATTCTGATTGTGCTCATCCCCCTAACTTCCTTTTTTTCTCTACAGATATCTTCCTCTAATTTCTATTTGTTTTGTTCTGTGGCCCATTGAGTTTGACTGGAGCCATGAACTGGAGCCATCCATTAGAGCTTGGTGGGATCAGCACACAGCTGACAGGGATGACTAGGGGTAGGACCCTTGAACCTTCTCCCCAAGCCATGAATGGTTATTGACAGGGCCAGCCTGTGTAGTCCCAGGACATATAACCCCCGTGGCTGTGAGTTCACGATTGCCTTGGTTGTGTTGTGTCTAGAGCATGGCATTTCACAGTCCTCCTTGTTTTCCAGAGTTTATGCATTCTTCCCATCTCTGCTTCTGCAGTGTTCCCTGAAGGGGGAGTACAATTGTTTTGCTTATGGCTAGGTCTTCGACTGCCACTTACACATCCTGGACATTCACTGCTATATATCAAAAAGAAAGATTTCTCCGCTTAAGGCTAAAAGGAGCAGTTGTTGGGTCCAGGCCAAGCTACAGCAACCACACTGAGCAGCTGAGAACCTGTTTTGTTTTCTTTTTAGTGTGCGTGTCAGATGTGAGTGCAGGTTGCCACTGAAGGTTGATGTTGGAAGGCGTCTTCGGTCATTCTCTGCCTTATTCTTTGAACTAGGGTCTTGCAGCTGAACCCAGAGATTGATGATATTATATCATTGATGATATTATATTATATACAATATAACTAGTTATATTATAACTAGTTAGTTTAGTTAGACAGCTTGCTGTAGAGATTCCCCTGTCTCAGCCTTCCTGGTGGTGAAATTTCAGGTAGACCACCGAACCCATCTGGCCTTTATGCAGCTTCTGAGGATCTGATTTCCAGCCTCCGTGACTTCACAGCAAGCACTTTTATCTCCCCAAGCCCTCTCCCAAGTCTCCTTATTTTTGTTTCTTTTGTTGTTGTTGCACCTTGTATCCCAGGATGACCGCAAAATTACTCTATGTAAATGGATGGCTACCTTGACCATCTTATTCTCTCACTTCAATCTAACCAAGTGCTGGGTTGTAGGTGTGCATAGCCATTTCCGGAACAGTAAGAGTGTTTGATGATAACGAGTGAGCTAAGTAGGTAATCCCAAGACACCCAAGTTGGGCAAAAGAAAAATAATCTATATCCTTGGGCTGTGTTTATTTGTCTGTCTCAGTTTTCTGAGCCTTGTTCCCGTCTGAACCCTGCTGCTTCTGAACCCTGTGTTCACAGAATGAGCAAGTGAATGATAACTACTTAAAGGAAATAAAAGGGAATGATTGTCACCATCAGGCACTGTAAAGTGCGAACTGTTCAGCTTGTTCAGCTTGTCCAGCTTGTCCATCTGGTAGGTGGGCAGGTTGAGACTGTAGCCATAGCACACCTATTGTCCAGCTATTGTCCACCTATTGTCCAGCTATTGTCCTCATGACCCTCCAGCAAGAGGATGCTACTCTGGTGGGCATAGGCCCCAGAACTACCCTCTCAGCCTCTCACCTATTTCCTTTCCCTCTCTGCACCATTTCATGTAACAACCTCTAGCTCTCACTCACTTTGCAGAGCTTCGAGCTCTGTGCGGCTCTCAGAACTTTAACAATAGAAATGTGTGTCTCCAAGAGAGGGCAACCATGAACCCAGAGATCCAAGCGAAGAGGTGTTCCCAGTAGCCACACTCATTCTGACCCACTTACTAAAAAGAAAAGAAAACACTTCTGTATCTTGTAGGATACACGGTGCTTGATTCTGCCTTTGATAGTTGTTTTGAGCTGGCTGCCATTCAGAGCCCAAGCACATGACTGCATCTCAGGCATCCCTGCCCAGTATAGACCATGGTTGGTACAAAACCTGTGGTGCAGAGCACAGGTTCAAAGCTCAGCTCTACTGCTTACTAGCTGGAAGATCATGAAAAGCTTATTCAGGAATTCCTTTTGCCTCCATTTCTCCTCTATAAAATGGGGATGAGGACAGAGCCTCATGGGGTGGAAGTGAGGAATGGATAAATCATGGGTTTTAAAATGCGAATTGTCACAATCATTTAGCCTTAGGCATCACCACTGTCTTCAATTCTGGAGGAACTTCTTAGAGAAGTGGCTTTCAGTGTGGTCCATGGACTATCATCACCACCACGTGAACTTATGTTAGGAAAATCCATTTGGTTATAGATGATTAAAGTTTCTTCCAGTTCACTTTCCTCATTCTCTACAGAAAGAAACTGAGCTGCAGAGAGGTGAAGGGCCTAATTCAGTGAGCAGATAAGAACTGGGTGGAACAAAGCAGTCCGGGACTTTGGATGATGCTCTTCATGTCCAAGCCAATGACAGGCAGATGCTGGTGCTTGGAGGCAGTGGTATCCATGGCATCAGTTAGAATACAAGTGATAAAACAAAGTGGAAGAATCATGCAACGATGCTTCAAAGCTTCAAAGGCTCTCTCTCTGTGTCTCTGACAGCTTCTTCATTCTGACTCTCAAGTTCTTTTCAGCCATTATCTGTGTGTCATACTCATTTTCTTCCCTTTTAGGATGCCAGACAGAAACACAGATCAGAAACAGGCCCTTATCACTAGCATCTCAGTTGCCCACGCTCAGCTGTCAGGTGGGTACCACTGGCGAGGAGGATGGCCAGTGATGCCCCGTATTTGTAGGATAACCGATTATAGCATTTCTTAGGTCTTATGTTGGCAACATTAAACCTTTGGCTCCCTTTTAATGAGCAGGGACATATTACCTGGTGGGTTTCAAGCAGAAGCTGGGCACTGGCTTAACAGAGATACTGGAGACAGAGCAGTGGAACAAAGGAGCCCTGTGCCCTCTAGTCCAGTAGTCCTCAGGAATCACATGCATTAGAATTGTCCGGAAGGCTTGCTAAAACAGAGATGGCTGGGATGTAAGATAGGGCTGGCAGGAACATCCTTTCTGGCATGTTTCTAGGCCACGTGGATGGTCCAGGGGCCACACTTGATTCTCTAAATGTATTTCCAAACCCCGTGAAGCTGTCATTCTTTTCTTTACCCTTCTTTTTGGAAGGTCTTCATATGTAGCTCAGGCTGACCTGAAACTTGCTACATATCTCAGTCTGTCCTTGGACACATTGTCCTCTGCTATCTGGTGTATATTGCTATGTGATCAAAGGTATATATTACGGTGCCTGGGTATGAATTATTAATGCTCATTGAGAACACAGAACGAACTTGTCACAGGGTCCTGTCTCAGGGTCTGACCAATGGGAGGCTGAAAATGTCCCTTGTTACCTGAGTTCCTTTACGCGGGGAAAGGGTCTATGCAGATGTGATTTGAATGATGGGTCTGGACATGAGCCATAATCTCGGTTAATGTGGGCGGGTCTTAATGTCCTCACAAGTGTCTTTCCAAGAAAGGGGCATGAAGACGATGTGAAGGCGGAGGCAGAGATTGGAGTGATATGGCCACAAGCCAAGGAATGTCGGCAGCGGCAGCTACAGCAGCCCGGCTCTGCCGGTTCTTTTCATTTCGGCCTTGGAAAGTTGATCCGGCTTTCAGAATGGAAGAGCAGATTTCTGTAGCTTTAAGCTGTGGGCTTTGTCAGGGAACACAGAAGCAGGTGCCATGACACCCATTCACCTGATGCGGAAACAAAGACCTGGATGTATTTAGTCCCAGAGGGCTCACCGGTGGAGGCCCACCAGTCTCCCCCGCAACACAGTGGCTTTTCACCCACTGGACTTTAAGATAATGAAGCCGGGGTTCCCAATGCTGGGGTCTGTGTTTGGTCGAATTATAGCTTTCCAGTCAGGGTGAAAGCATCCTTGGAGAGGAGCGCAGTACTCAGAGGGAGTGCCCGAGGGAAAAGAATCAGCGTTTGCCCAGCTCTGCCAGTGCGTTTGGCTGTCCTGTGGCCCCCGGAGGCAGGTGTGGGTGGTAGAACGTCTAAGACTCAGACTGTGTGCCCAGGGCATCCCAGGCAGCAGGCTCAGTCTCACCCTTGGTAGCTGTCCTGACTGTGCCCTCAGTGGGTGTCACATGGCTTCACTGTCCATTCTCAGGTTTTGGAACTGGAAACAGGGGCGCGTTGGAAGTAAAATTTCTTCGGACTTGTGCCGGGAGAAGAGGTAGTAAAATCACGTCTGAGGGTCCTGTCCACAGGTTCTTCCGAGTCCCACTTTCCCACTTTCCCTGCTTTCGGGTCAGGCTTGAGTGACAAATGGCCCTCATCATGATAGAGTGCTAGTATCAGTCCTCAAAGAACCCTCCTTAGGAGAAGGACAAACTTAGCAGGGCCACTTTGCTGTGTAACTATTAAGACAAGCATCTCTCTCTCTCTGTCTCTCTCAGTGTGTGCATGCACATGCACAGGCAGAGGTATTGCGTGCAGAGGACAACTTTAGTTGGTATTCATGTGTCTTTTGAGACAAGGTCTCTACTGACCTGGCACTCAACAGCTGGCTATTGAGCCTCCGAGATCCACGTGTCTAGGTCTGACCATTGCTGGGGTTATAAGAGCATCACCAGGCCTTGATTTTTAAGATGTCGCATACGTTGAACTCAGGTCCCAGGGCAAGTGCTTGACCTTGAGCTATCCCCCTTCCTCACCCCCAGCCCTTATCCCTCACCAGCAAAGAGCGTAAACCAGTTCAATACACATCTCAGTGGCTTGGGTCACTGGTTCTTAAGGCCAAACAATTAAACCTTCCCTCTCCCAACTCCATATGGACACGGAACCATAACTTCATAAATGGGACAACAGAAGATTAGATGAAGCCATGGGGCAAAGAACCCAGAGTCTATTCCGAGGGTGTTTTATAAGACACCCCAGAAGTACCCCAGGGCCGAGGTGTGTTTGCTCTGTCTGCAACACACAGCTGCCAGCCACAGTGACTCCCTCTGCCAATTGGATATCACCTAGCGATTTTTATGGAGCTGATTGGAAAGGAAATTTGAGTAGGAGATCACTTCCTCTGTTTTAATTAGTGTCCCGAGACGGCTTCAAACTCAGCTGCACCTCTGCAGCAGGCTGGCTTGCCAGAACAGCAATAAGGCGCTGTGAATTTTAAATATCTGGAGAGGGCTTATGGGGAGAAGTGGGTCCGAGGCTTTACTTAACCTGAGTGGTGCTCATACGCACACTTTCCCCCTCCTGCTCCCCTACGGTGTGCTTTACACAGATGTTTGACCAGTCCCTGAGGAACACACATGTGCACACACACACACACACACACACACACACACACACACACATTTGCTGTTGTAATAAAGAAAAAAATCCCACAGTCTTCAGTTGAAACCTATGAGACACAGGATCCCAGCAGAACTGGCATCTTTAACCACATCTCGGCTGCTCACAGGACCGGACCCAGGAGGGGTCTCCTAGCTCTGGCTTGGCGGCTTCACATTGTCTGGTGGTTCCCCGTGGCAGCCTCCTCGGAGGAGACAGCTGCCTGCTGTTCACTGCTCACACATAAACCCCTGGGGAGAAATAAGAGCTAAATGGTTGTTGCTAAGGGGCGATGAGTTTGACTCCCACGGCCAGTGTGACAGCGCTTCCTCAACCTCACATGCCTTCCTGCCCGCAGTCACTACGGGTTTTGGAATTACAGGGCTGCTGTGAGTGGACTTAGGGGGCTATCCTCACGTCCCCCACCACATGTCAATTTTTCATCCCCATGACCCCCAGGATGGACATAAATACTGTTATCTCCGTTTAATAAGGTGGTGCTATAGCAAAGGAGAGCGTGTTTATTCCAGGGGAAATGACAACGGTTTTAAGCCTGGTGGCTCGGAAGTGATTTAAACCCCTTCATCTGGATTTGTTTAACACACTCCAGTTTTATTATTCGGTTTTCATACAGGAAGTTAATGAATAACTCAATCTGGCCCTTCGGCTCTCCAACTGAACAAGGGACCCTGGCTGGAAGGCTCAGCGTCTGGAGGATCGTATCCAGACTTACACAATAGTGTCATTCCTGGGAAATTGTCTATAAGTCAGTTTTGAAACTAAAAGAGTCTTTAGAGGAATATAGTAGCCAGTTGTTTTTTGTTGTTGCTGTCGTTAGAAGCCAAGATGCTCTTGGGGTATGGGTGATTTCCCCCTAATTGACTATAGACTGTTGAGTATTGCTCATGAGGTGACAGTTTTAAACCCAGGAATGTCTCTGATGGGTGTGCCCTTTGCAGGAAGTATTGCTGGGTGTTGAATAGAGAAATCAGCCAGATCCTGGGATGGCTAGGATGAGGGTTCTGGGCAGGGGGCCCACACCTTCTTCTTTCCGAGATGCACAGCTGGACTTGCCAGTGCACAAAGGACGAGGCACAGCCGTGTTGCGTCTTGGGGGCACAGTTCCAACCAATCTTGTCACTACCTTCTTTTTGGCAAATCGCTTCTGGAATCTTAGCTTCCTTCTTTGAGGAGGTTGTACTTCAAATCTCACCCGTAGAATGGTAGAGTTAAATTCTTTGAGTCCTTTGGAGAAAAGAACCATCTGTCAGTCATAAAGAGAATTTCTCTAGTCATTGACAATATTCTGCCCTTGGAACCACCTTTAAGGTCTGAAGGATGGAAGGAAGCTCTCTCTGCTGGAGACAGCTCGGCTGGAGGGTTGGGGGAAGGGAACTCGGAGAGAGGATGTTTTACAGGGCTCCCGGGTTTTCTGTTATCAAGACAAATGTGTGGGGATCACCTTGAATATTCTTTCTCAACATATTTTAGTATTACTTTCCATTGCACTTACCTCCTGGTTTTGAACTTACTTGAATGATGGGAGAGAACAAAGGGATTTAAGTTAGGCTCATCTCGAATCCTGTGGTACTTATGATTCACTGACTCTCTTCCAGCATCAAACACCCTTGATAGTGTAATACTCTCACTTGTTTTCTCTAATTATTTCCAGGCAAAGTCCTGCCCAGGATATCTGTGTGGGGTGTTTGCGGATTAAAAGGGGTCTTCTCTTCAAAGCCAAATAGTCTTGGTTTGGAACTGGGTGTTCAGGTAATTTGTTTTAATGAGCCTCAGTTTCCCCTTTCATGAATAACTCAGTAGTAATCACCCCATGTGACACACGTGGATCAAGAACCACCACATTTAGGGTGTGGTCATGATGGGGAGACCCACTTCCATGTTGGGTATTCTTGCCTTATCTCGATGGAATCAAGGGAAATGGAAGTACAGGGAGGTAAAGTGGCTTCCCGTGACGTCCACTGTGGAATCTCCTTCCTTTCATTGGCCAGGCATGCAGAGTTGGGCATCGTGTTAATGGAGAGACAGTATGAAGCCAGCTGAAGGAACTGGCATGCCAGACCTGTCCTGGCTTGTCCCTGGTGCCTGTCTTCCGGGTAGTAGTTCTGCAGTCTATTGGGCAGCTCCTGCATAGACCCAGGGCCAGGAGGAACAGAAGGAAACCAATTCTTGTCCTTGTCCACATAACTGAATCTTTTAATGTACATGAGCTCTTCTTATGTGAGAGGCCTCCAAAGCTGGTGTTCTTGAGCCTGTGTTAGTATAAATAAATCGAGCTTCAGGGGTTCAACTAGTTTGTCCCCACAGAGGCTGTGGAAGTAGTAGAGGTCAGCCTGTTTCTGGGTTCTGGACATGGTCTTTGTGCTCGTTTTCCTTCAGCCCACATATTGACTACTCGGGAGTCTTGCTTTCCCTTGGATCCCAGCACCTGAGCCCCGGGGGATCTTGGGACTTTGTTTCTTTTGTCAAGGAAGTGTGCTGTACTCTTCTTTACAAGTTCTCCGTGCTCTGATAGACTACAGGGAACATATCACATGGTTAGTGAAGATGGCGTATTTTGTAGCCCCTGGCCTTCCTCTGCTTTGTATGTCCAACAAGCAGAACTACCTCAAATAGGCAAGTATCCACCAGACAGATAAAGGCATTTGGGAGAGAGGCTTATATCCTTCTCTTATTAAGCCGTTGCTGTGTCTAACCACCTGTCTTGGCTGGGAATGATTCTCTGTCTATTCAGCCTAAGCCCTAGTGTGTCCTCAGACTCCATTCTTTTCTTTTGATCCTGGTAGAGATGGCAAATAAGCCAGTTCTCATGGGCTCAGTAGTAATCCTTCCCCAGGAAGCCATATGTATGGGTTAACCTTGGAGATGGAAACCTTCTCTTGCGCTCCGCCTCAGGGTACCCGAGTCACAGACAAGGTCAGCAGCATCTCTGAGCTGCCCATGTTCTTTGTAGAATGGTCCCTGATTTTGTGGGTGTCATGGGACAGGGCAAGAAGAATGGTGGGATCGTATGTAGTGTTTGAAACTGGAAGAGCTGTGGACCACAGCGTGATCCAAGGCCAGACCCAACCAGCACAGGTAGGCAAATCTCTCGGAGATTTCCTTTTAGGTGTCTAATGGGCTGTAACTGAGTAGATGGTGGGAATTTCTTTTTCCTCACTGGTTCTTTGCATATAGGCTGGGAGTTCCTTATTACTATTACAAATTAATATTTAAATCATGCTTAAGTTTTCAGTCTCCTCTTAAGAACAGCATGGTGGATGCATGACTGATCTACAAACGATGTTTCTCCATCATCACCAGACCCTGATGAAGTCAACCTGCTTCTCAGGGGCAGAGACTGAGCCACCCTGGCCCCTCCAAAAGCAACAGTCCTGCACAGTTTCCCACTGGCTGTGGCTCTTTGCTCTGGTCCTTTTACAGACTGGACAGAGATCTGAAAACCTCCTGTCATCTCTTCGCAGGGGAAGAACACCCATACTGGAGGCTGTTATTCTCTGAGAGGTTGCTAGGACGGTGCTAGGTGGCCCAAGGTTTGCAAATGGAAGGACTTCCACGTTGGAAATTCTGCTTCAGTGCAGCAGACATGCCCATAAATCTTGCTGAAAACAAATGCTTTAACTAGAGGAGGACAGTTTAAAAGGCCCTATGGGCATATTCTAATCACTCCTCACTAATATCAGCCAGCTCAGAGCTGGAAAACGGGCTGTTCCCAGTGGAGCGGGTCTGGGTAGGCACTATGTAAATGGCTGCTGGCTGTAATTAACTCTGACCTGTGCAGCCTGTCTGCTCACTTGCTCTTAATATTAGCTTGCACTCCCCAAATGAGCCTTTACCTTTTTTTTTTGTTAGAATGCATTCTTCAAAATTCATCTTAAGCAGCCCTCTTCTAGCCCCATCTCAAACACACAAACACACGCACACACACACACCAAGCCAAGGTAATCATATGCTGTCAAACAAAGTCGGCGATCAGATGGGTATTTTGCAGTCATAGAAAAAGTCCAATTATTTCAATAAGGCAATAGCCACATTCACAGCTCACTCCATATTGTGCAAAATGCAAGCGTGTGAAGTGCTTTACACTTGTTTGTTCCTCTTTCCAACTCTGCGCACTTGACAGGGCTGGTACCCTTTTCATCTAACAGAGAGTAAGAACAAAGCTCACACACCTGTTTGGTGTCTTGTGCTATTATCTGGCTGAACTCCAAGTTCAAACTTAGGTCTGTTGACCTTAGCACTATTTCTTTCCTAATGGGGTCTGAGTGGGCTCTCCAGAGCAATTTGTAACTGAAGGTTCAGGTGAGAGGGATGGATGGATTTGTATATTGTCTTGGTGCAGATTTTGAGGCAATAATTATTCTCTTTTTCTGCCTCCTGGCAACAAAGATGTATCAGATATAAAAGTGACCGTTAGTTTGTGGTTCATCGTGTATTGCAGACACCAAGGACGCTTAGGCTAATCCCACCAACGTGTTAAGAGAACGTTACACCAGTGACTATAGCATCTGCATTTTATTGGTTAGATGAGTCACACATTTGACAGCAGTTTTCAAGCCTGTCAGGTGTCAGCTCTTCCTCAGGAGGGTTCTTTGTTCATAGAGTTACATGGTAACAAACCTGGGATAAACAAGCAAACGGGAACAACAGGGCTGGGCAGGGCGTGAGGAAAAGGAGACAATTGCTCTCATAGGTTGAAGGGACCAGAGGTACCGATGTGAGACAAGGGCCGACCTCCAGAGGCCTACCAGGGGGAGGTGGGGAAGGAAACCGATAAACAATGTTTGAGGCAGGTTGGAAAAAAGCTCTGTGATGGAAACAAGCTTGCCATACTTGAAGCACTTCAATAAATTGGTGTGAGGGAGGTGAGCATGATGCTGAGCTGGAGGCAAGAACCATAGAGTCCAAGTGTCTCCTTTCCCCTCCTCCCAAGCTTCTCAATACGCAGTACAGGCTGGCCTGGCACCCATAATCCTCCTGCCTCTGCCACCAAGGGCTCAGATGATGGGCATGAGCTGCTGACTAGAAAACCCCCGGCTTTTATTTTAAAGCCGCTGAGAAACCACCAGAAGGATTTTCTCAGGAGAGAGATATCTGATTTGTCTTTAAGAAAAAAAAAGTCATTGTGGGATTGGGAGGAAGTGGTGAGATGGCACCAGGACCTGAGTTTGATTCCCAGAACCCACATGACAAAAGGAGAGAACTGACTCTGACTCCTGAACGTTGTTCTGGGACACATGTACACACACACACACACACACCAACTTTAGTGTAAAAAGAATTACTGGACTTACTGAATTAGTGAGTAAGGAGCTCACTGCCTGTGGCACATCTGGGACCCCAGCACTGAGGGTCCGGTGGCAGGAGATGGGAGGATGCCTAGAGCTCAATGGCCAGTCAGTCCAGCCAAAGGATGAACTCCAGCTTCTCTGAGAGACCTCATCTCAAAAAAATAAGATGTTGACAGAGGACTCTTGACATTGACCCAAGCTTGGCTGACAGAGACCCATGCACCCTAACATGCAAACGCACACACCTTCATACCCCCCCCCTTTCTGCACGTGCCCCGGAAACATGCCTACTACATGCGGCCGAGTGGGCGGGTCTCAGTGTTTACTCACAGGTGTCTACACTGATTGCTGGATAGGTGTGCAGCACACTCTCCTCTCAGAGCCTGTGTTCAGCCTGAAATCCCTTCTTTAATGCTAGGCCACCTGGTCTTCACCTCCTATGATCCTGGAATCTCTTCTGTCTCCTGGGGCCAGGACTGGAAAGTATGGTCAAGCTGTTTTTTGACACTTTTCCTAGTCTCTGTTTGCAATGGCCACCGCTTAAACCTTCCAGCCTTGTGCTGAAGACCACTTAGGTCAGAAGTCCAGGCAGGCGTCAGCTAGTGATCATCCTGGCAACCCAGGGCTGTGTCTTGCAGTCGGCTGGGCCTTTTCGATTGGTATTTGCACTGTAGACCACGATCCAGCGCAGCCACTTAGGAATCTAGAGGGATCTAGAGGGTCGTCAGGGTTTTTCAGTAGGATGCATTTCCGTGTCTCCCTCCTCTGAGGCACACTAGTGGTACCTTTTATTGTTTCCCCACAGCTTAGTCAGGAGTGGAAGTTGTTTTGTTTTTCTGTTCTGTGGGTAAGGTGGCCCCTATCGGAGGTTCCCTTTGGGGTTTTAGAGTTAGCAAGGTGTGGGCTGTTAGCCTCCTGAGCTTGTGGTGTTCTGTGCTTTGCTATGGAGTGATGCTACCTTCTGGGGGAAGAGTGAACATCTCATTGAGCTTGCAGATGATGGTGAGTCCCTTCCCCATAACTGATACAGAGAGCAAATCCAGTGCAGGGCAGTGCATACTCAGGGCAAGGGATCAAGCAGGGAGTGAGGAGAAGGCCGGAAGATGCATACAGTAATGATAAGGTCCAGCCACGTTTGTGTTGGCCCCAGATTCCTTCTGCCGTCTCTACCTGGCCCTAAAAATTCTGCACTAGATCAGACTGAGCCACAAAAGCATGCTTCCAGGTTATGGAGCTGGTACGTGAATACTAGTTATGCTAATAATAGTCAGTAAAGCCTGATAGACAGCAACAAGTTAAACTTTTAGGGCTATGCTACAACATAGCTCAAAACAGCATCACCTAAACACAAGACATAGAGGTGAGTCCCCGAAAGGCACATCCTTCATCTCTCCAAAGGGCTGGCTTCAGAGCTGTGGCTCCCAGGGTGAGCGATTTGGAGTGGGGGGCAGTTGTTTTTAAGGGTAAGGATCAAATTTAAAAGCACCACCATTTACCTTGGTTGCTAAGCCTCCCTGAGCTCGAGGTGAGGAATTCTGATTGGCAGAATCTGTAGGAATTCAGACAAGGGGAACAGCATGGAAAAACGGGAAGCTTAGGCTGGGGACCCTGGCTGCAGAGCCAACGGTACTTCAAGACGCTCGAATCTGCTGAGAGTACATTTTACGAACATGCAGCTAAGTTGGCTGCCTTTGTTCGGGGGTTTGTTCAGCATTATCTAAAGAATGCCATGGTTCAGCCTGCTCGGTGTGAAGCCTAATTCTTCCCCTTTCTGGAGCCACAGCCTGGTGCGTTCAATTTTTCTCTCTCTGTAGGGCTGCGGGCTCTCTGGTACTCCAGCCAAAAAAACACTCATATTTTAGCAAGCTTAGTCCCAGTCTGGTTGCCAGGCAGTAAACGAGCACTTGCCTGCCCCAGGGAGAGGGGGACCTAGAGATGGAAAGGGTCATGTAAATGACTTACTTGAGCCCTCCCTTCAAATCTCTGCTTAGGATCTTTGGAGCAGTTGATATGTTTATTGATGTAGGGAGACCCTGCTGCTGAGCCCCAAACTGTGGACCTGGGACTGTGGAGCTAGTAATGCAATCTACCTTTATTCTCATCGGGATTTTAGAGGAGGCTCAGTTTGCTCCAGCCTTTCTGTACAATATTGATCTGAACAGGCAGCACTGGTCCCTTCAGCTGAAGGGGAAACTGAGGCACAAGTGGTTCTTGCAGTTAGTAAGCAGACAAGCCAAGCAGAGGTACCAATTTCTCTCTCAAGAGAAGCCGCGGTATAGGTGTGGTTATCGCCCGTTTTTGGCTCCCTTCTTCGCTTACTTGATGGTAGAAAAAAAAAGCCTGTAGGAGAAACAATGTGCAGCTCTCTGTCCTGGAAATGGTTAACCGTGACTGTTGTTATGATCTGAACTGGGCACGGGGGACTTCCTCCAAGGTGCAGCTGGAGCAGGCAGCTAGCTCAGGCTGACTGGCAGCGGCTTTAGGGGACCCAGCCTCTTCTGGCTGTATGGACCCTCCACCCACTACGGCTCACAAACCGCAGAGTCCCTGTGAGAGGATAGCAGATTTCAGCCTTTATCCATTGGACAGGACCAGGGAGCTTGTAACCCAGAGCTGAATGACCCCCTCATTCTGTTCTGGAACTCGTTGACAAATGAAAACATACCAAATGCCCACAGGATATACAGCTGGGGGTAGATGTCCAGCCAAAATTCCAGAAGAGATCTGCATAGAGAGGAGCCTGTGTCCTTTGATGCTGAGCAGCTCTTACCTGGTGCCCCTTGTCAGGCTGTGAGGGATAGTAACAAGGCTGGCTCCTCTACTCACCCCTCCTCCCATCCCTGAGAGACCTCGGCTCTATGGTTCTACATAGACAGCGAATGGTTTCATGCCCTGCTTGTGACTCTGAGCAGCTGCCCCACAGGTGAGGCTCTCCGGGTGAGAACTTGGTTGTGTTGTGCTCGGCTCTGGGCATCATCACCCTCAGCCACAGTAGAGGAGGCAATGAGACCTTTGTGCATGCTGCTGTCATTGAGAGCGGCCATTCCAACCCAGGTGAGGTACACTGCCTCTTGGCTTATGAGGCAAGAGTGACTTGGCGAGACTGCAAGCGGAAGAGGGAGAATAGGGAAGCAGAGCACAGAAAGGAGAGGACAGGGCAGGCAGGAAGAGAGAGGACACCTGGGACAGAGAAAGCCCACCATCTGAAAAATTGGTGTCACACAGGTGCCAAGGAGAACTGGGAGAATGTAACAAGTATCCATCGAGGGAACAGGCAGACACACAGACACATGCAAAAAAAAACACAGAGAGACCCACAGAGACCTCCTAACATGCACACACACACATACTCGAAAACATACAGACACATGCAGACACACAGACCCAGACACATAGACACCTCATACACACACACACCATACACACACACATATATAAACCCAGACCCAAACACCCTATACACACACAGACACAGACACAGAGACCCCTCTATACACACACACACAGACTCAGACACATAGAGCCCCCCCACAGAGACTCAGACACATAGACACCCCACACACAGAGTCAGACACATAGACTCCCATACACACAGACAGACCATAGACACATGCACACACACAAACACACAGACCCAGACACAGTCCCCATACACACAGATACACACACACACACACATACACACTAACCCCCTCCACACACACTGGATCATCCTAATGATACAGCCTTGGGTACTGCAGCTGCTAAGGCACCTCATGTACACCAGGCTCTGCCAACTCTCAGTGCATCTGATGCACAGGGGAGAGCCATGGGTTCAGTGTTAACAGCGAGATGTGTTGAAGCAGCTGAAGCCAGTAAGGCTGAGGGCTAGTCCAAGAACACAAAATGAATTGTGATACCAAGGTGAATACACTGCAGTCCAGTGGCCTTGGGTAAGTTATTTAAGCCGTGTGTGTTCATGTCCTCCTATTTATGCAGGAGTTGAAAACAGTTGCTGACTCTGAGGCAAGCATTAAATGAGCAGATATGCATTATGCCCTCAAGATAGTGGCAGTCACAGGGGACTAGACATTGCTGCCCGTTGTGGTGATTCCCGCCTTCCCTTTTTCTGCTCTTTTGGTGGCAAGCATCATAGGTGTGGGGTGCTGTGGAGTTTGGGTGAGGTACACTCAACACAAGTGCTGGAGCTACCTGTAGGCATCGTGATGGGAAAGATATGGGTGTGTCCAGCCTGTGGTCCAGATGCTCCAGGATAGCCAAGGATAGCACCCAACATAGAATCATAAGCTTACTTGAAACATGGTGAGATCATCCGTGTGTGAGTTCCTTTTCTATGGCTGTGTTGTGCGGTTCTCTAGGGTGAACGACTCTGTAGATGCTAACATCCTCGCTCAAGTCACAGGGCCGAAGAGGCCTGATAGATTCCAGGAGCCTGAAAAAAGCTGACCGCACAGGATGACCTGGGGTTTTCTGCCCAGAACAGTGGCAACCTGGATAAATCTTCCCAACTCTAACCCGCATCTGCCCATGTATATGAGAAGTAATGATAGTCGCATGAAGGCCCAAATTCTGCCATGGTCACACTTCATGACCTGCAGCAGTCTCCCAGATACTTGTTCAGCCCTGAAATGTCCCTTCTCTCCCCAGGACTTGGCGGAGAGTCTGTCTCAGAGCTGGCACTCCTCATAGTGAGCCCTGGTGGATGGGAGAAGTGGGCAGATGCCAGGACAACTTCATCGAGTAGACATGCCACCTGAAGGGCCTTCTGACTCACACCTCCTGTGACCGTTTCTCTACTTTGACTTACCCTGAAGTTATAATTCCTCCAACTCCAGTAACCTCTCTAGACCCTACCTGCTCACACACTTACATAGCTCAACCCACACAGAACTCTCCTTGGGCACACACTGTACCGAGCAGTCTGGTGTAAGTCTTCAGAGCTATTGCTCTGCTGTACCCAGGTGCTCGTAGGGATCATTTGAACCAATGTGCAATGGCTCTTCACTGTGGCAGTCTTCTCTCTGGTTGAGTACAGATCTTAAGAGCCCTAGTCTTGGGCTCAATCGAGTCTTTCCTTCTGCCTCACTTTCTCTTGTTTCTTTCAAAGCTCAGCTTCAGTTCCAAATTGGATTTATTAAAAAAGAATGACGAAAAACCATATCAGATCATATTGTCAGCTCCCAGGTACTTGGTAAAGAATGTTCATGTTCTTTTTCCTTGGATGATGCAAGAGGCTGGATCCGTACAAGATCTCTACCTTCCTTTTTCTGGTAGTCTAGCCAGAAGCATCTTAGGTGTGATGGGGTGTGTGTCCTGTTTAATTATCTGGGGTAGGGTCTCACAATGTGGCCTTTAACTTTCAATCCTCCTTCTTCAGCCCCCACCCCAATGCTGAGACTACAAGTGTGTGCCAGCATACCTGACTTTATTCTCTGTAATATCATGGATGCTCGCCATCTTCTGGTCATCTCTTAAGAGCTGTGGAATTTATTTGAACCCAGAAACATTCCCATCATCAGTTGGGGCCTCAGAGTCAGTGGCTGATCCTCATTATTGAGAAAAGGGAATCACTGCAATTGTGGGGTTAGGCAGACCGATCCTTCCTAAGACCACAGTTGTACACTTATCTGTATGCCTTGCCCAAGACAGAAAGGGCAAGAATAGAAGGGTGGCCATCTCTTGAGCAGGGCATTCTGGCTGTAACATTTTTATGTGTGAAACTCCTTTACCCTAACGGTTAGTTTTAAAAGTCATAGCAGGTTCTTGGCCTCCAAAAAGGAGAAGCTTCTCACTGCATTTAAGACTTGTCTGTCAAGTGGTTGATCTGGGTGCAATCAGCCAAAAAAGGCAGAGGGCGTTCCAAAAGATGCTGTGACCTAGGAGGTTAAGTTTGGCCGGGATAATCAGGTGTGCTGTTAGACCTGCCCTGAAGGTGTGGCCTTTTGATTTGGTCTCTCTTTCATGGAATCTCTTAAGCCCCTCCAGCACTCTTCCTTCCTCTTCTAGCCTCAGTGCTGTGTGCGTGCCATCGCTCAAGCTCTGACTTCCCTTTGTGAAAAGTCGTCAGCTGTCCCCAAATCCCTGTCTGTCCCTATTCTGAGAACTGTCTGGAGTCCAGGCCCCATTTCTGGATGCCTCACTCTGTCCTGTTTCTATGTCTGTCTGTCTTTCTCTCTCTCTCCTTTCTTTCTCTCTCTCTCACACACACACATACATGGCATGTGCACACCGACACCATACATGTTCCAATGACAGCAGTGATGCTTTCCCCAGATCCTGTACTCTTCATACCTGCGCTTTCCTCTCCCTTCCCACTCACATCGCCTCTACACTGCCCTCCCATCCCAAGAGGGATCTCATCCATTTCGCTGCCCAGGTAGTAGCCCATCTGTACCTGAAGGTGCAGATGTTTGATGTTTGATATCCAGATTCGTTTCATCAAGGAGAGAAAGGGGATTTACTGAAGAGCAGGGCATGGATTGGGATGAGGTTGAGCAGGATGAAGATCAGGACGGGGTTGGAGGGCATGTAGAGTGTAATGGAGTGGACCCAATGGGCACTGGGGGAGCAAGGCCATGTGAGGCAAGGAAAAGTTACCTGGACGCGAATAAATTTGCCACTGACTAGTCAGATTTAGAATAACACACTTTGGCATTTTTATTGGGTGTTACACATGCCACCAAGCTCTGGGCTTTCTTGAAAAGCTCAGAGGACTGCTTATTGGGGGTGTTATTCACAGTTGCTAATAAGTAACTACCATTAGTATTAACCAACAAGGTCAAGCCAGTGCACAGAGGGACCCAGAAGCAAATTCCTTGCCTAGAAGAGGCCCGGACGCCGAGAGGCTAGGGAAAGTTGAGCAGTTTTAGATACCAATCCAATCATGTCTGATCAGCGTGAAACCTCATATTTTGGACACCTAGGGCTTCTTCCATTATCAACCCCAGAGCGCCTACTAATCTGGCATGTGTGTTAAAAACTAAAACAAGACCTCCAAATCCTCACTCTGGCAAAATGAAATCGTGCTAGAGCCTGTATATCTCCCACACAGGTAAGAAAGTAGGAATTGCACTGGATTATTAAATGCCTACTGTATGCTAGCCACTGTGCTCACTCTAGCATCTATCTATCTATCCATCTATCCATCATCTATCTATCATTATATGTGATTTTTTTTCAACTGCCATATAATGAGGATCATTATCTCCATTTTACAGAAGGGGAAACCGAGGCTCAGGAGGGTAAATAGTCCATTGTTGCTTATAAATGAGGTCCTGCTAGTGCTTCACTTCTAGGGGAATTCCTTTTTTTTTTTGGCCTCCATGGTGCATTACATCCGTGACTGCCATGGCAACAACGCCATAAAGTTCCAAGGGACCAGCAGCCCTGAGGCTGTGGTTGGAGACACATCCCACAGCTCTTTATGAGGGTGGTGGCCATCCATCAGTCCCTCTGCCACGTCTGATTTCTGCAGTAAATGTTCACCGCTGGAGGCCAGAGTGGAGAAGGTGGGTTGGCTAAGGGCAGTTTGGTCATTCCCCAATTCCTAGAGAACCTGCAAGAAACCCTGACTCCCCTGCTCACAGCCCTTCACTACAAATTAGTTCAGCTTAATCTGTTTGGCCACTGTTTATTGGAGGCTGGCTTACATTAGGTGCCATGGTATGCTCTAAGGATACCAAATGGGTGGCTGTTCCTTTAGAGCAATGAGCTAGTGTGGGGGACAAATACAAACTAGGGCTTGTTAATCTGTGGTGTAAGCCAGTACAGATGTAGGAAATCCCCCTAGAACACAAAGATGGAAGTGTGGCTAAGTGTGGGGAGCGAAGCTGAGAGCCAGAATGGAGACAAAACCAATGGAGGACAAAATTGGCTCCAAAGGTAGAGAGAAAAAGTCATTCCAGGACCCCAGATAGGAACCCACTGCCTACGGCCTAGGGCAGATATTTATACTAGTCTATGAGGCCATTATATGCTCACTTTCCTTTGTGTACCCAACTTTCCTGTCTGTGAAGGGGGGATAATTATATCTGACTCGTAGGGTGCTTATGAGGGATGCATGACGTAGTTCAGTGCTTGAAAAAAAAGCATCTTGGGCTCAAAACAGTTTAGCAAGTGTGACAATGACAATGTCTATTCTCTTTTCTGCTCCCTTTTTTGAATGCTTTCCTACTGGCCCCTCATTTGTGGCTAACATTTCTCGCAGTGTCCTCTTGTATCCCCAACTTGAACTCTTACATATTCCTTCCTTTTTTTATATACGCGTATGCATGCGTTTGTGTGTGGCATGCATCCACGTGTGTGTAAGTGTTCACAAAAACTGTGGCTTGTTTCTAGTCTCCCTACTGGTGCTACAAGATCTTTAACCACCGACCCTGGCCCCTTTTACTCTTATATGGTAACTTGGGTTTTTGGAGGTGTATGCTGAGTTCCCAGGTAAAAGTTAGATGGCTCTTTGCTGGGGACAGTAGCTTTTTATAACAACCTGTAGCATGAAGTGACAATACACTGAAGTACTTCACCGGTAATTGCTTATTATGAGCAAGGTAGTGTGCCTGTAAGGCAGAATGCATATTCTGAACTGGCTGGATAAATGGGCCAATGAAGACGGGATGTCTCTGGACCTGCTGTTTGGAGGTGCCCTTTGGGTGGGGTTGGGTTCCTTTCATGGTAGGCAAGCAAGCTCCTGCTACAGATTCTACTTGTGTGATTGATGTATCAGGTCAACCAGTGACCATAGCATCTTCACACACCCTTTCCCCAGAGAGTCCTGTCAGCCACATATACGACACATATTTGGACTCAGCTAAATAATGAGTGCAGGTTATCTGGAGACAATCCTAGTGTTAAGCCTTTTTCTGAACCAGGCCCTTTGGTTTTGAGGCTCCTCCTCCACGCATGTCTCCAGGTAGTTGGTGCAAGATCAGACAACAGAAGGCTACCGCTGGACAGGTGCGCAGGTGGGTGGCTGGGAACAGACATTTCCTTTAGGCTGCCTGTTGGGGATCCACAGAGGAAGGGTCACAGGAGAGCTAAGTCTGACCTTCCTCCCAGCTGTCCATACTCACTGAAGACATTCCCCAGCTGTGTTCTAAGCTGCAGGCCTTAGCAGCCCCAGATTCACCCTCATTGCCTCTTCCCAAACCACACCATCAATAATATGGCTCCAGACCCGGGGCCGCTTGCCTCCAGAGCAGCCGGACTGCTCTGAGTGCTCCTGGCTGTTACGTTTCTCTGCACTTCTTCATCCGTCCTTCTCTGGACAATGGAAACCAGCCAGCTGACTCCTGTGGGTATGTACTTGCTTGTACCCAATCGAAGCAGAGACAGACAGGAAGGGGACGGGAGGGAAGGAGCAATGAGTGAGGGTTCCTTCCACAACTCAGCTGCACTCTCACGTTGGCCCTGCTGCTTTCAATGACTGGATGAGGGTGGTTGGTGCCTCAGCCACTGGTGTAACCAGATCTCTGTGGCTCTTGAAAAATGGAGCTCTCTTCAGCAACAACTGTTTGCAATTAACTTTAACATATGGTGGAATTTGTTTCTGTGTCCATAAAGCATGATAGGCAGTGGGGATCTGGCAAGGAATGCACCCTGCCTGTCAGGCCCTGGGCCTAGCTGCTGGGAGGGATCTTTCCATTCATTTGGGAGCACAGAGATTCTTGGTGAGCCGAATAGTCACCGATGACTCAGCCAGTCCAGAGCCCTTCCTTTGGGCCGGCAGCAGCATGAATGTCCACTTTTCCAAATGGAGGCCACTGGCCTCTGGCCTTAGTGACTCTTGCTTCTAAGTCTTGGCTGCTGCCTGACTTCTAGCTCTTTATGACATTGTGATTTTTGCTTGAGGGTTGCCCTGCAGGACTCACTCACACTTGTGGTTTGATTGACCACACCATCAAGAGTTACAGGTCAGCTCGGTGACCAAATCTCAGGTGATTGGGATGAGCTAGCTACTTTCACTGAAAATAACAGAACTGATGCACGGGGACTTAAGAATACAGGAGAATTATTCTTACCTAGCCTGCAAGTTGGGCGCTTCACATGAACTGTATTGACTCAGCAGCTTTACAACAGCATCGGGAATGGATTCCCTCCCCCCTCTGCCCCCACTTCCAGATGCTACCTTCTATTCTTGGGGTGTTGACCTCATTGTCCAGTTTGTCTCTGATGGGACCAGGAAGGCTCCTCATCCTTAGATGACGGGCCCAAAGTGAGAAGGCAAGGCTGGGACCCGTCTCTGACTCATGGAAGGTAGTCTAGTTCAGCACTCCCAAAAGACCTTTTTTTTTTTTATCACTTTGGCCTTCTCAAGGCCATGTGGGCATGTTCCCAGTCCAGAGCTCATCACTGGCGAAGGAGAGAGAGGTCTGCTTGTTGCAGAGGAATCATGATTCATCTCTCAGAGAGGGTACGAGTTCCCAGAGAAAGGAACACCCTCAGGGTTCCGAGGAAGGGTAGGAAAGGTCTGTTGAGAGGGTACCCCGACTGCCCATCAGGGAGACAGACTGAAGCTGCAGGGAGGAGAGAAGTCACTCCTGGGAAGCGTGGTGGGTGGGCATGGGGCTACAGTGGGGTCTGGACTTCTTGCAGCTCTTCTCAGCATCCCTTTTAACAGTATTATTTTCTCATTCTATCCCTCTGCCCAAAAATGTGTCAAGACTCCCCATTTCCCATGAAATAGAGGTTGGAGACAGCTTAGTAATTCAAAGCCCCCCCCCCATCTTACTCAGCACAGCCTCACATCTGGCAGGAAGCACAGATTTCCTGTTTTATCTCCTGGTGCTCCCCTGTATGGAACAGGTATCAAAGAAGCTGCTTTGTCCCCTGCCCTGCTTAAAACTCCTTGGAGTGCTGAACCTCAGCCTTTGCTCACTCAAGGGCCTCTATTTTATGAGTCCAACTGTTAACACAGCCTTGTAAGCGAGGCTCACTTATTTTCAAGACTCTCCTTTATGTCATCATTCCCACGGAGAATACTCGCTTTATGGGAAATCCTTCACAGGCTGTGAGCTTCAAAAGCCCTGGTTATTGGTCTATGTAGCCATTCCTTTATTTATTTATTTTTTTTCTCTGTTACTGTGATCAAATACCTAACAAAAAACAGCTTAAGGGAGGAAGGGCTTATTTGGGCTCATAGTTCAAGGGGATATAGTCCATCTTTGCAAAGAATGTATGACAGCAGGAGTAGGAGGTGGCAGTTGGTCGCATCACACCCAAGTCAGGAAGCAGAGAGAGAGAGAAAACAGAAAGTGAGGCTAGAACATAAACCTCAAGGACCCCACTGCCTCCTCCCACCCAGTGATACCCTTCCTCCATCAAGGCTACACCTTCTAAGTTCTGCATGCTTTCTAAACAATTGGGGGCCAACTATTCAAACCCAGGAGCCCATCAGGGCAGAGCAGTGTACCCTATGAATCATAGGTAGCTCGGCAGGCTGAGATGGCCATCAAGAGGCCATAAGCTGGAGCTGACCTTTGAAGGCAAGGGGGGATTAAGATTGGTGGAGAGGCTGAAGCAATGTCAGCTAGCTGGGGAAGGTTGAAAATTGCCAGAATGCCTGAGTCTTCAGTTCCTGACTTCTGCTTCTCTTCAAACAGCTTGGCTCACAGCTACCAGCTGGAGAACACAGACATTTCCGTCACCATGGAAAGATCTAACCGGTGACTAGGGATCTAGTGAGGCTGGAATCCAGGGGCAGTTGTCACAGCTACCAATTTGCCCAGTTCTGACATGGTGATTGCTATTGTGGGGAATACAGACCCGTACCATCAGGCCACAGGGAAGCCGCCCCTCAATAGGGTGCTATAGGAATCATCCTTGCCCTCCGCACTTAGATACATAGCACTCCAGCCTGTGTATCTAGATTTCTTATCCTAAGACCTCTTGTGTCAGCATCCAGGGTATTGTGTAAGGTGAAGGGAGCAGATGATCCATCTCTGGGAAGCTCTTGGCTAGGCTTTGGCAACATAGCCAGGGCTGACATGACCCATCTAGATTCTCAAGGAGCTCACATGTCTGGGCCGTTGTGGTTTCCATCTGTCTTGCTCTTCAGCTTTTGTCCCAGCATATAGAAAGTACAAACATACCCCTGGGAATTCTTATGTCACCTGTCACACAGTCTTTGTCACAGCCATTAGAAACTTTCATACAGGTGTGAAGTACATAGAGAAAGCTGAAACCTGGTTGCCTAGTTAACTAGGAAGTGCCTAACCAGCTGTCTTTAGAGTACTGCCTCTTTTGTTGATGATGGCTAGTGGAATGGACTATCATTGATCTCATTTTAGAAGTGAAGAGATGTGGGCTCAGGGAGATTAATTAGCTTGAGTAAGGTCATAGATCTAGTAAGTGAGAGAAAAGACTTGAACCTAAGACTTCCCTTGTTTTCCACAATACAGGTTCCCTGTTAGGTGATATATCAAAAGACATGGCAACATATCCTCTACCTTTATTACCCTATATGCATATTGGAGAACTGTATGGGAATGCTTACAATTCTACCAAGATGGCAACAGTATAATTCTTAGGGTTTGATAACTGTGCATGTTGCTTAAGATGTGGGATTCAGTTTGCCTAGTCAATCAGCTCACCCCTCCAAACATCTACTTCACATTCATGACTCTTGGGGATGCTTTAACATCAGTACACAAATACCATGAAAGGGGAACCTGAGGCAAAGCAAAATTATTTGGTATACTACATGGCAAATAGTAGTGTTTTAATTAATATGTTACTTTGACTTACACTTTACTCCCACTAATTAGGTCAAACAATCCTGAGTAGTGCAGACTTTGCTCCATCTAGAGTGACTCTCCAAGTTTTTACCTACAGCACCCATGAAACATTCCTTGCTCCAAGTAATGACAAGGCTTGCAAGTTCCCATCTGATCCCCTCTCATTTCCTGGTGGATCATTCCAGTGACTCACTTTTGCCCCTCTCTTCCATCTTAAAGATTTCTTCCACTCCAAATCACTCACACCAGCAAATGAACTATCATTACTGTAGTCTTTTAGTCCTAGGTATCTTGGCTATGTTTTTATTGCTGTGAAGAGACAGCATGACCACTGCAACTCTTATAAAGGAAAGCATTTAACTGGGGCTGGCTTATAGTTCAGAGGTTTTGTCCATTATTGTCATGGTGAAAAACATGGTGGCATGCAGGCAGACATGGGTCTAGAGAGGTAGCTGGGAGTTCTATATCCGGATCAGCAGGCAGCTGAAAGAGAGTGAGACACTGGGCCTGGCTTGAACATCTGAAACTTCAAAGCTCACACGCAGTGATGCACTTCCTCCAACAAAACCATGCCTACTCCGACAAGGCCACACCTCCAATAGTGCCACAGACTAGGAGTTTATGGGGCCATTTTCATTCAAACCATATTAGGCTTCCACCCACCTCAGTTTCTCTTGAGTCCTTGATTGAGATCCTTTGAAAGAAACGTGGGTTCTTATGTCCATGTGTCTTTCCACCCCTACAGTGACCCTTCTGCTGGCCTCACTATTTTCTATGACCTTTGCATCCTGAGTCCAGGTTGTGCATGACTCAATCCATCAGTAGCATGCAGTGCATTTCATCCTAGGTTATGTACCCCAAAGAACTGAAACAAATAGTGGGAACAGCCCGTGCCCTTTAGTCAATAAATGTATAAACTAGAGTACAGTGGGTATGTTATTTATCCACAGAAACATGTGGCACACACTGTTGAATGCTGTACCTAAGTGCACACTACTGAATGCAATAGGAAACACGGTCACATATTATTTGTGGTTATATTTAAGATCTGTACACAACAGGTATGGCAACGGAAACTGAAAATAGTGGTGGGTGCTATGTTAGGAAAAGGGGAGAGGGGGAGCAGAGGGCCTAAGGATAGTGGGTTTTATTTGGAATGATGGAAATGCTTTAGCATTAGACGCAAATGTTGGTGTTGATAAGACTTGTTTCCTGGTTAGTTACCCCAGATCTTTGCTCAGACGTGAACTCTTTGATGAAAAATTGGAGTCCCCATCATGGGGCTTTTGGTGTTTTTTTGCTCTTTTATGTGTGTCCATTTCATGCATCTGACATTTTTGTTGCCACCTGTTTGTTTTCAGTCAAATATGAAGTCAAAGAGCAGGATTTTTTTTAAAAAAAAGTTGTTTTTTTCACTTATATTCCAAGAGCACTAAACAATGTGTCAATATAACCAGTTAGAATAATGAGCACTTAGCAAACAGTCATTATTAATGGGAATAGCACCCTTTCCTCAAATGCTCTCTAATTATATTCCCAATTTTTTCTTTTTTTTTCTTTTTCTTTTTTTTTTTTACTATGCTGGGGACTGAGCCCACAGTATCACACACACCAGACAAGCATTATAACAACTTTCTTTTCAGTATTTGCTGACTATAAGGATCCTGTGTCTCGGTGTGAAGGCTGCCACAATATTCATGATTTCCTCCTATGTGTCTGTCACCACTTGCCTGTAACTGGAAAGCAGTTCTCTGGGTGGTGATGCTGTGTGGTGTCTGCTGTTCCTTTCCTCTCTGTCCCTCTGTCTCATGCTCATGTCTCATGTTCATGGATGGAACATTTTATCTCAGGTTGGAAAGGAACTGACCTGTTAAGAGGGCCTGAGCTGTGGCTACAGTTTACACAGCAAATACTTCTTTAACAATAATGGTGACCAAGCTTTTTGGTAGAGCTGGGGCAGAGGCCATTGCAGTACGTACAGCATCATCCCAGCGGGAGAGGAAAGACACTGTTGGTGTGAGAGAAGGCCCTCTTCTCAGCCCATGCTGATAATGTTTGCAGGCCTTCTGGAGCTGGCTCCTTGATAGTTCCTTGGCTTCTGCTTTTCCCAGAGGGTACCAGCCTCTGCCTTTGTTCCTGGGTGTCTGCTGGACACCAAGAAATGGCAGCAGCCAGCAGTTCTACTAGAAATAGCCAGAGAGGCTCTGGCCTCTGTTTATATTTGCTAGAACAGGCCTTTAGCTTCCTAGTTCTTCTATGGCTTTAACTCAAACCTCAAAGATCTTCAAGAAGAGGGAATGAGAGGCAGCTGTGGACTTCCTGTACTTTTTCTGTGTCCTTTCTTGGGTCCTAACCCACGGATTTCTGCAAGTTCACAGAATATATCCCTAAAAGCCTTCAGACTTCCTCTGGTTTGGACATCCTCGCTTGTCATTATTTATTCCCACGAGAGGGAAGGGTTATGATAATCTTCCCCCACCAAGCTTGTATCATAGAACACCATGAAACCACAGTGATACCAAATCCATTGTGTGTGTGTGTGAGTGTGTGTGGTGTTCGGACTTCATATGTCTGTACACACTCATGCCTATATTCAAGTCTGCACACGTAATTTGTCAGTGTGATTTCAAGCCAGGATTCCTGTTTCATAGGGATTCCTGTGGTTCTCTGCCCCTCATGGTGTTCTCCTTCTCTAATCCTCTGAATGGAGCTGGTATGGGGAGCAGATATGAAGGGCCTCCAAGATGGAAATTATTCTGTGGACTCGTGCACAGTGTTGCGGTTGGGGTTTACAGGAGTGTGCTGGATGGTATTGAACACTTGCCATCATGTGTTCTGGTTTTTCCATTTTTGCCTAATCCTCTGTTACTTGTTTCATCTTAAGTTCCTCCTCTGGGCTGGACCCAACCTGAACCATTTGTTTGAGTCTGGCTTTTTTTTTTCCCTAGTAGTCCATTGCAATGTCTGCCTCTCTGCC
Organism: Pachyuromys duprasi; assembly: GCA_028658305.1. Classification (NCBI taxonomy): domain Eukaryota; kingdom Metazoa; phylum Chordata; class Mammalia; order Rodentia; family Muridae; genus Pachyuromys; species Pachyuromys duprasi. The sequence continues at coordinate 23,750,764 of CM053759.1, read as the reverse complement.
CTGGGTCATATATTACCTTAGGGTCGATAACCTCATTTGTTCACGTCTATCTATCAGGAGGTTGATCTGATGATAATGAGTTACCTAGAGATTTCAATTTACAAAGTATCATCCCCCTATCCGACCATCTCAATTCTCTGAGCTACGCTGGACAGTGATAGGATGACAGACTCGAGTCAGATCCTGGCGCTTTCATAGGTCTCAATTTCCTCATGTGTAAAATGAGAGCGGGTTCTAAGCAGATGAGTGGCATGATCTGATTTAGTTCTTAGTGGGATCATCTGGGTTGGTGTATTGAAAACCCAACTTGGCAGGTGGCAAGAGGAAGCAGGTGGCACACTGAAGAGGCTGTTGAGGTCACCCAGTGAAGACGTGGCAGGCTTGCCTGCCGTAACAGCAGTCACATGAGGAGAAGGGAAGATTACAGTCCCACTTTGGAAGTGGGGCGGACACTGCTCATTGGTCCACTGTGTGTGAGTGTGTGGGTGAGAAGAGTCAGGAATTGTTCTGAGATGATGGCCCTGATGTAGATGATGTCTCCCGGTAGGTAGGAGAGGCTGCAATTGGGGCAGAATTGAGTCAGGGTGAGGTAGGTGGGGTTAGAAATAAAAATATTAAGGGGCCGGAGAGATGGCTCAGTGGTCAATAGTATTTGCTGCTCTTTCAGAGGGCTGGTGCTCAGGCCTCAGCACCCTTGTGTGGAGTCTGCAATCCAGAGCCAGGGGATCTGATACCTTCTTCTAACCTCTTCCCACACTCACACGCCCATTTTCTCTCTCATACTTTCTCAAATACAAATTATTTTAAAAATCAAGAATTGTGCATTTGGTTTAGGTTAGTGTCTTACTATAAAATATCACACAGTACTTATAAACACACCTGTTAATATTATTATGTATATTTTAAAATATTTAAGGAGCTGGAAACTCCTTACTACTGTGATTGGATAATTGCATATTATGTATCGGATTATCATATTGCACTCCATTAATGAGTACGATTAAAGTAAAGATAATTCAAACAAGAAGTACCAAGTGGAGGTGTTTAGTAGGTAGTTGGGCATGCAAGTTAGACTTAGGAGAATGAGCTAGGATAGAAGCAGGAACGTTGGAGTCCTTCAGAATTTGTGTGCTACTTCCAGTCATAACCCTGGATAAGATTACTAAGGGAGTGGTGGAGACAGGGAATGGGGCTAAACGTTCCATGGTAGGGAGATGTGGAGGAATTAGAAGACACCAAGCAGGAGTGACCAACAAGGCAGGTGAAAACAGAGACAGGGATCCTGGAAGCCCAGTAATGGGTGAAGTTAAGTTCTGCTTCTGAGTACTGCATGAAGGGGACCGAGCAATATGTTGGTCATAATGACCTTTTCAAGGTAATTTTGCCAGAAGGATAGAACAAGTGTCTAATGGGTGAGTTTTTGAGATGACAAATGGCAAATGGCAAATGACAGAACAAAAGTCATTTCTAACTTTTTCATTTTGGATGAATTCCAACAAATAAGTGAGGCAGTGGGAGGTGAAAGAAATGGATCAAAGCAAGCATATTTTGTCTAAAATGGGGGAAAAATAAGGAAACAGTATATAAAAACATTTTTGGAAATAGGGAGACTATCTGAAACATTTAAGCAACTCTGATTTGATAAAAACATATATACACATGTGTATACATGTCAATGTGTGTATATATACACACTATGTCTATGTGTGTCTTTACAAATTTTAAAAAGTCTAGTAGAATATACAGATTTACCATCTCTCTCCTTAGTAAGGACATTCTGGTGCCATTAAGTTAATTTGCATTGCTGTCACTGTCACTTAAGTAGCTTAACCTCCTCATCAAATGTTAGCATGTGTCAGACTTTCCTTTCCTTTTTAAGACTGGCCAACATTCCGTTGTGTATTTAGACCATCTTTTGTTTATCTGTTCACCTGTTGATGGATGGATGCATTGTTTTCCCATTTTGGGAACTGGCAACAATCTTGCTGAGAACACGAGTGTACAAACATCTCTGTCTCCAGTTCTTTTGGAAAATATGTCCAGAAAGAGGCTTTTGGGTTGTACGGTACTTTTCTTTTGATTTTTTTTTTCTTTCGCAGGAATTCCCACAGTTCACCCAGCAGTGGCTACACCACTTCACACACAAGAGTTCGCACCTTCTCATTCATTATCTTTGTCAACACTTGTCCTTTCTATCTCTTTACTGGTATCTGTTCTAATGGGCGCAGCGTCTTTCAGTTTTGATGAGAGTGAGAGAGTTGGATGAACAGATGGGTGATACTGGAAGAATGTAATTAATAAAAGAAGGGTTAGAAGAGTGAAAATGAAAGCGTCAAGGAAACAAGGACTGTGCCGTGGGCATTATCAGATTTGTCCTTAAGGAGCTCTCAAGACACCTTAAGTCCACCTGAATGGGCTACCTTCCAGGAGAGATGCTGGGGGGAAGAACAGGGCCCCCGCTGTCCATCACCCTCTCTGATGGGAACAACAGAACCAGGTATCAAAATCTGACTTTTCTTCCACGTTCTCGAGCTAGACAGCTTTCGTTTCATTTCATTTCAGTTCTGGGTTAGTGAAGATTGAATCCAGGACCTTGTACACAGACTTTCTACACAGACTTTCTAACATTAAAGCTGCAGCCTCAGTTGTACCGAGAGCTGAGATGTTATGCAAGATTGCACCTGCTTTGGGGCCCATGAACTCAACGCTTTGTGGAAACTCAAATAACTCAGAATTGTTTTCACTTTCTATGTGGAAATACCCTCAGCAACAGCCTGTGGCTTTCATGTCTTGGTGGGGATTTTCGCCCAGACTGTCAATGGGTAGGTTTCATTTTTTTCTCTCTCTCTCTCTTAGAATTCCGTGTTGGTACTTGAGGATAGGTACGAGTAGCTTTGGAACACACTTCTTTGTCTTCAAAGTATATTTAGTTCCTTTTACAGTACTGTTGGTATCAGCTAATTCTGTGAGGAATCCTTGAGTTGTGACAATATTATTTCATTCTTTCTTCTCTTTGAGGTACTGCACAATAGAAATCATGAATGAAAAGTTATGGTGGCCAGAGCAAATCAGACTCATGGAGCGTTCAGTGTTGCCCCCGCTGGGATCCCAGAGGCTTTCCCATCAAAGCCTCATTAATAATACTCTGTCCTTCCTAACACACCACGGTGCACATGCACACACATACACACATGCAGACACACACACAGAGGTGCGGAACATATATTCCTTGTAAGAATATATACCCAGGAAACATACTCTTTGAAGAATATACATTTTACTGGCCTCATGCCATCTTGCTTGGCCAAAAATTGTGGAAGAATGGGAATCCGTGCCCAGAATATCAGCTAAAAATACCTCTTCCCCCACCCTCCGTTGTTTTGTGGGCGTGTGGAAGTGCAGCCCAAGAGGCTAATGGGGATAAAGAGAAAGGAAAGCTGGCATTCTCAGAGAAAACCAAACCTTCATCCCCCCGAAAGAAAACATATACTTTCCGTGTGTCTGTTTTATGTTTCTTGCTGTTTTCACATGCCTGTGTGACGATATATGGAAAGTCTGTAATGTAAGTTCTGCCATCTTGGCTTGGGTTATTGGAACCCATGCAGTCACACTGCTGCCTTTTGCTCTACAGTGTGGTGGTTCACAGACAACTTTGGCAAGGGAAGGAAGGAGAGGTCCACTGTTCTACCCTCTGTCTGCCCATCTAGCTTTTCAGACCCCATCTGTTCATTTTAGGAACCCAGGAGAACATTTCTACCCTAGCTGGCCTGAGTTGTAGCAGCTTTCCTTCCAGACCGCTGAGCCGCAAGCCCTGGCCAATCCTTTCAATAATCTTAGTTTTCCTTGTGGTCAAGCTCACTGCTCCTTCTGGATCTTTGTTTCTTTCCCTTTATGAAGAAAGAGGATGGCTGATCTTTCGGGGGAAGGGGCTGGTCAGGTATGGTAGGGGCCTGGGTGTCTTGATGCCAGTCCAAACAAAGGCCAGTGGTCTCCAAAAGAAGCAGTCAACTGAGAACTGAAGTGACACGGAGAAAAGGTCTGTTCCAAATATTTGCTAGATAATCTCAGTATTAACCAAATAGCAACCAGTAGCTCTGGTGGGCTAGCCATGGAGCTGATGACTTCCTGAACATATGCTAGGGCGTATGCAATGAATGTGGCTGCTGCTCAACGCTGGCTAGCTACTATCAATATTTGCTGTGGGCCCTCATAGCCACACTAGCCTGAATGAAATTCACCCCCTGCTTCCTTTCAAGGGCTGGGCCGTTCATATTTGTTTGTTGGTCTCTTCTCCAATAACATGAAAGGCTTACTGAAGTTTAATTTAATTTGTTACGATAATGATGAGCAGAGCCTTGAGATAACATGTGAGGCCCTATTTCTGGCTCAATGACCATCTCGAGATGTATTACCATAGACAAATATTTACACGGCGAGATATGTTAAATTGATTTTAATAAAGGGAGCTAATAGCTACTGCTTATGGAGAGCAGCTAATATGTGTCAGATCCTTCCGATAAATTATCTCATTAACTCTCCAAAATATGTCACATGACATAACATGATCTCGTTTTGTAAAATAGAAACTGGGGACCGGAGAGAGTCTGAGACTTACTCATGTTTGTGAAAACAGAACCAAGTTTTGCATACATGTTTGTTAGGCTGATCGCTGAGGATTCCCTCCCTCCCCCCGTTATGTCTGGCTGACTGAAGCACAGTCTCTGTGAGATGGTGGTCTACGATTTCAAGGTAAATCCACCCATTGCCAGCAGCCCTTTGAGAGGCAAAGAGCCGCGCACCTCATTCTTACTAAAGCCTCATGGAGCTTCTGGGTTGCAGACATCACTGTTAACGGCCCTTTCTCCTATTCACTCATCCCATTGTATACTGTCCTGCGCAGTTCCCCAGGAGCCACAAGGAGACAGAGACTCTGATTGGCTCTGCCAGCCACTTATTGTTTTCCATTTTTTTTTTTTCACCACTGCAGAGTCTTAAGACTGTCTCCTCTAGATGATCTTGCCACGTCTATTGTCTCTGCAGACTTTCCCACCGCCTCAGAACCACGTGCTCTGTTGCTTATTGTGGTGCTGTCGGCTCAGCCTCAAGGACAGAGACCTTGAGCCAGCTGACACGATTGCTTGTGTCACTTCTTCTAAGGCCACAAGCCATGCTTTTGGTTCCCAACACTTCTGAATACTCTTCTTTCACCATCTCTCCTTCAGTTTAGCCACATGGTCTCCCAGGCTCCCCAGCAGCAGATTTTCCAACAGACAGTTTTGGCTTATGGCCAATCCCTGTCTCTGCCTGGATGACCTCAGTTACCAAGTCAACGTGGTACTTAATGAATGTTGCTATGCTGCCCCCTGGTGGAGAGGGTGGATACACAGCTGATTCCTGTTAAAAGAATCAGCCCTAGACCCTCTTTTTCCCCATTCTGACCTGTGTTGTGCTTCCTAAACCAAAGGATTCACATACCTCAACAACTCGGGCCCAGTAGCGTTATGGAAAGGCAGTGTGACCTGTTACAGTCTAGTTTCCAAGGCTAAAGTTGATTTGCTATTTGTACACTACAGGAGGCCCAGTTGGAATTAATGTCTTCTGTGTTCTCCCGTTCCTCCACCCTCTGTGGTCCAGATGCTTTGTGAGTCTCCCATTAGGGCCTTCAGGACTCTGCACCAAGGTTAATGAAGAGCTTGTTCTTTCCAAAAATACTTCTGGTAAGGAGTTGTCTGGAACTGTGACACGGAAGCTCACCTCAGTTCCAACAGCTCTAGAGCAGCTTGTGAGTTTGCACAGGGTTGCCATGATCTGCTATTCCTGTTTGTGAGAAGTTATATCATCAGCCTGGAGGGTGAAAATGGGAATGCAGGGCATCTAGGGACATTGGAGGACTCATGGACAAAAGGGTCAGCTGAACTGATACTAAAGAAACAAAATGAACCGTCAGTTTCCTTCCCGGTTTCACTTTAATGTTTACAAGGAGAAGGCTTTTAGACAAACAGCTGTGCTGGACCTCTTAGGGGAGGGTGCTACTCAGGCTCCTCCAGAGGAAAAGAGTGAAATAAGATAGATCTAGTTATACAAGGGGAGATTTATTAGGGCTGGGTCACGTGATTACAGAGGCAAATCGGCCACCACAGCATGTCATCTGGAGTCAGAAAGCCAGAGCAACTGTGTATCGTAACAGACTAAAGCTGCAGTCCTGAGAACTGGGTGTGGCAGGGACTGTGCAAGCCCCCAAGTCTGAGATCTGAGAACCAGTTGGGTGATACTTAGGCGTGTGGATGAGTGTGACTGTCTCTCATTCAACCCACCGATGCGTTACCCAGGTGACTCTCAGAAGGGATGTTTTACTAGCCACCTGGACATCCCTTAATCAGGACAGGTTCACGTCTAAAATTAACTCTCTCAGTTAGGTGAACCCAGGGGAAATCCTGTGTGGTTGGCTGCATGGAAACTCTCTCCGAGCCTATCACAGCAGGCAAGATCTCAGATCTGGCAGGCTTTCTTCACTCTCTCATACTGCCATGCCTAGCATGTAAGCCCATGGCCAGCCTCCCCAACCGCCAAATCTGATTTTTATAAAGCCCTTATTTTGTTCCGAACCTCAGTCCTGAATTCCCTGCTCCAACTCTTTCCCCGTAAGCTGCTCTCCACTCATTCTCCCAGCCTTTGTATATACATATATAATTCTTCATATTTCATCTTCATCCCCATTATCCATCATAAACATCACTATCACCATTGTAAAAACCATTCCATTTAGGAGTTATCATGTGCCAGGAACTGTGCTAACTGGTTTCAATTCATTTATTGGCACAAACTCTGTGAGGGGTGTGTGTGTGTGTGTGTGTGTGTGTGTGTGTGTGTGTGTGTGTGTGTGTTGGGGGGGGGGACTCTAAATCATTTCCGTTTTGTAGATGAGTAAAGCAAGGCTTCTGTGTTTTGATCAAGGTCAGAGTTAGTAAGGGGGATAGCAGAGACTTGGTCCTGGGTTTATCTGATAAATTCTGTTACCTCCTTGGAAACACATAGGTCGGAAGTGGAGGACAGATTTTCAAGATTCTTTCCTAGACATGAGTCAAGTCTAGCTGAAGTATGATGCTCTCTATGAATTCGCAAAGTACGCCACGCTTCTACTCAAAGATAATGAAACAACAAATCAAACACCAGCACAGGTCCTAATGCCGGGTAAGGGATCTGATTCACCTCTCTTTCTCTGTCTCCATAAGCTCCTTTTGTTTTCAGTCAGACCTTTGGGGGACTAATGAAACACCCTGTTTGGAGTGCTGGAGTGACTTTTCCTCAGACCACACAGCAGGCGCTTGTTTTCCTGTGACTCCTAATATCCTGGCAGGCCACCACCTTGATACTGTAATTCTTGGGTACTAGAGTATACCTTTGCTTCTGAAGTTCCCTGCTTCTTTATGGTTGGCTCCGGCTTTTTCCTTGTAGTGCTTCAGTGTCAAGTCTTCATAGCTGTGTTTGAGACGCTCTTGTCTCCATAGTTACAAGACCTCCCACCACAAGACAGAAGTGGGAATGAATTAAGAGACTATCTAGCTTAGCGGATCTTAAATATGGCTCAGGAGTAAAATATTATCTTCCAGAGGACATCTTTTCTAGGCTATATAATACATACAACCTTAATAGTTTTTAATAAATAGATTGTGTGATATGTGTTCTCTAGAACATACTTATCTGGGGTATGTGCTTTTGCTTTAACTGCTGTGTGTGTGAGTGTGTATGTGTGTGTGTGTGCGCCCATGTGTGCATGTGTATAAAAGATAAAGTATACAGTGATATTGTTTGAAGGATTACCATGGCCAAGCACTGCCTGGAGACCAGGATTTAGATTCAAGATCTCAGGATTCTCTGGTTGAGAATTGTGCAGTGAGAATGCACACAGGAGATGCACCCCTCTCCGACCTTTATGTCTTGGCATTGTGTGATGTTTAGGGCAGAATTAAGAAACCCAAGGTCTAGGAGTCGAAATTGCCTCTTTGAGCCTGTTGGTAAAGGCAAAACCCTGAGCTCACATATACAGATCTTTCCCGCCTTGCTTTCTGCTATGTCTCCAAGCACAGGATGCAGAGATGAAGTCAGCAATGAGAAACAATGCTCTGTGTGGCTGAACTTGGCCAATGACAGGGCCATAGCTGGGTCTGAGGAACATGCTCTATCTGGAAGGGATGACGTGTCAGGGGAAGAGCTCACCCTGGAAGAAGGGCTGTCTTAGGATGGGGCTCAGGAAGCACTTGAATGTGGAAAACCGCCTTTGGGGAAAGAAGGAAAAATCTACAGGGATGAAAGGCAGAGGCATGGCTAATAAAAATGGCTATGGATTACTTGTGCATTAAGGTGGCAAAGTACTCCTTGCATGCATTCTCATTTAGTCATTATTGCTGGGGGATGTGGGTACCACGTCTGCTTTTATCCTCTGTGCGAACTGAGGCAAGAGTCAGTTGTGAATAAGTCATACCATTAGGATGTGGTAGAGCCTTTGGAGTAGACGCTCCACACGACTCACAGGTGTGCCCCTTGTAGCTTGTGGCTGTGCAAGAAGATGAAAGCAGGGTATGGAGTGACGTTACAGCAGGTCTGTACTTCTCTGCCTGGAAAAGGGGGAAAGTCAGCAAGAGCAGCGAAGAGGGGAAGGGAAAAGATGACGGATTTTGTGGCTACTGGTGTTAATCAGTTGTCTGTGAAGGTCTCTGTTGTTTCTCTGTGCATATCCCAACCATATCTAACTGTGGCCATTCATTGTTAGGGTTTTTCTATTGCTGTGATGAAACCCCATGAGCAAGAAGCAAGTTGGGTACCTCAAGGACGCTTGTTTCTTCTTATTCAATGCTGATTTCTTAGCTCAGCATACCAGCATTGAGTATCCCAATTAAGTGAAGGCTTCACCTCAATAGTCCTGATTTCCTGTTAACCACAGCTGATTCTTCACCTCAACCAGAACTACAGGTTCTTCACACAAAAATCCCAGCAGAGTCTTTACTTCCTTCTGCAGCTTCACATGTCAGGCCTCCATTGTCTGCACTGCTCAACATTCTTATCTTCCAAGCTTCTATAGGACAGCTCACTGAGCTTTCAATGACTTTCCAAGCCCAGAGTTCCAAAGTCTTTCCACAATCCTCTGAAAAACAACACAGTCAAGTCTGTCACATAAGTACTCCCATGATCCTTGACCAACTTGTGATCAAAAAGCAAGTCAGGGAGAAAAGGATTTATTTGGGTTAAACTTCATTGTTCATCATCAAAGGAAGTCAGGATGGGAACTCAAACAGAGAAGGACCCTGGAGGCAGGAGCTGATGCAGAGGCCGTGGAGGGGTGCTGCTTACTGGCTTGCTCCCCATGGCTTGCTTGGCCCCCTTTCTTATAGAACCCAGGACCACCAGCTCCATCTATCACTAATTAAGAAAATGCTCTACAGGGTGGCTCACGGCCCAATCTTATGGAGACTTTTTTTCAATCGAGGTTTCCACTGTGGCTCTCTAAGGACAGAGGTAGCTGCGTCTGTTGTGACATCCCTCCTCGCCTCTCCTCACACAAGTTGAATGTCGTCGGGTCTATGTAGGTGAGCCGATGGTTTCCCAGGCACAGCAGCCCGACAGACTCTGAACCCAGAGTGCTGCCTCATTAGCATTCAGAGGGGGAAGTAACCATGGGGGACACATCTCAAGCACCAGGAAGAGACAGGCTGTGTTTTAATTATGACCTGGACTTTTGAACAAATCCTTTTCTCTGCTTCTCTGAGCCTTAGAGAAAACAACTTGTGAGAGGCTGTGCAGTCGGCAGCTGGGTCCACAGTGGTACCCTTACAGCTGTGTACACATCTGGCACCCAGGTGGTAGATGGCATGCTCCTCTTCCTGAATTGCTCTTGAAGGTTACAAGCGACGAGGGAGTAAGGTGCAGCCGACCTGGTTTGGATCCAGGGAGGGAGAATGGAAGGAATCAGGCCTGCCTGCCTCTTCTGTCTTGCAGTCCTTGGGGAACATGGACACGTCAGGATTTGAGTCTGTCTGACTACTGTCACTTCCAGCAAGGCTCCTGAGTCAACATGGCGGAGGACTGCCTTTGCTGTGCTCACTCCGGCCCTCCCTTCTCTAACATGGGGCAAATTTATGGAGTAGGGGGAAAGTTTAAGGGGAAAGAAAAAGAGGGGGAGATTAACAGGGTAGGAGCCAGACAAGCACAGATGCTACCATCCGCTGCTGCAGCTTCTTGAGTGTTTGTTGACTCCCTGGGAACATTTGCCTTGAGTCTGTTTAACAGTCCATTTCAGGGGACGGGGAACAGAAACAAGGCTTGGGGACAAAAGGCCTTTGACCAGCTCCTGGAAAAGCATTGATGAGTTTGCTCAGGTTGGCAAACAGAGACCGGGGGCTTGGGAGGCCAAAGGACGAACTAGGTAGATTTTCTGCAGAACGCGTGGCATCTAGCAAGGGGAGAAGCTATGAAAGAAAATACTGGAGGGACTGTGGTAATAGTCAGGAAAATTGCCATGGGCAGCTGGAGGAGGGGAGGGGGAAGGGAAAGGTTCATGCAGTTCTGGACATGGAGCTTATTCGTGCTGAAAGGGCAGCACCAGCTATTTGGATAGGTCTTGAACTCCGCTCCGTCGCAAAGTATCAGAAGCAGAGTGGGAGCATATACAATTAGCTGCTTCGTGGGGGCTCCTGATGGCCGAGGGATGGGCATGGTAGCTCAAAGCTTCTGTGGCAGGCCCTGTAGTGTGTTTCTTCCAATCCTGCAGATTGTATCTGGACCTAGGAAGCTGTCTGTGGGTATCTCCAATTTCATGGCATGCGACCTCATTCTCCTTTTCAAGCTTTGGCTTTCTCCACTCAAAATTAAACGTCTTCCCTCTCTCCTGTGCCAACTTGTGTGCCATGCTTCCTTAAGAACTGTTCCTAAGTTTCTTTTTCACTCCACCTTCAAACTGTTCCCTTCTGGAAGTTTCCAGGATAAACATGCCGTGTGACGGTATTGCCTGACAACCAAATGGGCACGATTTTGCAGTTAAGAAGTTACAGAATATTGTAATTCCTTATATATCTCTAGCTTTGTGTTATACTATTTTGTAGTCATGGGGAAGCTCTGCATTGTTCTCTTTAAATTTTTAGTACCGCTGTGGTGCACATGTGGAGGTCAGAGGTCAACTTTACATTAGTCAGTTTTCTCCTTACATCTTTAAGTGGGCCTCGGTGTTTGAATTCAGGCTGTCAGATTCACGTGGCAAGGACCGTTATCCACTGAGCCACCTTCCTAGTCTTATTTATGTTCTTCCACAAGTGTGTGAGCTCCAAAATATGGAGGATTTGTCTTGTATACTGTTGTGTCTACAGCAATGACATACACACACACACACCCATACACACACACGTGCATACACACACACTGTACACATGACTCCACGTGTGACTACAGTTGGTGTGTGGTTTCTTTTTCTTCCCTCCCTAGTAAGACACGAAGTGGATAGTGGATGCTTCTGAACTAATGCAAATCAGTGAATGAAAAGAAAAATTAGTGATTGACATACGAACAAGCAAAGAGACAGGGTTGGCTTCCTTTTAGACCAATGTGAGAGCTGGCTTGTCTATAGGAAAGTAACCTTACACATAAACATAGAAGCCTGTCTATGTTTCCATCGTTCCTGCCAAGGTGGGACTTATTAGCAGAACAAATTGGCATCAGCTTCCTAAATATACTCTGTGTCACTACCTGTCTGCCTTGGTGAAGAGGGAAGTCGTGCTATCCTTTGACCCCTTTTCCTTGCTTCTCTCTCCCTTGTGCCATGTGACCTTCCTATCTATCGGTTCCTCTGGTGTGCAGGAACACGCAGAGAAGCCTTTGCAAAGACTCTTTCTGCCTTTGCAGTTGTGTTAGTGCTTTAAAAAAAAAAAGCAAACAACGCTTTCTTGTGAAAACAGTGAAATGAATATTATAATGAATGAAGCCCACAGAGATCTTTAGATGCTTATCTTAGTGCCTATGTCAAAGCGTTTACAAATACAATTATGGCCTCATCAGATAATTTAAACGTGAAAGATAATAGATCCTTAAAGTTTAGAACTTCCATTCGTCAGCCCAAGTTGTCATGGATCTCCGGGGACCAGAAAGGTACTGATTACCCTGAATCTGAAGTCTGCTCCGGTACAAACATTCCTGTCCCGGGGCTTGGAGGTCTTCTGGCTGTTGACCTGAGGGCAGACCTCATTGCTTTTCTTTCTCTCCCACTTGTAGACTGTTTGCTGTCAAATGTGGGGGCTGCTTCGAGGCCATTGCACCCAATGAGTTTGTCATGCGCGCCCAGAAGAGCGTCTATCACCTGAGCTGCTTCTGCTGCTGTGTCTGTGAGCGACAGCTGCAGAAGGGTGACGAGTTTGTCCTGAAGGAGGGCCAGCTGCTCTGCAAAGGGGACTATGAGAAGGAGCGGGAGCTGCTGAGCCTCGTGAGCCCAGCGGCCTCAGACTCAGGTGAGTGCCGTGCGGTGGGCAAGGGAACCACGGGCTGTAGCCTCGCTCCTCGGCAAGGCAGTTTTGTGCGTTTCAAGACCTTTCCTTCAGAGACATCTTTCGTCAGTGATCTGCTGCCATGATGATGGCAAATCGTACCTAACTTTCCGGCCTACGACTGAAAGCACACTCTCGTGCGTTTAGAAGTCCCTGGGTTAACTGGAGTGACTGTGCTTCAGGCTGGAGTCTGTTGACCTCAACTGAGTTTAGCTCCAGGCTCCAGATCAGGTTCAGGTCTCCTGTGATTTGCTCTGGGGTTCAGGTTAGAGGGGCAGTGGCTGGAAAGCATGATCTCCTGCCAATCACAGAAGTGCAAGAGGCATACCCTACCACACAAACAGATTTCAAGCCTCCACCAGCATCATGTTTGCTAATATCCCACTGGCTGAGGCAGAGTATATGATCAAACCCACAGAGTAGGGGAAACTACACCTCATGAAGCTTGAAGTCTTTGCTAGCTAGACTTTTGTAATATGTTGAAATACCCTATCACTTGTGGAGATGGGGAATTGAACCAGCCATTCAGTCTACCACAATCACTGTATCATTGGATTTCCCTAGGCATTGTTTTCTCATCTGCCTGATGGGTACACTAGGATGTACCCCAGGTTTGGTGACCCACGGGTTTTGTGGGTCAACTAATTCTGTGTTTCTGCATGAAGCTTCCTGTGGGCCCAGGTTTGTTTTCTCCCAAGAGTCTGTGAGAAGCCATGGGCGGTATCCATGTGGCTTTGCCCATTTTCACCCTGGTTTCAATTTATCCCCAGGCTGTCATGTACCAGAGGGCTCGTGGGTTGAAGTGTTTGCCACACAAGGGTGAGGGCTAGAGTTTGGTTCCTCAGCACCCACTTTAAGTGCTGGGTGGGCACAGTGCCCACCTGTAGTTATGGCCTCAGAAGATGGAGACGGGGTCTCCAGAGCAAGCAGGCAACATGGAGAGTTTGACTGACAGACGCTGGCTCAGTGAACAAGGTGGGAGAGTGACAAAGGATAATTCTTAGAGTCAATCTGGAGCATCTACATTCACACGCATGCGCGCGCGTACACACACACACACACACACACACACAAGGAAAAAATACTGCAAAAGCCATTATGCATTCTTAGAGCTGAAAGGGATGACAAGAATCTCTCAGAACCTCCCATCCTTCTCAAATGCTGGCAACAGTAAGCTAGAAACCTGTTTCTTAAGTTCTTATGAATGATCTTCTGTCTGCCATCTTAATATTTTCGTGTGTGCATGTACTCGTGAATGCTGGTGTGTGCTTGTGTGTGTGCACACACTTGAAGCCACCCACCGTGTTTCCAGAAGCATGGCCTCTCAATGGCCTGCAGCTCACTTCTGCGACTGGACTGGCTTGCCATTCAGCCCCAGGGACCCACCTGTCTTTCCTCCCCAGGGTTGTGATTACACACTCGGGCCACCGCTTCCTTTGGCATGAGTTTGGGGGTCAACCTCGGGTCCTCAGGTTTGCACAACAGGCCGTTTACTAACTGAGCTGTCTCTTTAGGCCACTTTAATGTTTTACCAGTGACTTTTGTGAAGACACAGAGGTACATGGCGTATCAGGCAGGACATGCCTGTGTGGCAGATAGACTTCATGGTGAGAAGAGTTGAGGCAGCATAACATTGGCAGAAAAATAAAGCTAAGCTCCAAATTTGATTACAGTTGTGTGACATGGGGCCTTTTTGATGGAATTACATGGAAGGCTGTAGGTGATGATTAAGTCAGAGGGGTCCAAAAAAGACAGTCTTTATTAATAAGGTAAGGTGAAAAACATTTAGTCATGGGCTTTTCCCATTCTCCAGAGGGCAGAGTATTCAGGCTACTTTTAGTGGTACACCTTAGGATCTCCCTGACCAGAAAGAGAGACAGACAGACAGAGACAGAGAGACAGAGAACACTAAGCACAGTAAGGAGAGTGAGTAACTTTAAAATGTCAACTAAGGAAATATCGCATTTTAAGAAGATCAGGCTAAGGAAGATCTGAGAGTCATACCAAAGTAGATTCAGTGTCGAAGGTGAAATGACAGGACCATGGATGGACATAGGGCACAGCTGTGTCGAAGAAGGCTACAGGCTGGCCTGCCTCTATGAGGAATGAATGATGGTTTGGCCCTGCACTGAGGACCACTAGGGCCGCCTAATCTAGAATGGTAGAATCTACAGGTCCCCCTAATCTGATGATCAGACTGTCTTACAAATGTCTAGGATCTTCCAGCTATCAGTTATTTCACTAGCACGCAAAAGCTATCCTTAGCCCTGGCGGCTGAAAGGAGCCACTGGCTGGGAAACTGGATGTGGAGTATTCATGGCATATGCCACAACGACACCAGAACTCTTGACCTTACCTTCTAGAGTAGATTGTCAGACTGTTCGTGTTGAACCTGAACATCCATCTCAATCCATGTGTAACCTCAAACCTTGGTTCTGGCTTTACTTTTAGGAACTACACACTAGGGTACCATTCCTCTACACTTGGTTGACAGAAACCCTCTTACAGGTCTAGGGAACACTGAAGCCTTTCTTAGTTTCTCCCCAGTCTTCCTAGTAGCCCATAGAAGAGATGTTTTGATCAGTCCGTGAAAATACTATGCTGTCTTTAAAAGGTACCATCACGAACAGCGGGGGTGTGTGTCACTTTCCATATGTAGAATACATAGGTCATTGTTATTGGTACTGCTTGACTTGGGTAACATAGTCTATTAACGCACTCATAGTTTTATTAGTCTGTTGGCCTGGAAGTGGAGGCAGAGGCTCCTGGCCCCTGACACTTCCCTGTAGAAAACTATGGTCCCTAGCTGGTCCAGGTTGCATTTCTCAATTTTTCTCTTTCAGTCTCCTATTTCCTTTTCAAGTGAGAGGTTACCCAAGTATCCTGGACAGCAATTTAGAAAGCTTAAGCTAAATTTTCAATTTACAGTGGAGTTCAAAGTGAGATAGATGTCCCTTTACTCTTCCAGCTTCCCCGTTTGCTAACATTGCACAAAAGTGCAAAAAATAAATGAGGATGCCAACTCTGCTAGGGCACCACCAACTGTAGGTGTTATTTGATTTCATGGGATTTTCTCTAATGTCTCTGTTCATTTAAGAATCCAGGGTAGGGCACGATGTTGCATTGCACTAAGTTATAGGTTATTTTCAAGCAAAACAGCTTTCCTTCTTTCCATTCCTTGATTAGTGAAGGATGTCGAGTCTGAATTACACACACATTTTGTTTATTTCAACAGTGTTGTCTTTTTGTGTCTGATTCCTTTTGTGTCTCTTACTGTGGAATCCAACTACATTTTTGCCTTTCTTATTTTGGGTTCTTCTGTGTTTCTGAAGGCAGGCTGTTTAGATTATGCCTGGGATTTGCCCCCTTCCTGTGGTGGGGCTTTTTTGACTGATCTTCTAGAATAGAGGGGCTTCCAGAGGAGGCCTGGTCCAGGAGGTCCATCCCAGGACTTCTTTCTTTGAAGGACACCTTATGTTTTATGGGATGGTGTGGCAGCTTTCTGGGCTGCACTGAGGAGCTCCTGTCCTTGTATTCTGCATCTGTCTGCACAGCCTGACCTGACATGCCACAGACATGTGATGATGTGTGCTTCTCATCTGAATGCATTACCTTTTCTTGTAAGGTTTTGGAGGCCAAGAACCACAAATGAGTGGAGTTTGAAGGTTTGAAACCCTCACACCCAGTGTTTGTGAGTCCTTCCTCTTTCTGGGTTTTTCCTTGCGTGTGGGATGTTGCTGTATCTTAGATTCCAGATGCCTCCCACCCCTCTTCCTTTTTTTCAGTCATATTTATCAACTCTGGTAGCCATGCCCTCATTTATTGTTTGCCAAATTATTATTCTTCACTTATTTACAATGGGTGTGTGTGTTCGAGCATGTGTGTGTCCCTGCCTATGCGTCACAGCACACGTGTAAAGGTCAAAGAACCATCTAGTGGGGTCTATGCTCTTCTACCTTTATGTGGCTTCTGGGGATCAAATTCAGGTTGCCAGGCTTGTACAGCAAGCCTGCTTACCCACAGAAGCATGGCTCAGGCCCATAGGTTCTTTCTGCACTTCCACTACTGCACTGGAGATTAAAGTACAGCTGCACTTCTGCACATCTCTTAACCTATGCTGGGCTAATCTTGTTCTCCTATAAAGTAGATTTCTGAGCAGCAGTTACCTCACAAGTTCTGGGAAATTCCTTGGGGTTGTTGCTCCTATCAGTTCATTTTTTACAAGGCAAGACAGGAAAGAATAGCAGGAGTAGGAGGAAGTCTTGTCTACTTGAGGATCTACAGTCAGACAGGTCCAGGAATGAAGCTAGCCCCACACTCAGGAGCAGTGTGGTCTGGGGACAGTTACCCTCCCATGTCAAGACCCTCTTTCCTGATGAGTAGAAAGGGGCCCACCATGTGTCCTGTGGTGGTTGCTTTCAGAATGAAAAGGGACAATGCAGATCAAGGCATGAAACTTGATGGGTGTCTATAAATGGCAGTTTCAGTTGCTATCTCTTGGTGAGGTGCTCCTGGACTCCTGGGTATCTCATGGCTTCTGCACCCCTTTTGAAAAAGATCCATCATTTCACAGATATCTCCCCTTCTTGTCCTTCTATTTCAGATCCCCCTGGAGAGCTGGCAGAAGGCATCTCAGGGTGGTATGAAGGGTTGTCATTTGGGGTGGCTGGGGTGCATGAGTTGGAGATGGGTGGCTTTCTACCACAAACTTGTGTGTCTCAGGGGCAGGCTTTAGTTTCAGAATGTTCTGGCTGGTGTTACATCCTGGGAAATCAGTGCAAAAAAAAAATCACGTAGAAACAGTCTTTCACTGGCCTCTGGGGCTAATTAAAGTCCAAGCAAGAGACGGAGGAATTTAGCAATTTTAGTTGTTTTTCTATAACAGATTAAGAGACAGAGATTCATAGTCGTTATGATTTGGGCTTCTTTGCACACCCAAGTGTAACCTTCTTACTAAGCACCACCTTTCCCGAATAAAGCCTCCCTGGGGTGTCCGTCTTCGAGGTTCTCGGCCTGATGGAGTGCTGTGTCTCCACACCTCAGGAACGGATTAGACTCCTGTCTGGCAAGGGCAGGCAACCTGGCAGTTACCTGATACTGAACGTGCTGCAGGACTAAGGCCCAATTGCTTCCCCTGCCCCTCAGTAGGTCTGTTGCATTGCTCTCATACCTTCTGTCCTTTTAGATGTCCTTACTGATACCCTCCCAGCTCTTGTTAGCCTTCCATTCATCATTCATTTTTTACAGACTTCTATACTATGTCAGTCTCTAGGCTAAATGCTGTTTCTTAGCTGCAAATAAATAATATATAATAATATGTACTATATATGATATATATTATACACAATACATATAATATATAATATAATAAATAATATATATAGTCAAGGCGACAGTGCTTGATTCCCAAGCAGTACAGCTGAGGAGACATCTCAAAGTCAGGATAATTATATCAGAAGGGTGGGCACAGTTTGTGATATAAAGGGGCTGAGAGATGGGCAAAGGGATATCGCTGTGAAAACCTTGTCATTCTTCTCTTTAATAAGCAAAGGGGTTACTCTTAAAAAAAAACAAGAGTACTTATATGAGTATTCCAATAAACATCATGTTGGTGAAATGTATTTAAATCATGTTTTCTATGTTCCTTACAGCAATATATTTCAGAAAAAATTCACTTTATTTCAGTACTATAATCAACCTTTTTTTTTAAAAAACCAGGAACATACACAAATACACACACATACACACATATTTACCTCTCTTCCAACACTTAGACCATTGCCTTACATGTTGATATGTTTCAATTCTAATCTTAGCACACTGTGCTAATTTCACAAGTTTCAGATAGGTGGTGGCCGGATGTTTGAGAAATACTGCTCCAAAGTGCAGTTGCCTACAGATCTATCCCTGGGGTTTGGAACTGATACAAATTCCTGAAATTTCAGACTAATAAATATATTCTAGTCATATGCCATGTGCTAAGAATAAAGCAAGGGACACAGATGTCTTGAAATTTTCTGTACAGCGCTTATCATAGAGTAAACATGTGCTCTTTTTCATTGTTTCTGTGGTTGCTAAGTATTATCAAAGAGACATGAAGAGTGTACGTTCACATCATGACTCGACAAAGTCTTCCCAGATTCTGCCTGGTTTATTAACCTGGCATTTCTGGCAAGAAGCAGTTATAATTGCCTGACCCTTTAGGTTGTTTTCAAAATCAACAGTTTTGTTTCTTGATAGGATCTGCTATACAGCTCATTAGTGGAATTATTTGTTATCCTCCATCCAAGGCTTAAAACTTATTTTTCTGTGCAGAAATCTTTCTCTTTCAGTGTATTTGTTTTGTCTTCATAAATGCTGAAGGAGAAGTAAAAACACAGGACACTTGAGTCAGGGATAAGCCAGAATAAGAACTTAATTCTACCAATTACCAAGTCCGGACACTTGATACCAAAACAGAGGGCTCTGTAATTAGAAGTTGGGTAGAGTTTATCTTTGGTGCTTAAAAAGTTACAGGCAAAGTTCAGATTTAGACGGTGCTTATCTCTTTTCCACTGACTGAAACTTGGTTTTGGAAATGTGTTCACACTTAATAATTTTGATCAAAATGAATAACAAAAACACAAAATTCGTGTAGTTGCTTCAGAGCACATAAAATATATACCAGTATTTATAAATTAGTCACTTCCCACACTCAACCTCTTTAAGTAAAAATGGCCACATAGAAAACATTGCATTTTACATGACGTTGATGGATCCGGGGATGTCCATAATTACAGAACCCTCTCTCCGCAGAAATTATTACCTTAAGTACCTCATGGGAGTTCAAGAGCTTAGTCTTCCTCTGGAGCTGGTGGCTAAGGCTGGTTTGTGATTCTCCCATTCTCCCTTGAGGAGGATGAGCTTGGGCACAGTGCTGCAGGGATCGCAGCTAGTCACCCAAGGAGCCGCAGGTCAAAGCCAAGGTCTAGTTGCAGAGCCTGACTTGTTAAGCATTGTCATTCTGGTCATCAGAAACATACACATAGATTACTGTCCCATGTTTTACTGGCAGCTCCATGGATGGCTGTGATGGCGAATCCGCTCAGACTTCCTACCGGAGAGCCTAACCAAAACTCTTTGCACATCTAGTTTAAGCAATGAAAACAGAGTTGATGCTACCTGAGGTTACACTTCCATTCAATACCAGTCACAGTTCCACTTCCTGCCTTAACTTATAGCACTTTCTTAGCACTAACCACTATCCTTGAACATTTTATGGGCATTTCCTATAGCAGTAGGAAGCTGGGAAAGATGCCACATCAGCATAACATGTGGAAATGTAAGCAATTTAAAAAGTGCATTGGTGAACAATTAGTGATTTTTGTGTTAGTTTGTTTCTATGGTTATTCATCCCACTTCTGATTCTGTTCCTGTGTTTTATTTGATGACAGCAGGAAAACCTCTTCCCTTCCCCCACCTCAAGCCTCCCAGAGGAGAAGTATCATCGGTGTAAGCCATGGCCCCCTTCAAGTGAACTGGCCTCACAGTGGGCTAAATCAGTACACCTAGCAGGCTTCCATAAGCTGACCTGCACTAGTTCCCTCTCAGGAGACAGGAGCTCAGCCTGGTTTCTTTGTTGTGCCTTAATCTCTCCACTTCTTAACTGGGTCCTCTCTGCAGGGTGGTGAATTTAGGAGGACAGTTCCTGTACAGGCAGAGTGACTCACCCCTGTGCTACTTGTCCCAGGGACTCATTTTCTCCATACAGGTCATGGAGGAAGTGCAAGAAAGTGCTGGTTTTCTTTCCTGGCATCCCAGCCTGACACCGCCCCCCCCCCCATTTGAATTCCCAGGGCTGGAAGAGTCCTAGCCCACATCAACCTATCCATACCTTTGTGTCTGTGACTCAAGAAAACCCCCAGTGTTCTCTACGGATGATAGCAAACCAGTTTGTGGCTGGTTCTGAATACTGTGGGATTTTGTGTGGTCAAAGCAAATGGAAAAGAACGTAATTGAAGACCCATTACGATTCTCAGAGGTCCAAACTCAAATTTGCACACTGGAGAGAAAGGTCAGAGGCTTGTTTAGGTCTTTTGGTGATGAGGATTGGGAGTCTGAGTATTCTAGCATGTGTGCACTAAGTGAGGCAGTGAACCCAGGTGGTATTCAAGGTAAGGTGTCCAAATTTTCCTTCTTGGAGACCTGTGAGGGTAGAAAAGCTGGCTGGGTCAGCCCAGCATCTAGTTCACCCAGGAGTTCTCTAAGTATTATGTTGATCAGGGCCTGGGTTTGGTACATGGAGCATATAGGATCATACATTTGACTAATAAGCAAATACTTTGTGGCACAGACAGTATAGTGGGCTTCTTGTACATGCTGGGTGGTAACTCTGCCCTCAGGAAGCTTGCGTTCCAGTGGGAGGAGGCAGTTGATAACCAAGGCCCTCAGATTATGTGTTGCTCCTCAAATTAATCCTCCAAGCTCAGGCTTCTTACACATTTTTAAAGATGTGTGTATGTGTGTGTCCGGCACATGCAGAGGCCAGAGGAGTATCAGTTCCCAGAACTGGAGTTAGAGGTAGTTGCATGGGTGCTAGGAAGCAAGCTCTGGTCCTCTTCAAGAGGAGCATACACTCCAAACCACTGAGGCATTCCCCAGCCTTTTCGTGTATTTCTTTATTCCTAGGTGTTGGATTTCTATGGAATGGGCCTTAAGGATTTAATGAGTCTGGCATGCAGCCTAAGATCTGGGGTTCTGTAATCCCCAGGTGAGAGGAATTCAGAGGATAAGAAGTGCAGGAAGCACTGCTCCAGGAGGGGGCGGAGGTTTGAGAGCTAGAGTTGGGGGGACCTCACTCAGCTGTTACTCCCAGTTGGGGTTTGGTGCTGTGCCAGAGAGAATCTGAAAGTAGGGGTATTGTCCCTAGGATGAACAGGTGTGGTTGGGGTTGTGAGATGAAGCAAACACAATTCTGAGGAGCCAGGTGACATTTGCATTTTGGAAAATGTAACGTGTTCTAAAAGCATGCCCAAAGCACACTAAAACACACTTAACCCTTTCCTGTGTTTTGGCTGACAGCTTTGGGTATAGTGAGAATGAGCAGAAGTGAGGGGGGGGAACCGATATCCAGCGACCAACTGGATATTTGACTGATTGGTTGGTTAATGACAAAGAGAAAGCAATGTAATTCTGTCCCGAGACACGCGTGTTCCCATTTCCCCTGTGTACTTGGATTGGCCCCAGCCAAGCACATGGAGGCTCCCGGTTCTGGGCCGAGAGTGGAAATCTCGTTGCCTTGGCAACTCTCTCCCGCTGCTGCTTAAAACCGTTTGAATTACACCCCTGCCAGGCAGTCACCAGTGGCTTTCTTTTCTTCCCAGCTCGTTCCCCACCCCCCGCCCCCGGCAGAACCCTGGCTGGAGGCATCTTCGGTGCGGGCCAGGCCGAGCGTGGGGAAGCCTGCAGGCCTGCGGGTTGCGGGCTACGGCCGCCCTGCGCAAGCCTCGCATTCCCCTCTCTTCAAAGGCCTCTTTAGAAATGGAAGAGGCCAGGCTGCAGAAAACACACCCGGACGGGCATTTTTTTTTTATGAGAAAATGCAGATAAAGAGCCCGGCGGTAGGGCCATATGTTCCCCATAATCTCCAAAGCCGTCACTTCAATTAGAGGCTCCCCCGAGTTCTAATGCCCGATCCTGAGTAAACAAGCCGCTCTGAAAGAAGAACCCGCTTTCCAATTAAAAGTGTACTAACATCTCTCCCTCCCTTAATTCCCGCCGGGCAAAGCCCCGCGCGGGCGGAGGCGCTGGCCGGGTCGCGGCGAGGTCGTCGGGTCCGCGCCTCCCCGCGCCGCCGCGCCTTCCCAGGTGACGTCAGGCGGGCCCGGGATTAGGGCGCACCCCGCGCTCCCGCGCAGCGCCGCAGACTTAATTAAAAGTAATGCCACGGTAAATCCGCCGGCTCTGGCTGGCGGGGCCGCGCCTTCGGGCCGGCCTGCGGTGGGGGCGGGTGGGGGCGGGTGGGGGGGGAGAGCTCTCGGAAGCAGGTGCTGTGTGTGTATGTGTGTGTGCATGTGTGTGTGTGTCGCTTTCGCTTGCGTGTCACTCGTCCTGGGCGACAGATACCGCTTTGAGTGTAGTCTCCCCGCACCCCCATTCCAGCCTCGAGAATGCTAACGATGGGAAGAGATGCGGGCCAGGTGCGGGGTTATTGAAACATCAGTCAGGCAGCAGCCGCCCTCCTGGCATTCCTCAGGCGTCCGTGAGATCGCTGAGTGTGAGAGTGTGAGCGTCCTTCCTTCCTTCGCAGACCCTTCAGCCTCCGCCTGGTGACATTCACACTGACACTTGGTTTCTATGGGTTCTGTTGGGCAGAGCTAGTTGGGAGCTGCTTGCTTTCATATGGGAGAGTGATGGATAGATTAACTTTCTGGCCTACTCTCCACACCATGAAAGAATCAAAGAATTGAAGCTATTATCTGGAAAATCCCAGAAACATCAATAAGCAGAAAATCCTCGCCAGATCATTCAAATGCAAATGGCTCTCCTTCTTTCATGAATTATCTACCCGAGTAATTACTTTAGTTTTTAGTTTGGCCTTGGCGATGGTAAGGGCGTCTGAGAATGGGTCTCAGTGCGTCTATGACTGTTTGTTTATTCCTTATTCTGTGATTGAAGCTAACTAAATTAAATTGAGGCCAGTTGAGCAAACATCTCCGGGGCCTACCTATTTGTTAGATGCTGAGTTAGCTACCAGCGATTACAAGTGGCAGGAAACCACCCTTGCGTTCCAGGCACAGGGCTCTTTAGTGGACAAGAAAATAACAAGCTCGGCACCAGTTATTGTAGAGATTCACTGTGTAACACATGATGCTGGCGTGCACAGAAATTCCCCTTGGTGAATGTGTGTGTATGTGTGTGTGTGTGTGTGTGTGTGTGTGCTTGCACACTCACGTTAGGTATGAATGACTCCTGGAACTATTCCAAGTACGGTGGCACACTCCTGCAATCAGAGCATTTGGCAGGGTGGGAGCTGGGGTGAAAGCGCGAGAGAGAATCAACAGTTCAAGGTTATTCTCGGTTCTACGGCAAATTCAAGGCCAGTCTGTGCTGCATGAGACCCTGTCTCAAACAAGCAAAGACTAGCAAAAGTCAGGAAAGTGTTTGCAAAGTGTGTCACATTGATAGGGCATTGAGGCTCGCGCTTGACAGAGCTGCTGTTTTCTGAGTGGTGAAGGGTGAGTGTGTGGCTAGAGAAGGTGGTGTTACCTCACCTGTCCCAAGCTGTGGAAGTCAGGGTGCACCTAGGCATTGGAGGAAAGGCGGGGTGGTGAGCATCCTTTGTGGGACTCAGCTGCTACTGTTGGTGATTAGGGTGAGACTGGTACTTAAACAGGAACTGTCCGTGTATTGTGTCTGAATACGTTCTACACCCAACATTAGCCAAACAGTGCAGAAGCGATTGAATACATTCTGACGGTTGTGAAGACTGATGGGGGGCTGGAGAGTGAGCTACTGTAGTGAGAGAAGAAAGTGTGAGTCAAACTACAGATCAGATACTTGGTTCATTTTCATATTCAGTAGCTGCATTTCCATTTGCATAGGGAATCCCTACTGTGAGCTAGACCTCATTCTGAGCGTGGCAGGGACAGCTGTGGACAGAACAGGTCAAACAAATGCCGGCTAGCTTCAATTCTAGACATTAACTTACCATTAGATAAAGCCAGGGGTGCTCACATTGAGGCTGACCACGGCGTTTCTGAAGATGATGTCAGATGATGTCACAGCAGAGGGAAAGTGTCCAGAAAGTAAAGAGCCACCTAGGTAAGTAATTCAGGCGGGAGCATTGAATGATTTGATGGACAGTGGCTGTCTGCTCTGGTGGGGAGTTGAACAAGTGTATCTAGGGCTTAAAGGTGTGCACCCGTGTATGTGTGTGCCTGTGTTTAGGACACACTCTTAGGAATCACAGAAAAGCTGAGAGTTTAAAAGCTGGTACTATTTATGTAAGTGTTTCCATTGATGTTACTGTCTTAATCTGCAGAACTGCAAGAAACACACACACACACACACACACACACACACGACCAGTGGTTTCCAAAATATGTCTTAAGACAAAATGTCAGGTTCTCCTGGGAGCTTGCTTGATGCCAGACTTGGTACCCCCTTGACCTATGACTGGCATTCTGGTAACGGGCAGTAATCTGCTGCCTTGGGAATCCTAGGTTCTGCACTGGAGAGCTCACCAGATACCAGTCTAGACCACAAGAGTGGTCATCTACACTTCTTAGTGACGTTGTTTACCGAGACTCATCTGTCTAAGTTCCCTTGGGCAACCATAGATATTTCTAAGTCACCCAGGGAAGATGAGGATTCAAATGCTCTCAAGCCTGGAGGGTTAGGACACTGTTCCTTGAATGCTTTTGGTTATTCTGTCACAATCCCATGACGTCATGGGGCTTCCTTCACCACCAGCAACACAGTGTACAACTCAGACTGTGACCAGCTCAGTTGTTTGTCCACATTTCTGTGGTACAACTTGGGGGGGGGGAAGCATTGGATACGATTTGCACAAAACAGCTTCTAGAATACCCTAACTTCTGAGTCTGCAACACACACACACACACACAGTCTACAAGTCCCTGTATATTACCATCACCTGCATGCCATTCAGACAACATTTGAGTCCCTCCTCTGTGACCAGCCCCCAAGCTACCTGGGGAATACATTTTAAGAAATTACACTTTTGCATAGCCCAGATAGACTTCAACATAAGGTACAATCAGTGAGTAAGAATTCACCGTTTGAATATATCGGCAACTATTCATTGCGTAAGTGTTTAAATAATATAGAGAAGAGAGAAACTGGCAAGGGGAGGAGTAGGCGGTGAATCAGAGAACACACTGTTTTAAAAACAAAGGCTCCTGTGGATTTGGGTACCTTGTTTGAGTTCCGGTTCTTCCTCTTGACGGCTGGTGACCTTGAATAAGAATTTGAGCTTCCCCCTCACTGGCTGGGAAGTGGAATGTTCTGAGGTTTGCATTCAGTGGTGTGTAGTGTGGTGCCTGGCCCCAAGTAAGTGTTCAGTTGCATTACTATGCATAGGCATTAGGGACTTATTCTGGTCCTTCGGTGTCCTGTTCATGCACTGGCAAGAGAGGGACAAAACCCAAGAGCCCCAGCACTCCTAGGGCATCCTCCTGACTCATCAAAGTGCCCTTTTCCCGTGGGTCACTGGGATGCTGCACATTAGATTGTTTGACAAAGACACAAGGAGCCACAGCTGGCGTTACCTAATTTAACAGCTGGGGTGTGGCCAGAGGGATTTGGGGGCACTTGAAGGAAAGAGGAAGGTCACCACCATACAGTCTCTGCAAAGTGGAGCACGCCAAAGCAAATGTGACGTGGGCCGCAGCACTCTCCGCAAGAACTGACTTAGATCTGTGTGTACAGGACATCGGTTCACTTCAAGTTACTTCATGTTCTTAAAAGAAAAGAAACCAAACAACTACGACTTGGAGATCCCTTGTTTTTGCAGAAGGTTGTGCCTTCCTAAAAGAGCTGGGGTCTACTGGGGAAAGGACGTGGGAAGTTCACTGCTCCCCAGTGCTAGGGTCTTGTGGCTCTCTAGTAGGCTGGGGACCTGCTCTATGCTGACCGAAGGGAAAGCCATGGAGAGCTGGCTTACTCTAGAAGAAGCTGCTTAGAACCACACTCTGGAATTTTCTTTCTGCTTTTCAGAGGATGGAAGAAAAAAAAAGGGGGGAAAATGTCTCCTTCTTTGCTGAGCCCTGGGCTTCTGAGCCTGGGTTCAGAAACTTCCAGTGATTTGTGGCAGGGCTGCAGATCTGCAGAGTGACAAACCATCCTGACAGTGTCCACACCCTCCCCCAGGGCTGCCTGCTGCTCCAACACAGGGAACATTCCAGCCTGTTGTATGCATGGCTCCTTTGATTTCACAGAGCCTGCTTCCCCACACCTAGGTTATTTTTCTTGACTCTGGACTCATCTAAAGGTGAAATATGAGAAAGTCGTGGGAGAAGACTGTCTTGTAACTTGAGTTACAAGACAGCAAATTGAGCATCTTGCTGAAGCACAGCTCAAGTGACAGCTACCGTAGCTACTCACACTGTGGCATAATAAATTAGAAGGTATGCCATTTTAGAGACTGAACATACGCTTTGTGGATTTTGTTCACTGTCGTAAATACTTTGTAGATGATTCTTATTTTAATCTGCTCAGGCTGCTGTAACAAGATATCATGGGTTATATGATTTATAAACAAGAGAAAGTTATGCCAAATAACCTTAGAGGCTGCAAGTCCAAAGTTGGGGTGCCAGCACAATTGAGTTCTGCTCAAAGCCTCCGAGCTTGCAAGTTGTTAACCTCCAATTGTATTCTCATGACCTGGAAAAAGACTGAGTTGTTTGGAATCCCTTTTATAAGGGCACTAATTCTACTTGTAAGGCCTCCATCCTGATGACTCCATTACCCTTCAATGGTTCTATCTCTAACACTGTGATGGTTGATCATGGCTGTCAACTTGACACACTTAGGCAGCAAGAACCTCAACTGAGGAGTTTCCCTGTCACGTTGGCCTGTAGTAGGCATGTCTGCGGGGCATTTCCTTGTTTGCCAACTGATGTAGTAGGGCCCAGCCTACTGTGGGCAGTGCTCTCCCTGAGAGAGAACCACTGGGCACCATCTCTTCATGATCTCTGCCACAATTCCTGTCTCCCGGTGCCTGTTTGAGCTCCTGCCTCAGCTTCCCTTGAAGATGGACTGTGTACTCTATGAGATGTAATAGGCCCTCCCCACCCCAAGTTGCTTTCTGGCATGATAGTAATCGAGGAAATAGAAAGCAAACCAGAACAAATACCATCATTTTGGGGCTTAAGATTTTAGTGTATGAATTTTAGGAGAACTCAACGTTCGACCAAGGTCTCAATATTCCTCACCAGAAACACTTTTAGCGTTTGTAACAGTTGGTGTGTGTGTTGTATTTGTATATGTGTTTGTATGTGCTCGTGGTTACCATTCACGCACAGCTAGAGAAAGAACCTTCAATAAATTTGATTTTCAAGTGCTCAACGGGGCAGAAAATGTTTCTGGTTGAGAAACCATGGCCAACTCTGTGATCAAAAACAGCAAATTTGTTAGTATTTCCTGCTTTCATTTACAAATGTGGAAATGTGATCATGGAAGATCAAGCTGAATGAGATGTAAGCAGTGTCTGTTGAAGTCCTTTATTTTGTAGCTGAGAAAACTGAAGACAAGTCCCTTGCCCAAGAGCACATCGCAGATACTGGTGGAGGCACAGGTAGTAACAATATTCTCGTACCTGCCTCTGGCCTCTGAGCTGCTGCCTGTTACTTCTTACAACTGTGTTTCAGTCTGTGTCTGGGATCAGTCAAGGAATTGTGACTACTCACCAGTATCACTGTAGTTAGTGGGTGCTCCCTTAAGACCTTGAGCTGTGGGGTTTCCGAGAATGGCTGGATAGTCCTCTAAATAATGAGGTCCTAGACCAGGGCGGGCACCATATTTCACATTAAAGGTGCCATTTTTAATCTCTGTGTATGTGGTTGGTTTGTGCAGGTATGTGTGCATGTGCACATGTTTGTGCCTAGATGTGGGCCAGAGGTCAACATTGGGTGTTACCTTTAACCTATCTACTTTATTTTTTGAGCCAGGGTCTCTCACTGAACTTAGCCATAACTACCTTTTTACGTGGGTGGTCAGCTCCCCATGTTGCCATAGCAACCATTTTATAAATTGAATCCTCTTCCCAGCCTATTGGTGCCATTTTAATGTACAGCACTTGGGATAGGGCACAGTTGATGTGGTCAGAAAACATTTTACCTCAGCTCTAAAAATATTTTTAAATGTATTACTTGACAACTTCATGGGTGTACATAAAGTATTTTCATCATATTCTTTCCCTGTTACTATTTTTCCTCCACAATCTCCATACCCCTTCTTGCTAACAACTCCCCCCTTTACTTTAATGCCATTAAAATGACCTACTGAGTTTAATTAAAGTTTCTTTTGTGGG
Organism: Pachyuromys duprasi; assembly: GCA_028658305.1. NCBI lineage: Eukaryota > Metazoa > Chordata > Mammalia > Rodentia > Muridae > Pachyuromys > Pachyuromys duprasi. The sequence goes on along the minus strand of CM053759.1, from coordinate 23,722,207 downwards.
CATAGATGAGGGGTCATCTACTAGTGTATCATCGTTTCACTGGACCCATTTTTTCTTCTTGTTGATCTATAAAATAATGACATATCTTACAATTAAATGTAGCTTATATTTGATGAAACATGATAGTTGATTGTCAGGACAGATTTCAGAGGCTGTATCAATGTTAACTATTCCTAGAGGTGATACAGGATGTGACAAAGCTTGTATTCTTAGCTGCTTGGTTAAGACAGCCCAGTACATACATTGGACAAATTGGAGAGAGGTTTTAAAATCAAAAGCAAGACACTGCCCCACTTTCTCTTCCCAGTCTTTGGGATAAGGTTTCTTTTAGATTCTTAGGGGCCTCCAGTTTGCTTCCTTTGGCCTCTTGGATCTGGCCATGGTGCTGACCATAGACTTTCAGTACTAATTTCCAAAGACTTCTGAGGTTTAAGTCCGGGAGCAGATATGTCTTTCACACTTAAGTGCATACAAACCTTGCAAATATAGCTTCAAGGAGGCTAACACAGGAAGATGTCTTGAGCTAACTTGGATTTGAGTGTGGTCAGTGAGATGGAGTAATTCCAGCTACTTACCCGGCCAGAGAGGCAGTCACTCCTTGCTGACATCCCTTGTCACTCTCAAGAACTGAATCAACCAGGGTCCAACCTAGAAATACACAACTGTGAACACTGAAAACATCAAGAGAGCTTAATTCAGAGAACCAGTAACACAGCCAGTGAGATGAGGACACGAAGGCAGATCAGGATGGCGGGACAGCCTCCAAATTAGCAGCAAAGCATGCTGTTGGTCCCCTAAGTTGACACACTGAGGAAGCGATGTAAGTTCTGGGGCATCTGGTGGAAGCTGAAGCTGCCAGGTGTGAACTGCCACTGTGGGAAAAGGCTGCCAGCTGCCAGAGACACCACCCAAAGAGAAGAGCGGTCATGGAAAGACCCTGGTTCCTCCCTGTCTTCTGACTTCCTTGTAAATGTGTCCCACTGGCTCATGCAGCAGCTTGTTTGGGTTGTCCTTCAGGTGACAAGGAGAAAAGAGTGACAGAAAACCTGTAAAACAGACAAGGAATAATTAGAGGCATCTAGTACGGTAGAAAGAAAAAAAAATCGAAGCCAGCATATTAGTTCAGCAAAGTTGGAGTCCTCTTTTGCATGAGTAGAGAGCATGCCTAGTAGGTATCTGGACTTCCACGGTGAAGAGAGAAGGAGGGTAAAGCATAGGCAAAGGCCCTGAATTTGGGGTGATGAGAGACAAGCGGTGTCATTTACTTTGTCTCTTCCAGTGTGCATTGGGAGTCTCTTGAGGAGCAGGAGAATCTTACAGAATGATTCTATCTATATATCTGTCTATATATCTGATCTATCTGTGTGTCTGCCTGTCTATATATCTATCTGTCTATCTACACATCCTATCTCTAGCTATCACCTATCTACCTGCATATGCATATGTATTGATAAATTCCATATACATACATATATATGGGATTTATTAAAGTGGTTTAGCCTTTACAGGCTGTGGTTTAGCCATCAAAACAATGGCTGTCTACCAACAGAAGGTACAAGAATCCAGGAGCTGTTCAGCCCATGAGGCCTGATGTCTCAGCTAATTTTCGGTATATGCCAAAGTCCCAAAGAATTGGGCTCTAATTCCAGCGAAGGAGCAGACTTTCCAGTGAGAGCGAGCAGGAAAAGAGAAAGAACAAGCTTCCTTCTTCTATGTCCTTTATATAGGTTGCTGGAAGAAGGTGTGTCCCAGGTTAAACGCATATCTCCCCACCTCAAAGCATCCAGATTAAAAGTGGGTCTTTAAAAAAAATTCCTCATAGGCATACCAGGCCATTTGGGTTTTAGTTCATTCCAAAGGTAGTCAAGTTGACAACTGAGAGTAGCCCCCAGTTTCTAGCTACAGTTTTTCATACTACTTTCATTCAATCCAAGCCCTTTACTGCCTGTTTTTTCTCTCTTTCTACAGAAATCCTCTCTTCCTCTCTATTATAGCCAATCACTTTGAGCCAGGGACATTCTGCCATGAGCTTACTTCTTGGCTTGCTTTTTTTTTTGTCGCCTTCTGATGTCATTTTATCAGCAGGGTCTTAACCTGACCACTCTAAAATACTCTCCATCACCACTGGGGTCTCCATCACGGTCACTCTGTTTTCAATATCTGCTCATCACTATTTAAATTTGACTTGGAGTCTGAAATGATTGAGTTCATTATTTATTTATTGGCTATGCCTTCCCCAAAGGAGGGTAGGTTCTACTTGCATAAGGGGATCCATCTGTTCTAGTCACAACTGTACTTTCAGAGTCTTTAACAGTGACTGTAACATTAACTTGTGGTCAGTGTTTGTTGTAGGCAGAGGCCAAATAATCCCTTAAAGAGTATTTTGATTGTTTGTTTGTATGAATCTCTTACTATTTGTAACTAATGTGTTTTTTCCATTTCCTTCCTATTTTTATGTTAAAATCTCTCATTTTCTTTTACTTATGTGTATGTACATATTGATATTTCACTTCAGACTGTCCTGAAACTCACAAGGCTCCTACTTCAGCCTCCTGAATGCTGGGATTTCAGAATGTACCACCATTCCTGAGTTTGTTGAGTAGCTTTTTAGTATGATCTCCTTGTAGAAGATATATATGAATGATATCACATCATGAATATGCAGTTGTGGTTGAGAATATTATTAATGGTTTGAATTTCTTGGATGTCTACTATGAAAGAAGCTACAATTTGGAGAGATTAATTAAATTGCTCCCAAGAGGAACAGCATTAAATTCAGCTCTTTGACTCCAAAGCCCCTTACCTGCTCTCAGCAGTTTTTTTCTAGAACACAGACACACACGGTCCTTTCTGACTGCCCCTATCACCCTCCTGCACTACCCATCACTCGTTTGTGATAACAGCGTCTTGCTTTTTCTCCTTTATTTTGTGTCTATTTTTATTAAACCTATCCTAAGCTTTTCATAGCTTGTCTAGCAGAGTACTGCCCTGATTGCTGACCACACTGGACTCCCTTCTATTGTATTCTCTAGAATCTTACATTTTATTAAAATTCTTCATGTCCTGTTTTGGAAATGTTTACTCTTTCATCTTCTCCACTACCGAGTAAGTTCTTAGAGGCAGGGACTCCATGTTGTCTATGGTGTATATTAATCGCTCTGCAAAATAAGTGTTTTAGGTGAATGCACGAATGATGGTTTAATTTGAGTCACCTCTGCACATTGAAAAGTATTTATTCACGAAGATAATATTCATACAAAACTAAGAACCCCATTCTGTGGAAAAACAAAGTCAGCTAAAGAGAAGTGTGGTTTATGCATTTGTCAGGTGTAGGGCAGAAAAGTCATACTAACTTAGAATCCAGAAACAGAGCTAGACTGCAGCTGCGGCTACACCCACAGCTACCTACATTTCCCTGAAGCTCAGCTGTACCCAAAATGCCAAGCTATTTCTCATTTGCCAGCTCTCACCAGCATCAGAAGAGATGAAACAGATAGCCCCGAGGGAAGACTCATCTCAAGACGTGATGCAGGACACTAAAGGAAACAGACACATTTGCTGACATCCGTGTAGTGTGTGAGATGCGCACTCTGGAGTCATCTGGGCCCTGCAAACAGAAGGGCTGATCAGCACTTTGCCTCAGTCCTAGAAGAGGTGATAATGAAGAGAAGTGGGGGAAAGGTGCTGGAGCCTGAGGGTCAAGGAGAGACGTCTGTGAGGCAGAGGCCTTTCAGAGCCTCACTGTCTCCTACTTGCCTGGGTACATTCACGGCTCTGATGGCTAGTGCCAGCCCCCTGACAAAGAGGGGAGTGACTCAGCCCACATGTGGTACTGTCCTTCTAGGTAATGGGTGCCAAGGGCATCCTGTACACGACAGCCTTACATTGCAGTCCTGTGTTACCTTCACTCTTTTCTCTAGTCCTACCATTATGACTTATAGGAGGAAAAAAAACACCAGGATTTTAAAATGTTTTCAAACTCCATGTCCCCTAATTATCAAAACCGACAGGCATCAATGAAGATTTGGCTGAAACAGTTTAACATGAACACAGGTCTTGGCTTCGTGAAGAGTGAGAAGGTCTTATGATTGCTGACGCCTCTTCGGAAACTCCAGACCTCTTTGTGTGCATGCACCTGTGCAGTGGGAGGAAGGAATGAGTGAAAAGTCTAAGTCAGGACTGCTTAATCTCTTTTCTCCTCATGATGTCTTTTTTTCCTGGGAAATTTCATACTACCTCCAGGTATGTGAATTTGCAATCTAGATATTCAAATTAAACATTTACTGCTCTAAACCACAAAGAATTTTATTTTAAACAACCATTGGCAAAGATGTAATCTTACCATTTATTAAAGACAGAGACAAATTTGCATGGTAATGAGATGGATACACTAATTTATATTTATGTAAGGAATTAAAGTATGGCTGAGTATTTGATACTTCAGGACATAGACTCTTCATTGTTTTTTAAGAGTTGATATATATTTTGATTTTTAATTGTCAATGGTGAGAATACTGTTTTGCATAAATACATCCTGCAAAATGTCAGGATGTTTTTAGGGTTATATCAGAAATTGTCAGAAATCCTTCCTAATCCCAAGCCAAAATTCAATAAATGTTTTTTTTCCCTGCAACTCAAGTCAGCAATCAAGCAGCATTTTTTTTTCTTTTTTTTTTTTGTTTGTTTGTTTGTTTTTTTATTAATTTATTTACTTTTCTCTCAATCACAGGTTGGGTACTTTGAATCCCAGGCGTAGCCCCCTCCTCCATTCCCTCCCACCCTCCCACTCCCTCCCTCATCTCCTTCTTCCCTGCCCCCTCCAAGTCCACCAACAGGGGAGGACCTCCTTCCCTTCCATCCAACCCTAACTTATCATGTCGCCTCAGGGCTGGCTGCAAAGTCCTCCCCTGGGATCTAGCCAGTCTGTCCTCCCCAGCTTATATGGGGGAGGGTCAAAGAGTCAGCCATCAAGATCATGACTGAAACAGTCCCTGTTTCCCTGAATAGGGTCTTCAGCCCTACACCAAGTTATCATGGGCCCCATCCGTGCGGGGGTTCCAGTCCACATCCACACATGGTCCTTGATTGTAGAAACCGTCTCTTACAAGACCCCTGTGCCCGGCTCAG
>CM053759.1:23654140-23716980 GCA_028658305.1 Pachyuromys duprasi | reverse complement strand
ACCCCCCCCCCCATAGGTCCTCTTCAAGCAGCATTTTTAAAAAAGCAAATATTCTAACCACACAATCTTAAGAAAGACTAATGTCATTCAGGCTGAGGAATGGTGGCAGGAAAATAATAAAAGTCCTTGTTTTCCCCAATCAAACCAGTGCTCCGAGAGGACCATAAACTGTTCTGAGTACAGGAAAGATGCTACAGTTCACAGAGTTTGGGAGTCTTGACTCCGTGCCGATGTGTTCCAGGCAGCGTTTGTTGACATGTGCAGTGCAAAGTATTTGTGTTGTGTGTTCAGAACCAAAGCTGCTATGAGGTCACAGGGAACAGCAAGGGGACATACTGTCAGAAAAGCCTCCAATTCATTCATTGTAAGTTTCACCTTTACTTAGTTATTTGGCTGTTGTCCATTCAGGAACCCTTTATTGTCGACACGTACATTTGTGATCCATAGTTTACAAAGCTGAGTTCTAGGTCAGGGGTTCCCCAAGTGTGGTTCCTGACCTCGCATGACAGCACCCCCAGTTCAGTTAGAGCTGGAGAGCACAGGCTAATCCCAGACTCTCTGAATCAAAAGCCCTGGGGAGCAGCCTAGCAGTCTGTTTTGCCCAGACCTCCAGGGAAATGTAGGGAAAGCTCAAGCGCCTGCAAAAAAGAAATTGTCTGCATTGTTTTCACCCAGTCTTGCCTTTTCCATCTATAAAGAACATTGTCTGTTGAAGGCAGTCAGTTGCTGAGGGTAGCCAGCCAGCCAGAAGTAAGGGCTCCTCTCCTTCCTGTAAGCTGATCCTGGAGAGTGTGTGCTCTAGTTCACACCAGCTAGACCAGAAATCCCATCATCGCACCTCTTCTCCAGGGTTTCGATCCCTCTCTGTTTATTTCTGCTTGCTTTTCTTCATGTTCTTCCTTTTTCTCTGTATCCCCACTACAGTAGTTCTCCATGTTTCCACGACTTTCTCCTATCCTCCATGTGGTAACACAACTAGGTCTGTATGGATATGGTGGTGGAGCATCGTTGGCGTAGGTATCAAAGTGAAGGGAAGGTTGAGGTTGAAGTTCATGTGGCATAGGCGTTGTCTTCACTGAGCCTCAGTGATGGAAGTAGCTCAAAAACTCCTGCTCTTTGAAGATGGCCGGCCAGGGGTTTATGGACTGGCCTGGGGTCTGAGGACACAGGTCACTGGCCTCTGCCCACCTTTCCGAAGCAAAAGAGGGTCTGTTCAGATCTAGGGTGTATCAGCCAAGGGCTCCAGTGGGCTGATCACCTGTGAGTTCTTATGACCCGGAGTAGCTATGAATGTGGCCCAACACAAACTATGAAACTGTGTGTGTGTGTGAGAGAGAGAGACAGAGACAGAGACAGAGAGACACACACAGAGAGATTCTCTTTGTAATGTTCTATTGCAATTGTTGAAATGAACTCCACCGGTTACAATTCAATATTGCTATGCCAAAAAGTTGGATACTCTTGGGTCTCTACATTTATGCCAATTAGTTAACTCTCCTGAACCTCCTAACCATCTAGAAGAGTGTAGCTCGCTCTCTCTCTTCTCTCTCTCTCTCTCTTTCTTTCCTTTTAATTAACTTGAAGGGATCATTAACCCTTTGTTTTTCCAGCCTTTCCTGCAAACAATTTAATTTCACCCAGCCAGTTTATTCTCCCAAAGATGACTAATTAACGCAATAAAATTGGACTGCTCCAAAGAGAGATGGCATTCCGTCCACTGAAGTCACTTTCCAAATCAGAACGCGCACAGTCATCTTATTAATATGAGCTAATAGGATGTCATGCACATCTCGCCCTGGGCCTGGTGAGCACTGGGCAGCTGGACTAATGAGCTTTTATCTAGGCTGAGCCCTGAGCCCCAAACAACTGAATTAACTTGTTACGAGCTTCACAGCCTCTCCCTTGGAGGCTGGCCAGACAAAAACAGAGCAAGTCCCAGGCTTTGTTTTAGTACATGAATCTGCGTTTGCGAGGAGCGCTTTGCTGTTGAGGCACAGCTAATTTGTGCTGACGGTGTGTTTCTGGTGTGTGACAAAGGCACCGGCTGGCACAATTGGTGTTTATACTCCCGTTAAGCAGTTTGTGCCACACGTGGTTCATGCCATCAGATAAGAAAGAAAAAAAATCCAGTGAGGGAAAGATAGAGGTGCATGCATGTGTGCCTGCGTCCACCCGTCTGTTTGTGTAGGGAAGAAGCAAGATAGGTGTTAGCCTAAGAACTATTCAAATGTGCAATTCAACAGTACGTGCACCATTCAGGACCAATACCATTTTGTTTCCTTTCACACCCCGCAACCACAAGGTGTTCCTTCATGAGCACCAGCCTGCTGAGGAAGGCGGGAGAGGCATCCAGCTGTGGCAGGGCTCCCCTTTGGGGCCTGCCTGGAAGCCTGAGCAGGATGCCCTGGCTGTGACCCGCCTAGCCCCTCCCCCCTGGCTGGCACAGATCCTCCATCTGCAGTGGACATCTCTGAACAAAGGTGTCTTTCTTGGAACACCCTACCTACAGCCTCCCTCAGGAGCCTCGCTTGGCTTTTGTCTGCTCTGCTCCTGAGACACTTGGAGCTGACTGGAGAGCTTCCTTGAGTTTGGCTGAAAGATGGTGTGTGGGGAGGGTTGGGGGAGGACCACATGAGGGACAGAGTGTGATGGGGGTTTAAGTGAGCTCTGTCTTTTTTGGGGACTGAAAGGAATGGCTTCTAGGACAAGCATGTGTAGATATCTGCTGTCTGGGGGAAGCCTCCCCTTCAGGCCTTTTCTTTCCTCACTCAGTAATAACAGCCACACAGGATGCAGTTGCCCAGCACCTGACAGGAGGTTTCCTTGGGTCCTCACAGTAGCCCAGGGAGGCCTGACACATAGGCAGATGTGTATGTGTGTGTGTGTTGGGGGGAGATGCAGTTAGACAGCAGAAAAAAAGTTACAGCTATGTGTCTCTGTCAAGAGATCACCGTACCCATCCTGGGCCTCAGTTTAGCAACCTGGAAGGACACTGACACACTTCCTACCTCATAGGACTGTAGCAGAAACAGCGAAACAGTTTAGTTGTAATGGTACATTTCAGGCACTATGTACTTGTAGGTACAACTAGCTTGTAGGTGAAGAAATTTCAAGGTCAAAGGAGTTTTTATCCAAGGTAGTCTGTTGAGCAGCAGAACCAGGAGAGAAACTTCCATCTCCTTTGTGGTTGGTGTTATTTTGCACCACTTGTGTGTTTCTGAAGTGAAGGCTCAAGCTGTGGATATGAAGCATTAGGATTTTCCCTGCACTTGAGCCTGAGCATGCATAGGTGACTGTCATTTCTTGTGCTTGATGGGCAGGTGCCTGATCTTTTATTTTTAGCCGGTGGGAAGAGAGTTTCATGCTACTTTGAGTGACGATGAAGCATGTACTCTGAAGCTCATTTGGACCCAGTGCTTGAATGGTGGACAGGCTCTTAGTACAAAATTGATGTGTGGCTTGCTGCTGCCATCCACACATGCGCACAGCAGTTCACTGATCCACAGAGCCCTGGAACCTCACATTCCCCCCATGTGCTGTGGCCATGGAAGCCTCACTTGCAATGCCCATTCCTCACTAACGCTGATCAAACCATCTCTCTGCCAGCAAACCCTAGACAAGCTCTCAGTCCTGTACCCCCTTCCCAGCGGTGAAATGTGGAGCCTCTGCCTGAGGCTGAGAGGCCCCTACACGTCACAGCTCTGGTTCCCCAACCTTTCCTCTAGTCCTGAGCATGCTGAGCTCTTTGGGAACACCTGCTTCCTCCATGCAGCTTTAGGAACCCGGGTCATCACCACTGCAGAATTTCTTAATCCATTCACTTCTCCCTTTTTCTCAATACTTTTTTTTTCTTTTTAATTTCCACGTTTGGCTCTGTCCAAGGCCTTCAACCAATTACTCTGTTATATTCTTATCACCTCCTGTTTGTTGACTTTCATAACTCATGGTCCCATCCTTTAAGATCAAGGAATGATCATTGTTGCTCTTCTTGTCTGTCCCCTTGTCGCACAGGGCGGTGCTGGAGGTGCTCAAGGAGAGTCTGGGTGAGGAGCCCCCGTTCCTGTATAATGTCTGGCCTTCCCGCTACTCAACTGTTTGCTCCCTTGATTTCCTTCCTCCTCTCCCACCTGAAAACCTCTGCCGGCCTTTTGTCTTATTCATTCTTTGCACCCATGCCACCTGCACCAAACCCCTCCCTGAGTCCTTCTGGGTGCTGAGTCTTTTTTTTTTTTTCCTATGAGCACAAGCTGGATCCTCCTCACCTCCACGTCTCGGTTTGGCCTTGTGACATATGCAAGGCTGGTTAACTGGTTTTTGAGACCATCATTTAATGAGTAAGTTCCTATTCAAGTCGATCTCTTTCTCCTTCTACCTCTCTCTCTTCCTATCTCTTTCACTCTTTGTCTGTCTGTCTGTCTCTGTGTGTGTGTGCTGGTACATGTGGAGGACAGAGGACAATCTTGATAAGAACATACAGGAATAAGTGGTTAAAGTCCTTGCACTTTAGAAAAAGGAGAAAACGATGAATGAAGAATACCATTCTGAGCTGTCATCCTTTTGTTACTGAGGCGGGATCTCTCATTGGCCTTGTGCTCACCCAGCAGGGTAGGCCGGCTGGCCAATGGGCTTCAGGAACCCACCTGTTTCTGCCTCCTCAGCACTGGGATTACTAGTGTGCATCACTATGCCTTAAAGGTGGATTCTGGGGGCTTGAACTCAGGTCCTAACACTTATAAGGTGAGCAGTTTGCTGACTGAGCGCTCACCCCAGTCAGATATTTTGTTAGACCTTGTTTCCTGGTGTGAGTTGAGCTCTCCTTGAAGAATGTGTGCACCAGGCAGTTTGAGAACAGGAACTGCACAGACTCTGCGTCTGAAGACCTGTGCTCTCGCCTCCTGGATTTGAAGCACTGTTTTGAGTTCATCATATCCTGAGGTGACCACTGCTATTCTCAGAAAGAATGAAATTCCAATCCCATACAGTGCAAGGCAGTGGTTGAAACAGCTTCCTATATCTCCTGTCATCATAAATCCTTCCCCGGTTTCTTCCCCTGCTCCCTCTTACCTACAGAAAAATCCCAGAGCCTTCCTCCTCTCCCCCAGCCCGGGAGACATTTATGAGGCTCATCACTGGGGAAGCACGGAGGCCTGTTCTTGTCTCCCCCTCTTCTAGCACGGTGATCTTTTATCCCCCTCCCTCCCTCTCACCTCCTGGACCAAGGTCAGTTATCTTATACCCTGTTTATAGGCTGTTGGGATTTTTCCAACCACCTGAAATGAATCTGCAAGGCCCCACAGGTAGCACTGCTTGGTCTCCTGGTCATAAAGTATAGCTGGCCCTTTCATCTGCCATTGCTTATGTCGTAAATGAGTGGGCAGAAAGACAGTGAGGAAACAGCCTTCCTGAACCGGTCCAGACTTAAAAAAAATAAGAAGAGGAAGAAGAAGAAAGGGGAAAAAAGACCCCGAGAAACATGTTCAAACTTCGTGCCAAGCTAATTCATTTCACTCTGGTAGGCTGTACCGAGAGACTTAATCTCTGGGCTTCCCCCCATAGGAGTCAGCTTTATTCAGTGCTTGTGTCTAAATGGCCTCCAGGGATGCTGACATTTGTTGTTGGAGAGCTGAGAGTGGTGTTCCTTTCATCTCTGCTGAGGGGTGTCATCTTAAATTATGAGGGATAGCTCCAGCCCACATCTGGGTGTGGGAGGCTCTGGCGATGGAGGGGGCCTGCTCCTTTTGCTGTTTGAAGGTTTTCTACCGTCTTCTGCCTCCTGGTACTCCAGCTGACACTTACATACACTCATGGAGAAGTTTGTGGAGTCTGGCAAGTCTCACAGCAGAAAGAGAGAAGAAAGGAGCCTCAGCAAATGTCACAGAACAGCCCCGAGCAGCCCCAGGAAAGTCACGGAACATCCCGGCTGCTAGTATTCACACAGGGTAGTGGAAGTGGTCGAAGGAGAGGGATGGACAGTTCCTGAGATTCCAAATTACTTGTCACTCTCCATCCTTGGGATTTGACTCATCCTGACCCACCAGGAAAACTGGAGTTCTACACTAGTGCCTGTTCATGTAGCAGCATTCCAGTTAAAAAGTGTATATGATACTGACCACAGCGGAGAACACATCAGGTCCTGCTAGCTATCCATCACAGTGTACCAGCTGAACAGCTCCTCTTGCCCCAGAGTCAGGGCCTAGAAGAAAGGAGCATGGGCACAGGATGCATATGTTTACATGCAGGGGCAGGGCATTTGGTGAGAGCTAGGGCAAAGGTCACTAAACTGAAGCACTCGGACTATATTTGGCCTGGTGTCTCTTGTGCAAATGCAGGTGTACCGGGCACGGGTATGGCCATGGCTACCCTTGGGCTACGCCACAGTGCTGGTGGTAGAGAATGGGGTGTGAGCTGAGATCAGAGAGCTGGCAGAGACTAAAGGAATTATTCTCAGAAATTTCAGAGAAAGTCTGGAGACTCCTGAGGAGGGAGAATGGCACCACATAGACAACCTGTCGTACTGCTTTCCTGGAGAGGGCCAGCAGTACAGGCCATTGTTATTATTTTAGATTTTTACATTTTCATTCCTTACATGATCCAACATTTCAATATCCATTTGCATCAAAGGACATGGGAAATGAGTATAAAAGAATCATTTGAAAAGGCATGTGTAAGCGCCATTTTATTGATGACATTGGCAGAGGACAGGCTTCAGGTGATATCCTGATTTCATTTTAGAACATGTTCTCTACTGGTGCTCATTTACAGTGCCAGTCTACGGACTCCTGCCCCCTCCTAGCTGCCTGCTTTCAGGAGAGCTGCATGTCATGTCACTTGGGCTGGCATGTCAGTCAACTGAAGGATTGGTAACAGCAAAAATTCCTCTTTACCTTCATCAGGGGTTTAGGGAGTCTCTGACCGGCATTAAGGCCTTTCGAGGATGACTGTGTGCAGATATATGACTTTCTTTTTCTACCTTTAGCCTCTTGGGGGAATCCTCTTATTTTACTGAGGCTTTCGCTTTCAATGTTTATTTTCTCCTTGCCGTTCTGCAAACCTGCTAGGATCGACTTGAAAACCCTCAGCACGGCTATGACTAAGATCAGCTGCGACACCACTCCTGGGAAAGTGGGGCTTCAGAGCTGAAGGATCTAGGGCCCTCCCCCTCCCCAAGAGGACTCTGGTGCTAATGCTCCTTAATCTCTCAGGGTCGTTCATTTGTACCTTTGGTGGGGAGCGACCATGAGGAGAATATAACCTTTCTGCAGCATGTGTTAAGCATCACCTGTGTGCTGGGGTCGTGTGAGTTTCTTTGTACATAGCATCAGTGCTTCTGGGACACCCGCAGGGTGGATGTTACTGTCATCGGTATGTAGTGGAGGAAACCAACTGGGGAACTGGGAACATGACATGACTAGCAAAGGGCTAATGAGGGGTGGGGGTGCCTACCTACCTCAGCCTCATTATGGTTCAGCAGATTCACAGTTAAGGGCCCCTTCACAAGCTATGGATTTAGAAAGCCCATAGAAAGAGAAAAACGTTACTCTTTTGTATAAAAGAAATGTCTGGCTCTGGCAGAGTGCTAATTCAGAACTCAGCTCATATCCCAACTAAACAAGCGTGTACAAATGTGTCTCCTCTGTGGAAGAGGTAGGAGTAAAAGAAATGGTGTGAGTGTGACATGCAACTGGTGGGTCTGTCTGAGGGGTTTTAAAAGTAGCCAGCATAAAGCAGGGCAAGCATATGAGGTAAGGGTTTCCCTGCAAGGAGGGCAGGAAGCTCTCTAAGACCCAGAGATAATGGTGGGTGTCCTTAGGATAGCTTGGATCCGCAACTCCCAGTGGCTCCTGATGCGCAGAGTGAAAAAGAAATAACTCACCCTGGCATTTCTTAGACCCTTGAAACTCCTTCTGGGTCTCTGAGAAGCGCCTGTATAACAGACCTCTTTCTACTCTGGACATTCTGAATCATTGTCAGTTATACATCCTGTGAGGGCTCAGCTCTAAGTGGGACATCTTAAGTGATTACCTTCCTACTTAGCCAGCCAAGGCTCTGGGGACAACATGGAAGAGGAAGCAGAAAGAATGTAGGAGCCAAAGGATCGGAGACATGATGTGAAATGTTGTTTTCTGGACACGATGTATCTATTGTGTAATTCACAATATATCATGAATTCATAGCACCCGTGGTTGATGCACAAGACCCGTACAAGACCAGGCCAGCCAAGATTCTAGCACGTATAGGGCAGGAACTCGCGAGGCTCCACCCATAAATGAGTACCTATTGGTGGTTGATGGCTGGTGGGGAAGGGCACACCCTTTTTTGGAGGTGTGGGCACTGGTAGATTGCCCATGTTCTGGTAGATGAGCCCACATCCACGCACATGTAGGAAGCACTAAATGGACTTAGCAAGTTTTATGAAGAATATAAGGAAACATGAAGCTGGGAGGTGGACGTGTGTGAGAACATCTGGGGGCAGCTGGAGGGGGAAAACAGAGGCAGATTTGATTATTTTTCATTGTATACATGGGTGAAGTTTTAAAAGAATAAAAGGAGAAAATACTCCTGTGTTAGTCACTGCACGTCGAGTTGAAGGAGTTCGAATACTTTTCTTAAAAAGTTGCTTACTTTAGAGAATAGAGGCTTTGATGAATTGTTAGTGTGTTGCCTGGCCATTCCATGTCATCTGTGCCTGTAGATAACATGATGCTAGTTTTTGGTGACCCTTTAAACAGTAATATTTTCTACCTCCTGGCAGTAGCTAAATTTTTTTTTACATAGTTCCGGAAAGTTATGCCTAAGTCCCTTAAGTCTTGTATTGAAAAATGACATCAAGGAAACCACACTAGTAACCAACAATATCTGGGCAATGGTTCTGTCCTGAAGAGCATTTTGAACGCCTTACAGGCTCGTTTCATCTCCTCAGTTATTCAGTGGAAGCAGGCTCTCTTATGTCATGATTCTTCACATGAAAAGTAGAGTCAGAGTTGGTTAGCTCACTTAAGGCCACACAGTTGGCAAGCTGCAGCCAGGACATTACGCTGTGATGAAGCCCTGAGGGGAAGTATGACTGGGCTTCCTGGCTGTAGCCTCTGAGCTCTAGAAGCGTTTTCTTAGCCTCTTTCTTGAAGCTTTTAGAGCTGCACTGCACAGGTTATTACGCTCACACTGAAAGCCATCTTGGGAATGCAGCATCCCAGAGCTTATTTAGGAGCAACTCACAGCTGCACGAGGTACCATCTGGGAACTGGGGATACTGTTCTCTGCTTCTTCTTAGGCAAAAGCGATGATGAAGAGAGTCTTTGCAAGTCAACCCACGGGGCAGGGAAAGGAGCATCAGAGGACGGCAAGGACCATAAGCGACCCAAACGTCCCAGAACCATCTTGACCACTCAGCAGAGGAGAGCATTCAAGGCCTCATTTGAAGTATCCTCCAAGCCCTGCAGAAAGGTATAAGAGGGGCAAGGCCAGGAGAAGGGACCCAGGTGCTTCATCTGTGTGCAGCTGGACTCCCCTGGGCTAGTAGAGGGCACTGGGCAAAGGGAATCTGAATGGTAGGGAATGTGGCTTGGAGTCTGTGACAGCTGTGAGCCCTGCAGGAAGTTCCAAGGACAGCTAAACACTGGCCCGAGATGTAATAGAAATTTCCCTGAACTTTCTGGTGCGTGCCAACTCCCAAGGACCCTGACTGACAAACACCTCTCATTTCATGAAGAGCAACAAGGAACAGTAAATAGTAACTAAATCGTCATGATAATAAGTACTAGTTGTGGTATAAACACAATACCTTAACAAAGATTATAAAAAGACAGTAGCTTGCAATATGTGCTCCCTGAGGTTGAGTCTTGGCTTATTCTCCTTGGTGTGGTGGCTTGGTGGCTCCCTGGGTAGTAGTCCATTCCTTGCAAAGATGTTTTCAACTGAGTGGATGTGCTCTGGATTTCCACTCACCTATTGATGGGGATTTGGGTTGCATTTTGTTGCAGCTGTTTTGAGTAGGGTCCTTGTGAACATTTATATAAAATCACTCATCGACTTAATGAAATAGTATTTTCCTTTTATGTCACACTTCAGAGGGGCACAAAATAAGCCTGGGAGGGCAATCCTGTTATCCATCACTTGGGTTCCAACAGTTGCTCCAGCTGTCTGCATTTTCCCAGCCACCATGGTCAGGACCGCAGATGGAGAGGGCGAGCACCTGCCATTTTGAGGACATTCCTGGACTCCTTGAGGAATTCCTTGTGTCCACCTGTTTGTGCCTCCCCTGTAGGAGAAGGAGAACTGGGTATTTGTTGAGCAATAATATACTCTGTCACAACTTTGATCTTGGAAAAGATTTACCCATGGACGCTTTCCTTTCCCTGTCTTTGCCAGTCCCTGCACTCTTTGGAAGGTATAGGTAGGACATGAAATACCCGAAACAGGCTTACACACGGGCCACTTAGAGGAAGGAAGACATGGGTTTCCACAAGTGCCACAGCAGAGAGAAAGCTCTGACATCATTACAGAGAGGCGGCCAGGAGTTCTGGGAAAGGGGAAAGCCATTTTATCTGGGCATCTGTGAGGCTTCTCGGGGCAAGTGGCCACTGATCTGAGCCTCTGAGGCATGGATAGGGTTTCAACAGGTGCAAGGGCCTGTATGTCCACTCTTTGTGGTGGCTTAGTAGATGCACATGGCTCAGCAACCTACCCTACTCATCTCACTTCTAAGCTTCAGGCCAACTGCACGGTCAAGGTGAAGTGTGATTGGCAGCGTCCCCACCCCCACCCCATCCCCGTTTGGGGGACTCCAGCACCGATTCAGACTCTTTCAGTCTTTTCTGGACTCTGTCAAGAAGGGGCATGTCTCCACCGTCACCCCAGCCCCTCGCCGTGTGCCTGTATGGCCTGGATAACCAAATGGATCTCTCTGTTATCTGGACCCCCCAACTTTCCCTATCTCCACATGATCCCAGTGCACTTATCAGCGTCAGAGTTGTTCACCTGGCCCTGCCAGGTTTCAGATAGGCCCTGGGTGTTATATCCCCTCTGGGAAGCGCTCACTGAGGAAAACAGTGAACACAAATATTCACGAAACACACCAAATTACCTGGAAAGATACAAAGGTAAAATTTTAAGTCAATGGCAAGACAGGAGCACAAGAGAGAACCATTTGTTTCAGAAAGAGAGTTTCACTTTAGTTCTCCTTGAGTAGGTTAAAGCATATGAAGACCTACAGCTAAAGAGCAGCCAACTCCAATAGAACACATAAGGCTGTAATGTCAGAGTCCAAGAAGCTCAAAGTACCTCCTGGGGAAATAAATGAGCTTCTCTTCCTTCCTCTGCCTTGTGAAAGATGCCTTCTCTACCAGGAAGGAAGTGTAAGCCTGTGTTTGGGTACATCTGAACATTAATCATGAGCTCATCTCTACTTAAGAAGGTGACCTATGCCCCCACCTGGCACCACCCAGGAAATGGTTTGCCTCCTACTCTGAGAGGTCCGTGTGTGTTTTATACTCATGTGTTCCATTTCTTCAAGGTGAGGGAGACTCTGGCTGCGGAGACAGGGCTGAGCGTCCGTGTGGTTCAGGTGTGGTTCCAGAACCAGAGAGCCAAGGTAATCTGCTTCTCACCTTTACCCATCATTCCCTGACTTGTTTCTTCCAACTACAGCAGCTGGGCATTGAACTTCCTGTCAGCTTTTCTAAGCTAACTTAGTGGGCAGAGTAGCTCTCTTGATTCAAAATGTCTGCCATCAGCAATTACTTCAGCCATAGCAGCCCCCCAGAAGGGGAAAAGGAAGCATTCATGTTAGCGAAACGGCTTTTGTCATGGCAGATGGAATGAATGTCTTCACTTCTGGCTGGCAGTGTCCTAGTTCACAAACAAATCCAGGATTGCTTATTTTCTTCCTGACGCTAAAAATAGACATGCTCTGGCTGGGTTCTCATAATGTTGGTTTTATTTATTTTTCTTTCTTTCGTGTGTGTTCATGTACGTGCAGGTGTGTCCGTATGCGTGAAGGCCAGAGGTCTTCAAGAGAGTAATTCACCTTGGCTTTGTTCTTTCCAACAGAATCTCTCCCTGGGTCCTAGAGTCCCTTAATTAGTCTAATCTTGGGGCCACGAAGTCCCGGGGACCCTCTTTTTCTCCATTCCTCCATCTGGTGTTACATGTACATGTGGATGCTCCTGGCTTTTTGTTTGAGTTCTTAAAAATGGAACTCAGACCCTTAGCTCGAACAGCAGCACTTTGCAGGCTGGGCCGTCCTCCCGGTCTTTAGAAGGTGATAAATCACCCTCTTTAGTGAGTCACAATTCTGCAACAGAATTCCTCAGAACATGGCAGTTGGTTCGTTGATATTCCACCAAGGGAAGACTTGGTGGCACAGGGACGGACGGTGAGAGAGCAGAGGGGCTGTGCACTCACAACGCAGGAGCACACTGAACGCTCTGGGGAGTTTTGTGGCAGAGGAATTCATTTTCAAATCTAGCACGTCGCGTACGTGCACACGCACAGGCACACACGCCCTCACACACAAGGCAAATATTAAGACCTCACTGAGCGCTAATGTTCCCCAGAGCACAAGATGAGAAACACTGTGTAATAAAACACCCGGTGAAACTTGTCGCTTTGGTGGGCAAGCTTGTGACCTAGAGGTACGGCTCTCACAGGAAGTGCCGCAAACACAGGGCCAGCAGATGGGAAGGAGGCAAAGAGTGTCTGGGCTCCTTCCGAGTCCCACTCATTGGGCGGCCCACACTCCACAACTCTTTGAGACGGGGAAACACACATCTGCTCTCACCGCCCCACATGAAGCTGTTCGAGGGAAAGCAGCATATGGCCCTTGCTGGGAAGAAGTCCGTTTCCGAGAAGGCAAGCTGCGCTTTGCTTCTCTGCCAGCTGAGTGCCTGCAGCTGCAAAGCAGGAGGGTGCTTGCCACTGTGTGTCTGAGTCCTGGTGGTGTGCCTGACGTGTGCTTCCTGGACAGAGGACAAGCTAGGGGGGTGGTCACACCCTGTCTGCTCTTCCTTACCATGTGGACCCACCCCAGGCCTCTGACTCCTAATGCTGTGGTCCTCTCCTCACCAGATGAAGAAGCTGGCCCGACGGCAGCAGCAGCAGCAGCAGGACCAGCAGAACACCCAGAGGCTGAGTTCTGGTAAGCTGGTGGCCCTTCCAGCCAGTCCTCGCTGTAGTCCACGTCTCTCCCACCCAAGGCCTTCAACCGATGCTCTTTGCATGACACATCCCCAGTCAGTTTGGGAGATGAGTGATTTATGGGAACACTGGGATGTTGGTACATTGTTAAGAGCGTTGCGGGCACCTGAGCTGCACATCTGAGGCAGCTGGTGGCCAGTGGCAAAGCCTCCTGCCTGGACCCTGCTAGTGCTAGGACTGTGCACAGAGTCAACAGCATGTCCCGTTGCTGTTCTTACCCAGCCCTCATCCGAAACAAATCCGTGCTACTGACTCAGCCCTTCTGGTAGTTTCCCATCGCCGTGGTAAAAATCTTAAGATAATCAACTTAAAAGGAATAAATGTTTATTTGGGCTCATGATTCACAAGGATCTCAGTCCATAACTGCTTTGAATGCTGTTTTAGGGCTTAGGGTGAAACAGCATTGAAGCAGAGGTGTGTGCTGGAATGTTCAGCTCATGGCGGTCAGGAAGCTGAAAGGGAAGACAGCCTTAGAAGCGGCGCTATAGATGTTCTTCTTAGGGCCCAGCATGAAAACAGTCACTTACTCTCAAGATCTTGAGTGGTCATGAGTCTCTTTCATTCACTGCAGAGAGAAGCTTCTCTGATTATCTCTGAGAGTATCCTTTGCCTATGGGTACAAACAAACCCTTGGCGCACGGTTTAATGCCATATCACGTTAGCTATTCAACAGTAGTGAGTTCTCCAGTGGGGCCTATGACCTCCTCAGCCAGGAATTTTTTGTCACTTCAAAAAAAAAATATGTGTTTTATGAAGAGTCTCACATAGTTTTAAATAGAAATCTCTAAATATCTTATTCACAGTTTACCGTGGTAATGTACATTTTTCATTTTTTAAAATTTTTATACTTTTTCTTCACAATTTATTCATTATATATTCCATTGAAGCTCCCTTCATCAACTCCCCCCAGTTGCACCCTCTCTTCCTCCTCTCCCCATCCCCTTCCCCTAGTCTACTCAAAGGGCGGGTTATCCATTATCGCCACCTGCCCATAGCTTGGTAATTCTCATCAGGACTGCCTGGGTCCTCTTCCTCCATGGCCTAGCAAGGCTGTACCATCAGGGGTGAGTGATCAGAGAGCGGTCAACTGAGTTCATGATAGAGGCAGGCCCTGATCCCTTCACTCAGAGATCCATATGGAGACTGAGCTGCCAATCGACCACATCTGAGCAGGGGGTATAGGTCCTCTCCATGCATGGTTCTCCTTTGGTGCATCAGTCTCACAGGACCTCTGGGCTCAGATCTTTTAGTTTTATTGGTCTCTGTGTGGGGCTCCTGTCCCCTCCATGTCCCTCTATTCCCACCCCTTTCTTCTTCCATAAGACTCCCTGTGCTTTGCACAAAGATTGACCACTATGAATCTCAGCATCTGCTTCAATACTCTGTTGGGTAGAACCTTTCAGAGGACCCTCTATAGTAGGTTCCCATCCTGTTTCCTCTCTTCCACCGCTTCTGGTGTCTATCTGTTTGCCATTCTGAATGAGATTTAAGCCTCCTCCCTAGGGATTTCCTTGTTTAGCTTCTTTAGGTAGATGGCTATATTATATGACTAATATCAGCTTATAAGTGAGTATATGCCATGCCTGTCTATCTGTTTCTTTAATAGGTTTACAGTATCAAGTATGCATTTCCTCCAATGGAGTGAGCCTCATTTCCAATGTGAGAGCAGTTACCTGTAATAGTCATGCATTTGTTGCAAGTGGGCACATCTTGCTTGACAGGCTGGCATCACAGTTTATAGGATTCACAACTGGATAGGACCATTGATGAATTTTCTTCCCCAGTAGACTGCATGGCCCCGTTCAGCACTCCGAAAGCCACCCAGCAGAGAGAAAGCATCCAGCTCATTTCCAGCTTGGTTTCTCTATATCCTGTGGTCAAGGTATATAGGTATATAATATCTTTTGCAGTAGGATCCTATCATGTAGTTTTTCAGGACAACCAAGAGGAATAGCAAAAGCCTATCCTGTTTGGGGAGGCCCTGGGGCCTCTTGAGAAGGTGACCCACACCTGGCAACCGGATTTGTGTTTACTAAACAGTATCTTCTAGAAGTGGTAGCACCTAGCCATGCAGGATATCCCCATAGATCTATACATGGTTTCCTCATAAATATTTCATTTGGATTAACCCTTTGGGCTCCTCCCCCCCATCCCTGCTTAAGTCTATCCACCACATTACTCCCTCTTTCTACTTTCCTATCACCGCCTCTCCTTGTTTACCCTCCCCCCTTATGTCAGCTCCCCTCCCCCATGGTACCTTTCTGGTGTTTTTTGGCTTGTATAGAAGCTCCAAGTTAGAAACACAGCTCTAAACACTCAAAGTTTGAATCATACATGAGAGAGAGCATGTGATACTTGACTTTCTGGGCCTGGGTTACCTCAATCAGTATAATCTTTTCTGTTCCCATCCATTTACGGATAAATCTCAATTCTTTTTACCAGTATTTGTACAAGATAAACATCACTACACAGAAATACAGAGCCAACAGTTGCTGGGGAGGGGTGAACATCAAGCTGAATAGGACTTTGAATTCTGTCCTCAGATCTACCCCCACTACAAAACTTTTTGATCCAGGACCAGCCCACTTTTCCATGCAATTGTGCCATAAGGTGTATGCATCCACAGAGATGGTAATCATGTGTGCTATCTTCATCACATAGTTTCTCTGCAGTCTTCAGAGAGGGTCACAGGATGTGAAGATGGCTTGGCAAGAGGCATGTCAATTGATTCCATGAAAACTGACAAACTGAGGAGAAAATTGTGCCAGTGCATCGTGAAAACACACAGACAGCACTTAGGACTTTGCTTAAAGACTTCCCAGGACAGCTGCTGGAGTAGACCTAAGAAATAGAACCATGCTCACAGAGGATGAGGAGACAGGAACGATTCCCTCTTTTCAGAAACTTCTGCACACAAGTGCAGCAGGCTGCGATTGCACAGCATGCCCACGTTCATGAGGTCTTTGTATCAACCCTGTGATGTCAGCTGGTCCAGCATCATGAGGCCCACTTGACCACTATACTTGTGACGGGTCGTTTCAGGAAAGATCCATCCACCAAAGGGGCTGCCAAACCTCTATGGTGTCCTAAAGTTCAGCTTCCAAGCCCACATCTCTGTCCTCCACTGTCATGGTCTTTGGTAGGCACAGGATAGGAAACACGGATGCTGCCCCATCCCTTCTTAGTTAGTTAAATTAGGAAACTGGGACCCTGAAAGTAAAATTATGTAGCCACAGTCACACAGTTTGCTCAGTCACAAGCCTCTGAGGTGGCCTTCCATGATCCTCACAAGCTGATGTCTACACCCTTGGGTAGCCATCTCCAGCATGGGAGAGAAGTGAGTGAAAGTGTGACTTCCAAACTTGGGCCTTAAGGGTTCATGTGTGTGTGGGGGGGAGGGGTGCTGGGATGCAAGCTGAAGATGACCAGTCTTCATTTTTGTTTCCCAGCTCAGACAAACGGTAGCGGGAGTGCCGGGATGGAAGGGATCATGAACCCCTACACAGCGTTGCCCACCCCGCAGCAGCTGCTGGCCATTGAACAGAGCGTCTACAACTCTGACCCCTTCCGACAGGGTCTCACCCCACCCCAGATGCCTGGAGATCACATGCACCCCTATGGTAAGAGGGACTCAGTCCCCAAGGGCCTCTCTGTTTGCTCATGTGGGTTTCTCGATTTCCTTAATATATGTATAGTTGCCAGAGGCTCGTTGAATTACCAAATAAGAATATATGTGCCACAAAACATTGCTGGCAGCCTGATGGGTACAGAGGATTCCCGTTCACAGTGTTTGATGGTATTTCCATGTATCACCATTTTTGAGACTCCCTTAGTGAGCCTTTCCTTGTCCACCTTGCCACTTAAGCCAGTGCTCAGGGATGTGGCCTGGAGACTAGTGGGATGGAGTGAATGAGGGGAGGGTTCCAAGGCCATTGCATCTTCACATTAAGAAAGGCAGTGTGTTATTTACAATAATTGTGATGTAATATGTGGTGTAATATGTCGTAAGTTGCCCTGATGATTATACACTAAAGTTGGTTCAGCTGTCCTGTATAACTGGGTAACACAGACACAAGGCACACACTCTTTGCCAACCTCTTTGCTCTAATTGATTTTTTTTTGCTATGGTCAGGAATGCTTCTGAGTGGGTAAAATGCTTTCAATACATACATAAGGACAAGAGCCCAGATTCCCAGCATCCATGTTAAAATCAGACATGGTTACAAACATCTGTAGCCCCAGTGCTTGAAGGGCAGAGGCAGGGGGACCCCGGGAGCTTGCTGGCCAGTCAGTCTCAACAAGTTTGCACCCTCCAAAACTAAGGTGGAGAGCCACAGAGGAAGACGTCTGGCATTAGCTTCTGTCCTCTACATGCGCACACTCATACATGTGTCCAACACACATTAACATACAAGCACAGACATCACACATACACACATACATTCTAGGTCTGTGTCCCTCCAGCCTTTGGTCATGAGTTCTGTCTAGCCCATGTTCACTGTGGATACCCTCACTGTGCATTGCTTAACTCATGTGCCTTAATACTTGTCTGACTTTGGACATGAGCTCTCTGTGAGACTCCTAGCCGACTACCCCTTAGACTTTGGACAGGAGCTCTCTGTGAACCTCTTAGCTGACTACCCCTTAGACTTTTGTGTGTACTTGTCCCCACCTCACACCTCAGCACTTAGGAGGTCCTCATCCCCAGAGTGTGTTCAGGCAACACCTATTGAGTTCAGCTGAATTTTCTGGCACACAAGGGTGGTACTTCTTCCAGACCCTCATGCTCATGTTCCATCTTCATTTCAGGTGCAGAGCCTCTCTTTCATGACCTGGATAGTGACGACACTTCTCTCAGTAACCTGGGCGACTGCTTTCTAGCGACCTCAGAGGCTGGACCCCTGCAGTCCAGAGTGGGAAACCCCATTGACCATCTGTACTCCATGCAGAATTCCTATTTCACCTCTTGAGTCCTCTCCTAGAATTTCGTGGCTGGGCTCCCGTATGGAACAACCATGCTGTGTGAGGGGTGTGAGGGACTCTAGGGGTGGGGGGGAAGCCAGAGAAGTGGGCTGGGGGGTAGGCTTGCTGGGGATGCTGTTGTATAATGATTTGACGTAGCTCAGCATTTCCAAAGACTGAATACATTATGGATTGCATAGTTTAATGTTTCTAATGAGAATCTTAGTGTTAGGTATGAAGAAGATGTGTTTATCATTAAGGACAGGGACTTTTAATATAGACATTCTCAAGTGAACTAGATGCCTAGGGACTCCTAACAGCTTCCCACCACTGTGGAGAAGTACTTGTCAAGAGGTGCCGTATGTCTATTCACCTATACACCAATAGGCAGACAGATAGATGTGTGCGTGTGTGTGAGTGTGTAACCCTTCCTACTTTATCATCAAAGTTTATTCCTAATTATAACAGACACCAACTGTACAGCGAAAGTAACTTTATTTTCAGTGTGAACTATATTTAAGGATATGCTTGATGCACTTAAGTTATAAAATGAAATAATTTACTTTTATAAGCTTTATTTTTAGTTTGGAAAGACTCATCGGCAGGGCAGAGAGGGCTGCTCCAGCTGGCCCCATTGGCTTAGAGTGCTTGAGTTTGTTCTGTTTTCGGAGTATCAGTGAGGTCTAGGTAGCAACTCCATTGGCTGGCAGCATTCTAGGGTGGACTCATGCTCATTCTGGTGTTGAGTCACTGAGCCTGGGTGGAGCAGAGCAGTCCCTGAACGTGATTTTAGGCTCACTGGTGTGGGAGTGTTGGGAAGCATCAGAGAGGTTGTCTCTACCCCCGGACTCAGCCTCAATAAGCGCGGATGATGTTGATAGCCACGTCTACCTCCCTCTCTCTGAGTGTGGATGAGGTTGAAGCCACACCTACCTCCCTGGGGACCCTGGGGCTCCACACCAGGACATGATCAAGGCTGAGACTAGAATCTGATGTGATTCAAAATGTAATAGGATCATGCACCTGATGATAGAAGAGAACTGGGACCACAGAGCAGGAAGTTCCTGTACCCCAAGTCCTAGCCCTCTGCGCAGCCCACACGAGAAAGATACAGCTCCAAGGGGTGGAGACAATGCTCCATCTGAGAAAGTGGAAGAGGCATGGTGGATGTAATCCTAGAGCAAGTGTTGACTTGTACATCTGCTTTTTAAATTTAATTTACTTTAGTTTTGTTTTTACTATGCACCCAGAAAGCCTGAATTACTTGTGATCTCTGTTTGTCTCTTTCCTGAGGGCCCACAGTCTAGAAGGCCTATTTATAAGCAACCTCACAGAGCTCATAGAGGCAGAGAGGGCCAGGCAGGTACCCAGGGCTCTTCCTTTAACTCACTTTGCTGACCCTGAGCACAGGAAGACCCAGCAGCCATTGTACACAGGGACACTTCCATGCCCTGATCTCCAATTTGGTGCTAGGATGGGATCTTCTGTGTTAGGATCCTTCAGGGGAAGCAGAGTGATTCAGGGGAAGGGGAAGGACTCCACCGAGAGGCGCTGTGACAGGCGTGGCCTCACGCCTTCGGACGTCATCAGAGCCTTGACCATACCCACGTATTCACTTCACCCTCTGCAAGGTCAGGGGAAGCATGTCCCTTAGTGGTAGAGTCTGTATTGTGTGATTTTTGTGCTCTTTCTTTATAATTTATGCAAACCATCAGGAACCCCAAACCAGACTGTTGAGTGAGAATGAGGCAGGTGCAGGTGGCACTGAAGGTGTCTGCGTTGCTGGTTGGTTGGATGCAGCAAATATTATGTGAATGAAAGCAAACAGAGATCCTTAATTCTACTCTTCAATGACATACCGAGATGAAATTAAAAACCTCTTACAAATGAGCTGTCGTTTATTCCGGGGAGTATGGTGGGCAGGGAACCAGGGGCACATGGGAGTTTCTTCCATGGAGGTGTGGGTTTCTTTTGCAGAGCCATGGGGAAGGGGTGTGTGTGCTTGGGGTGAAACTTTGACTACAGTCAAGCCTAAAGGGAAGGGATTTT
This sequence comes from Pachyuromys duprasi, assembly GCA_028658305.1. NCBI lineage: Eukaryota > Metazoa > Chordata > Mammalia > Rodentia > Muridae > Pachyuromys > Pachyuromys duprasi. Next base: position 23,696,775 of record CM053759.1, on the reverse strand, counting down.
GCAGCCTCTTGCTAATATGGACAAGGTCCTAAAGTTTCACCCCATCCCCGCTGCAGAAGGAGATTCTAGAATCATCATCACCATACAGGTCGGTTGTGGTAGAGACTGCAGCACATGCTGTGTGCCATTAAGCTCTGGATCAGCATGGAGGCACCTGCCTGCCGGAATGGAGCAGGGCGGCAGCCAGTGTGGTCCCATGATAGGTTCTCCCAGAGTTCTCAGCAACTTTACATTTAGAATTTTCACGAACATGGAAGAGAGTCTGGGTTAAAGATGCCTCTCTCCAGTGCACCGAGAAAGCTTTGCTCTTGGCTCCCAGGCTTTCCCTGGGGACTGGCTATCTCTGATCTTTGTTCTTCTCCCCTTCTAACTCTGTGTGGACCTGTTCAGATCCAAATTCCAACTCATTGGGTGCTGTCTGGCCCTTGAACAAGGTACTTCACTCTGCTGAGCCTTTTCCTTATCGAGCATCAGAGATGATACTTGTCACTATCTTCAGAGTGTAAAGGGAGGTGAGTATGGTATACAAAGCACACTTTGCCTGGCAATGGCGACAGACAAGCTAACGTGTGGGCTGGCCTGTCTCAGGATCAATGGTGAGTGGATTATGGAAGTCTCAGGCCATCTATGAAAATAAGAATGGAGACGACACAGACTCATCCGAGCTGAAGGGGATCTTCTATGCCGCTTACCATATGATAATTTGTTACATCTCAATGGAAGTATTACATAATTACATTTAGGGAGTGGCTCATGTTGAGTGTAAGGAACGTAGAAAAGATTCCGGTTTTAACAACCCCCCACAACAGACAGAAGGAGTCCTCAGAGCATAAGAGGGTGCCCCACCATGTCCAGGGACTGCATGGAGATGGTGAGAGAAGAAGAGCTGGGATCAGAGTGGAGACCGACAAGCCTGCCTAGGAGAAACGACTTGATTTAATGCTGATCTAGGTGGAAAGGAAGTGGAATTATCCTGTCAGCTCATTCAAACTTAAAGAAAAAAAAATAAAGTCCAACTGAACTACATGTAAAATCAGTCTCTCTCTCTTTCTCAGTACAAAGCAAGCAAAAAACTAATATTAAACTTCAATAAAATAGTCCTACCAAGAGTCATGAAATCAAAGCCACGTGGACACATTGCTTCCCCAACTCTTGATTACAATAGTACAACCTTAGTCCAAAGACAGGAAGGGGAGAATCATTGTGTTAGGGTTCAAGAGGCTTTGAGGTTTGTATCTCAAGAGGATCCAGGCAGTCCTCACGAGACCTGGGTGAGGGTCAGACAGTAGGGGATGAAGGCCTCCCCTATCAGCAGACTAGGGGAGAGACATGGGGGGGGCATGAGGGAGGGAGGATAGGACAAGGAGGATATGGGGAAAAGCTGCAGCTGAGATACAAAGTGAATAAATTATAATAAATAATAATGATAGAGAAAAAATTTAAAAAGAAACATTTAGTTAAAAAAAAATACACACTCTTTCTGCACAGGCAGAGAAGTTCATGCTGCATGGAAACACCCTTGACTCCAAGTGGGGCTCTCAACTTTCATGTCTTCAACAGCAAAATGTTTGTCTGTCAGCACATGTCTGTCTGTGAAAAACAAAACAATCATAAAAATGAGGTCTGTGGTCTCCATCATGCTGCGCATATCAGAGAGCTCACAGTATTTAGTCTCACAGGGCACTGGTGCGTCCATCACGCGGGGAGCATCCTCTCTGTGTGGACAGCTCTTCTCTTGTGTGCACTGTGGAAGGCTTTGCTTGTTGCTCTCCATTTTTCTCTCAGGAGCGGCTGTTCCAAAGGAGGACAGATATTTTAAGTCAGGGTGAAAGTGACCTCTGTCCTCAGCCAGCACCTGTAGTCACTGAAGCTACTGTTTAATGGACAACCCCACCTCCCTCCTCCAGGGCAGGATTCTGAAGGACTGTGGGGTGATACAGGTCTAGTGGGTGACGCAAAAACTGGTCTTTTGGTGCCACCCAAGTGCTCAGGGAGAGAAGGGCAGAGCCTGTCTCTCATCCATGGTGGGAAGAAACTATCTAATTATACAGATTACCAATTTATCTAAGCCATTTGACACCTCTTCCCTTCATTTATTCACTCCTTTCACTGAATAAGTGTTTATAAGGACTGGGCCTATGCTGTGCTGTGTAAAAAAAAATCAAGCGAGTAAACAAACAAACAAGAAACAAAGCGAAGAGGAGCAGAGAGAGGCAAAGATCCTGTTGGATTAGAAATGGCAGCTTAGGTGGGAAATAGCTGTTAGCCAAAGTCTAATCAATTGAGCTTGCACAGTATGAAGAGCAGTGGAGATTTTGCCTCCTGCATGGTCACCTGTAGGTAGAAAGAGTCCCAGGAGTTCTGTGGTCAGGTCTAAAGAAGTAGCTTGTGTTATGTGCAACATGTCCTTGGAGTCGAAGGACAGGGGCCACTGTCAATCAACACAGGTTTATTAAGTCTGGACGTGGACATTCGCTGCATTCAGGCTGCGCAGCCTACTTCTGATAACATCACTCTGAAATCCCTCAGGGACTTGACCTTCCTCGTTTGTGTGTAGTCTTGAAAGGCTGTGAGACAAGGCGACCTGGTCCATAGTCATCTGGGGATAAGTAATCACATAGCAAGTGCTCAGCCCACCACCTTCTCCAGACCTCAGGGCCACAACATTAATGGACACCTAAAAGGCTGGTCAGATAGTGCCCGCTACCCAGACATCGGAAGGTGCCCATTCTCCACCTGCTTCTAGAACTGGTCCACAAACACAAAACTCTGGGAGCAATCTACTATTCCTACACACTTTTACTTGCTTAGGTTAACTAGAGTTGTTCTTTTATTTTACTTTGGTTTAAAATTCCCCGACACAAACCACAAACCTACATTAAGTGGGTGTGTGTGTGCCTGCTTGTGTGTGTGTGGACTAGGTTAGACAGGACTAGGTTAGACGGGCATTCTTCCTTTTATAGATAAGAAACTGAAAGATCGAAAACTTAATTGTCTTGACCAATGCTATACAGCTAGTTTTGGTCAGGACTGAGTTTCTGGTTTGCTTCTTCTGGCTTAAAAATACACTTAAAAATAGTTTATTTTCTCCCCCAACCCTGACATCCAAGGGGAATGGGCACACAGAATTCTTAGGCCCACAGGCAGTCCCACATTCAAAATCAAGACACCTTTCCTACATACAAGGTGCTTACATTCTACCTGAAAACATGTGCATGCAATCAATGTGTAATGTGGGAGCTCAGGACACAGAATGACTATTGGCACAAAAGAAGAGGGGGTGCTGTTTCCAGATGGGTTCCACCTGGACTCAAATGTGGATAGAATTTGAATACAAAGAAGGGGAGAAGGAGGACATCTGAAGCAAATGTCCTCATACGGGCAAGACAGTATAAAGGGGGGAATGTCCCACACTTGTGCCATGTATGGGGGCACTATGGTTGGAGTGGTAGGCAGACCGTGGGGAAACTGAGTCAAGCTGAGTAGAAATGCTAGAGTGACACAACACTATTCATTCCCTAATACAGACCCAAGATACCCACCTCAAGGTGTACCAAGGCAGTCCGTATAATCTATTATCTGAAGTAACACTCTCCATGTCTAGCTGGCATAAGGTGACCTGGAAGAAAGCTCACATTCCTTGGGCTCCATTGCAGGCCAACTAATGAGATAAAATGGAGTGTTGCCTGACATGTCAGAACTATCTTCCTTAAAAAAATGACTGGCATGTGCCTTTTCCCTCACCAATGTTGCTTCTTATTTTGTGTGTGGGATGCAGAGGTAATAGCCAGAGACTGAAGTTAGCCTTGAGGGGAGGCCATGTTTAGTGGACTACAAGAAGGAAGGGACCTGGGTACCAAGGAAGTCTGGAGACCATGTGGTCATTGTAGTCCTGAGGTATCCTGACACAGATGACAAATAAACAGCTTTCATTTTTAACTTGCTGTTTCTTTATGCTTCATTGATTCATTAGCCAATCCTAATCATGTGTTTGTGTGTGTTGTGTGTTATGTGTATGTGTGTGTGTAACATATATGTGTGTGTTATTTGTGCATGTGTGTGTTACTTGTGTGTGTGTACATGTTAGGGTGCACAAGAATGTTTGTGTTGAGATCAAGTGGCAATAACAGGTGTCTTTCTCAGTTGCTCTCCACCTCATTTTTAAAAGTTTTTTTTTTTAATGTATGTGTGTGAGTACCTCTTCGTTTGTTTGCATGCTGTGTGCTCCTTGTGTCCTTACAGGCCAGAAAAAAAGTGTCAAGTCCCTTGGAATTAGAGGGACAGATGATTGTAAGCCACCTGGTACGGGTGCTGGGAACCAAACCCAGGTGCTCAGTGCTCTTAGCTGAGTCAGACATGCAGCCTCTCCGATTTAGTGTTGAGGCTGACTCTCTCACTGAACCTGGAACTCACTAGTTTGGCTGGGCTAACTGGCCAGTCCATGAGCTTAAGGATTCTGTCTGCCTCTTCCCATTCAGCACTGGTGTGAATGCTTGGCTTTTTGTGTAAGTGCTGGAGACCCAAAGTCAGGTACTCATGCATGTGTGACAAATACTTTTTACATGAGCCACCTTGCCAGCCTATCTTGCTCTCCCTCCGCTGCTGATACAAAGAATGAGTGTTCCAAATGTTGTGTTCCTAGAGAATGGGAGACATGTGAGCCGCAGCAGCTAACAGGGGAAGTGGGTGTCTAATAATCTTTACTAATATGCACAGATGACCCCCAAGAGCATAGAGTTTAGAGATGACTCTTGTCCCTTAATGAAAGGGAGGATGCCATGGTTTGTTTCCTTGCCTACCCCATTTCAACAAACTTCTCTGAGCATCCATATGTATGTATACCTTGGCAGCAGCACCAACAGCAAGATTCATCCTTTCGCCCTGCCTCCTGAAGGAGAAAAATAAGCAGTTCTATGTAGCTTTCTCCAGAGCCCAGGAGATTCTAGCTATCGGTGGAAGTTCACAAATTAAGTTTATACACACACACACACACGCACGCACGCACGCACACACACACACAGTCACAGGCTTAGACAGAACTCTCATTCCCACGACTTCCCTGTTATTTATCCTTAACACCAGCTCTGAGTTATAAATTTGGTCAAAGCCTCAGAATGGCAGGGGACATGCTGGGGACAGTGAATCATGATGTTCTTTTAAAAGTCCTGTAATCTAAAAAACTCTTTTTCTAACCATCTGCTATAATTTGAGAGACAAAGGGAGGGAAAAAAAGTGAAAGGGAAGGAAGGAGGAAGAGAGAGACAGGAGTTAGAGATAGAGTTGGGGATAGAGTTGGGGATAGAGATAGAGATGGGATAGAGAGAGAAATGGGGATAGGAACAGGGATAGAGATGATAGACAGACAGATACATAGATTGAGTGAGTGATTTCTCCAGGGATTTAGAGAGACTAAAAGCATCTGGCTTGTTCCACCTTAGACACGCCCTAACTGGGGACCAGTGTTAACAGTGGAAGGGAACTAAGGCATTTGGGAGAGCGAGTAGAGTTGAATTCCTCACAAATTAGTCACTATGCTCAAGCTCGTTATTTATCAGTTTTATTTGTTATTGTATGTGCATGATGCATGTATGTTATTGGGTATACATACATGCCATGGGGCGTGTGAGACATCAAAGCACAGCTCTGTGGAGTGGGTTATTCCTTCTGCCTCTCTCCTGCTTTTACATGGGTCCTGGGGATTAAACTCAGGTCACATGTGAAACTTTCCCTGCCCTCTCATCAGCCACCCACTTACTGAGAGAGGGGAAGAAAAGAACTGGGTTGGTATGGACATGGGGATGGTCTGAGAAGAACTGGTGGTGGGGAAAAGACAAAGTAGAAACAAAAAACAAGGAGAATTCCCAGTTTAGAGACCTAACGAGAATGAAACCTGGTACATCGTAACTCTCACACATCAGCCAACTGTTAGATTTCTGAAGCAGTGTTATGGACTACAATTTTTACGTTTTATTCATGCAGTGACCAATGGATAAACGGATAGAGGCAGAAATGACTCCAGCCATTTCCCTTCTTGTTTCACTGAGATAGAAAAACCAAGAAGGAAGAGCACCAGCTTTGAATTCAGACATCCTGGAGCAGTAATCCTGCTACATAACCACACCATTCCACCCTTACCCTTACCCACTCAGGGCAATGAGGGTGCTTCCCGCCATGTTGGTCTAAGAAACAGAAGTAGGAAATGGATAGCTTTCTGGAATGAGGTGGAGATGGTCATAGTTCTCCATGTGAAGCAATTCCTGGTGTAGGGCAATGGGAGTGAGGAGAAATGAGTTCTATGTCCAGGAGTCATTTGGTGGTTAGTGATAGTAAAGGGGAGAGACAGAAAGGCATTTAAAATGGGGACGCAGTGGTACCTTAGGAACCACTAAATACCTTTTGGCATTTCCTGTTCTTTTCTTGTCTGGGAGTGGGGTGTTTGTATCATGCCTGTGGGGTGTCAGGCTGTGCCGCTGAAATTAGTCCTTAGCTGCTGCTGAGATCTGCTCTGCAAGCTGAGTGGGCTCCATGGGGAAGGGCTTTTCAGGGAGAATAGAGGTTTGCTCTGGTTCAGACAGATGAGGAGGCAAGAAGGAGGGGGCGGATTGGTACTGACCTTCCTGTGAGTATGGAAACATTCCATCAACAACCTCCCTTTGTCCTCAGCTCTTGCCAGATGGCCAGCCTGAGATTTGCTGGCAACTGCTTTCAGGTGGGGTGTTCCACATGATATTATCAGAAGAGGGGAAAGGCTGGCTTTGAGAGACCTTATTTCAATACCATTCTTTGCAAAGACAGACAGAGACCCGTGGCTTGGGGTCTCTGGAGGGATTTCTAGCAAAGTGAACAGGCAGGGGCATGGTAGAGAAACGACTTGAACTAACCTCTGCTAACCAGATAGCTTAGACAGTAAACTACTAAGTTGTGGTGTAGATATTTGTTGTCCAGAAAAAATTACAAAGGCATCTCCCAGTGTAATTTATACTTTTCCAATAATCATGTTTTAAAAGGGTTAAATGTAATTGTTTTAATATTAATAACATATTTTATTAAACCCAACATTGTTTTATTAAACCCATTATTTATTAAACCCAACATTATTCCAACATTGTTCTTCAACATTTCCTTAAACGCATGTGAAATCCCCAATAGCCACAGGCAGGTAGTGGCTAGAATGATGGACAGTGCACATTTAGATAATCTGGACCAATTTTTTTTTCAAGCATTATACCAATAACAGAAAGGAAGCTTTAGTTTTAGTTTGAAGTGTGTGAGATGTGGCTCAGACACACCAGCGTTTACACGTGTGTGTGTGCAGCCTAAGCAAGCTAGAAATCGAATTCCCAAACTTTTCTCGCATCCATCTCTCTGTCCTACTCTCTTCTACTTCAATGCCTGCCAGCAAGGGGGTGCCGAAGGAGTGAGAAAATATTATCTTGGCTAAATGGCTGCATCATTTTTCAAGGTGACTCATGACAAATAGTAGTTTGAGTCTGGGTGTATCTGACTGTCAGCTCTTACTAAATATTTTCTACATTTTATACTTAGGGTCCCTTTCCCATATTGTTGTATTCACTCATGCTTGCTTTGTGCCTGAATTAGCAGGCTAGGTGCGGCATACAGGCACAGGGTACGCCAGCCCAGGTCTCACAGCTACTGCTTTAAACTGGAGTTACACCCTGATTAAACTATCAGAAGATGAAAACATCATAAATCAAGATGCGTTGTGACATAGCATGGACTCCTTGAATAGTCTGACAGCACTGATGAAAGCCCCCTAACACAGAACCTCCTTTATAATAAAGTGTTGAGTAGCATCATGTGACATTTTGTACAGAACACAAAAAAACCTAAAATTGTTCTACTAACTCACCATTAATATACAGCTAATATACAGTGAAGTATATTGTATATACTCCTGAATGGAGATACCTTTTGAGCCATTGTAAAGTAAACAGATCACAAATGGAGTTGTGATAGTAGAGTCTCTGTACAAGGCGAGGTTTGTCAACTGAACACAGGATCCAACCAAAAGAGCCACTAAGTTTCAAAATGGAACAATTTGAATAAGAGTATTACTAAAGCAGTATTGGATGATAACACAAAGAACAAAATAAAAATTTATGGCTCCATATTGATCTAAATCAATGATCTAATAAATAACTGAGATAAATTCCATGTGTGAAAAAATCCAACTTGTCTGCATAGTCCATCCTCAAGGGGGGGGGGGCTTGATTCCCACTTCTTACGTATGATGACCTTCTTGCAAAACAAACAAACAAAACCCAAAGTGTGAAAAATGGACATAAAAGTAACCCACTAGGAACACATAACATAACAAATCCCACAGGTGACTGAGGTCGGCATCTGTAGTCGCAGATCAGTACCTTTAACATGATCTGATGAAAATGGCATTTTACCTCTGTAGTTTTCATTCCCCTCCCCCCCCCAGAGCAAGTTGACAGTTTCCATCTAAGGAGCATCCTTCACAATACTCAACCATGTGCTGAAGATTCTGCTTAGTCAGTAGAGTGCTGGCTTAGCATGGGCAAAGCCCTGGGTTCACCCCCAAGCGTTGGACAAGCCAGGCACGGTTGTACATGTCTGTAATTCCTGTACCTGGGAGGTGGAGGCAGAAATTGAGTTTCGTCCTTGGCTACACAGCAAGTCTGAGGCCAGTCTGGGTCACATGAGACTGTCTTAAAAAGGGGGGGGGAGGGGAAGAAAGAAAGAAATGAACCAACAACCACAGGATCAATATTCCTCAAAACTTAAAATATTGTCAGAATAAAAAACTGAGAGGAACCCTAGCCCGAGGAGATGTGACTTCATGTGGAGCAGCATCCAGGAAGATCCTGCTAAAACTGCTTTAAAGAGCATGCCGGTACTGGGACACTTGCTCTGACCAGTGCTCTGTAGTAAAATGTCAACAATGTGGGAAACTGGCTTTCTCTAAACCTACAACTGTTGAGACCATAGGAAGATAATGAGCACCATTCTCTGCTATGGTTGCTCTTTTCTTTGAGACAGGGTCTCTCATTGGCTTTGAGCTCACCAATCAGGGCACTGTCGTGTGACCAGGAACTTCCAGGGACCCATTTGTTCCCACCTCACTGTCGCTGGCATGACAAGTGTGTGTTACAACATAGCACCAAGCCTGGAGCTTTCATGTAGGCTCTGGAGACTGAACTCAGGTTCTGATTGCCCACAGAACAAACATTTACCAAGTGGGCTATCTCTCCAGACCCTGTTTTTGTTTTGATACTGTCATCCATTGGTCTTTTGAAAAATCATGTACTTGAGTTGAAAGGATCATACCAAAGTTGCCATGTTTCATTACACTTTAAATACTAACATGTTTTGGTATCACCATCCATACAACCAGAAAAGTCTGAATGGAAGAAAACTTGGCAAGTCCACAAGCAAAAGCAAAATTTCAAGTTCTCAAAAATTATAACTCTGCCTTGAACACCCAAACATTATTACTGTCGGTAGCAAAAAGTGAAACCCCTTCAAAGAATCAGATTCACTTTGCTCATGTTTGAGGAAAAGTTTAGCAAATATGTAAGTCTGTCTAATCATGGTTTGTTGGTCTGCTTTTCAATTAATAAAAGTATCTCAGGTGCCTAGAAGAAATGGTTCAGTGGGTAAAGAACCCATCATTCCAATGGTGAAGATGTGAATTCAGATCTCTAGAACGCACACATAGACAATTGTAACAGTGCACACATCTGTAGCCCCAGTGGTTCATAGAGAAACGGTCCAGATAGCCTAGTGCATGCAGCGGAGAGCAAGAGAGCTGATCTCAAACAAGAAGGAAGGCAAGTAAGTACCAGCATTGCGTTTCTTCTCTGACCTCTCTTTGTCATCACTGTTGTGACCCGGAGTCCTGTCCACCCTAGAACCTGAGCAGTGTCCTACTGTTCACCCTCTGGGTAGAAGCTGATGGGGAGATGGTGCTGAGGGTAGACAGATGGGACAGGGCTGCATCGGTTGCTGCTTCTGCCCAGGAGCTGGTGGGAGGCCAAACTCTTAGGAACACGTGAGCATCTCTTGTGTGAATACCACAGGGAAGGCTGCCCAGGTGTTTCTGGCAGATGGATGGAAACACTTGAGCTGCGGATCGGTTCTTCTCTCCCTGTGTCCTAAAAGCCACCTGCCTGAGATTGCGGCCGGGCTCCCAGTAGATGACATTCCTCAACTCCCAGCCATTTAGACTGAGGGTGGTGGTGAAGGGCACAATGGGAGTCAGTTGAGTGACACAGGTGAGGCCTTTCTCCAGAGGTGAAGAATGAGTTTGGGTTCCAAGTGACCCCCTAACCTCCAGAGCCCTCTCAATTTCTCGACCCTAGCTGGTCATGACCTGGCTGTGCCCCCTGAGGTGAGCGGATAATCTTCCCTCCTTCATAGTCTTCATTCACACTCATTCAGCAGCTCAGGTCCTAAGCTGATCCCATGAGGCAGATGAAGCATATTGTCAACACCCTTTCTGTATCCTTATCTCTGAGTGCAGAAGAAAGACTTTGCCATTCAAGGGGGCTTGGGCTGTGGCTTCGGAAGGAGGAGGCTACAGACCCTGGGGCCCTCTAGAGACCAGTGATCCCGAAACTTGTTTACAGGGAGGTCTCAGACCTCAGGCCTGAACATTAGAGCCACAGTGAACACTTACATAAAACCGGAGAGGTACCCAGCCCCAAGCCCCGCTTGGCTGTACTTGATCTCCACCATGACATCATAGCATCTGCTCCCTGTTTAAACCGGAAGATTCCCAGTACAGCTACTTGCCAGAAGTTTTAAAGCTCTGAGCCTTTATCCAGTCTCATAACTACCTGCCCCATTAGAGAATGGGGACAGAAGTATTCCAAACATGCAAAGGCTGAACCCCATGCTATAAATGGTTTGATTTGTCCATTTATTTTGCTGAAAATGATACAAAAATAATTCATTTTCAGGAGAGACCCTACTTTGAGTTTTGAACTTTTCTCTGGTATTCATACTTTATCTTATTTGGGGGTGCTGGGCAGGGGTGTGAAGCATCTGTGTCCATCACAGCAGCCCACCCTACTTCATACTCTGCTGCTAAGCTGTGAGGTTCTATAGCTTAGGCAGAGTCAGTGAGTTTTTGACTTATAATAGGATGGGTTTATCAGGACTCGATCTCATCCTAAACTGAACAACATCCGTAAGTGCTAAGAGTCAGCACTGTGGTGCCCAGTACACGATTTCCTCTCGTGATATTTGCCCGTGATAACTCCACCCCACCCCCACCCCATGTTGGAGAGCATTGTGAGAGAGTTTCTTTGGGGGAATCTCAATGCCTTACAAATCTGCAAGTTGGTTCACAAGATTTTCTTCATTCATGACCCAAGTTAGACAGCCAATAGACAAGTAAACAAGGCCATATTATAACATTTGCAGTTTACTTTAAAACAATTCTCCGTAGAGAGTATGGTGCTTGCCACACTACTGGTCTGTGCCTGTGTTTTCCCCTAAGGCTTTTCACGAATACAGATTTTTCAGGAACTCATTCCCAGTCACCCATAGGTATACTTTATTTCTTTCTGCAGCTGAAAGGCATTGCCCTGTGAGACCAGTGCACCGCAGCTTTGTCCATTCTGTGGAGGGATGTTTAATCTGTTTCTAATTTGAAGTTATTTAGAAACAACACTGCCGTGAACATCCCTACCTGTTTCCTTGTGCTTGCCTGCCAGAGCAATTTGCAAACTATGGGCGGAGTCTCCCTTCCTGATGAGCAGCGTGAAATAATCATTATGAATTTTGTTTGTTTGTTTTCGAGACAGGGTTTCTCTGCGTAGCCTTAGCTGTCCTGGGCTCCCTCTATAATTACTTTAGAGTGGTCCAGACAGGAAACAGAAATAAAGCGTGCATTGTAATCCGTTAGTATCTGTGTTCTATTCAAGACAAGGATTTCTTTAAAAAGTTAAAAGGATGGTTAGGCACATAGGTAAATGAACTTACCAGTCAGTGCTTAAAAAAAAAAAAACAAATTTACTGGTATTAACACAGGTTTGACAATTCAGTCAAGGAGAAACAAAGCTAAATCAAAATTATTCACATGAACTAGGCAGCAGAAAGTCTGTATCCTATATGTAGGCAGCAAATACGCTGAGAATGATGTGAAACTTCTTCCTCAGTTTCATTCATTAGATGCCATGTCAAGCTAACTCTGCTTTTTGGTGCTTCATCATACTCTGGGTCCTGTCTTTTGTTTTTCCACCAGAACACGTCAGGACATGAGTGAGGCAATGTGTACAGGCCTCACAGGGAGCCCACCTGGGTCTAAATCCTAAATATCTATACTGTTAGTGGGCTGTGCTGCTTTCAGGAAGTCTACTTTGCTTGTTTTTATATGTGAAATAGGTAAAAATAATAGAACTAGATTCACCTTAGCACTGTGGATATTAAAATCTATAGTGCATACAACATTTCATAATAAGACAGGGAACACGAAAACACACTTCAAAGAAATTAGATATTAAGAGTTTTTTTCACCTTTTTGAATTAAAATATAATTACATTTCCCCTTTCCTCTCTATAATATCTCCTATACACTCTGCCTCTTTTTCCTCTCAAAACCATGGTCTCATCTACTTGAACTGTTATTGTTACAGGTTTCTATAAATGCCTAAATATATAGATATAACCTGCTTGTTACATTTAGCCTTGCTGTATGCATACAATTTCAGAGCTGACCACTTGGAATTAGACAACCAGTTATTGGGGAAGTCAGATACTAAGTTTTAAAAGTGCAGGCTTCTGAAGCGGTAAGGAGAAAGGGTTACCAACAGCAATCCAAGACAAACAGGCAGTCCTTAGCCCTGTCACTCACTGACAGGATAACTCCTCTGCCTTTTTCAATGGCGTGGGCGCCTCAGCTTTTTGTATGTAATTTTCAACACACCCAAACAAACTTCTGAGGCCACTAAAGCATTAGGTAAGGCCAACCTGATTTAGCACGTAAAGCTTTGAAAGTTGCCTTCTTCCACATGGTGATAAGTGTATTCTGTGTTACCTGATCATCATCCAATATGTCTGGGCTTGGGGAACTGGAAACTCGGGGTCTGAAGAGTCTCCCACATACGGAGTTCCTTATTCGGAAAGTTTTGGAAGAGTCTCTCATTTTGCTCATCTCTAGTTCTGGTGGGGTTGCTGCGTGTTAAGGTCTCTGTTCTTCATGTTCACACACTTACTACACCCCCTTACGAGGTGTCTCACTGTGGTTTCCTCACAAAGTAGAAACAAGTCGGATTTGACAGGGGGTGTAGGGTGATGTGGGGTAAGAGGGAGGCAATGGCAGAATAAAGTGTGAGATGAGTGAGCTGGCCACCAACAGGTGGCTGATTACTCCTCTTCCTCCTGCTCTTTTTCCCCTTCTCTCTGTGTGTGTGTTTGTTCACACCTGTACATAAGAATGTGCATGCACGTGTATGGGTGTGTGCACGTATGAGTGTGTGTACTCAGATGTATGTATCCACATCTGTGCACATGAATGAGGAGACAAGAGGAAGATGAAGGATTTTCTTCCTCTACTGCTCCTCACCTTATTTTCTTGTGACAGGGGTCCCTCCCTGAACATGATGCTTACCATTTAAACTAGGGGTTACAAGCAAGTGTGGTCATGCCAAGCCTTTGCCTGGGTGCTGGGGATTACTTAGGTCCTCATGCCTGGCAGCAAGTGCTCTTTCTACTCAACCATCCTTTCAGTCCTGTTCTTGAAAGGGCTTTACTTTGGAGCCCAGGCTGACCTCAAACTCTTAATTCTTCTACCCCAATCCCCCGAGTGCTAGAATTATAGTAGTGCGTAATTCCGAGATTCCACTTGAAAGTTTGAGACACCTTATGAAATGCATGCCAAGACCATTAGTGAGAGAAGCAAAGGCAAAGGCATTTACCGGCAAGCTCCTGTCATTAGTCAAAGACTGGCCCTGTGGGACATCAAAGCCTTTGCTCTCGTTATGCAGATAGTGAGTGTCCCCAGAGAATACAATGGTGGTAAGGGAGTGGTGAAATCTGAAATGAATAACTACACTCATTCACCTGGGAAGCTCATGCAGCAGATAGACCAAGCAAATTCAAAGAGACATAAAAGGGGTTTTCCAGCATACAGTGTTGGGAAAGCATACCAGGGAATACTCTTATTGTTCCGAACACACAACAAACATGGATAAAAGGCTAAAATATGTGCTTTTTCAACATCAGCTCTTCAGATACTGAAGAGTGGCTGACTCTGGGAAAGCAAATGCTGTCAACCTGGTATTTTTTTTTCTTCAGCAATGGCTGTAGAACTGATGCTGAGTCAAGCTCTTTAAGACAGGTCTTACCTCCATTGTCCATTTTATGCATCTGCCACATGCAGAAGCTGCACTCTGTCCAGTGCCAGCTGATATGAGCTTGGTTTCCAGCTGAGTTCGTATTAGCACTCTGCTCTTTTGACGGAGCCCCGATCCCCACCTTCCCATTCCAGTAGACTGTGCTCTGGACCTCCGGGTCTTACTTGACGGACAGCTGTGAGTGTCCCAGCCTCCTGCCCCATCTGGTATGTTGCTGGGATCCATCCAAACTCCTCCCACCCAGGGCACACTCTGCTCTCCTGCCACAGTGCAGTGCCAGTATTTCATGATGGAGAATGATGCTCCCAGCATGACCTTCTTGCTCAGGTGCTCACATGCATGACATTCCTCCCCGTCCCTGGGCCACTACACAAAGGAACTGTCACCATTTGAAACTCCCCTCCATGTGTGCTCTTGTACCTCATGAATCAGCTGCAGGCTTTTAGTCTCACAATGCTGCCCTACACCTGTCCATCACCCAACCATCCTTCCATTCTTCAAAGTTCTAGCAACACTTGTTCTTTATTGTCTCCACTTATTCTATATCTAAGGTGTGTGTGTGTGTGTGTGTGAGAGAGAGAGAGAGAGAGAGAGAGAGAGAGAGAGAGAGAGAGAGAGAAACAGAGACAGAGAGAGACACAGAGAGAGAGAGACAGAGAGACAGAGAGACAGAGACAGAGACAGAGAGACAGAGAGACAGAGAAAGAAAGAGAAAGCATGTGCTCATGTCCCTATATGTGAATGCCAGAGGTTGACACTGGATTGATTTATTGCTCTCTACCTTATTTTTTGAGACAAGAGTTTCTCAAGGGACTCAGAGCTCACCAATGGACTAGGCTTGTTGGCCTGCAAGCTGGTCTGTTTCTGTTCTCTTCTGCCCTAGGGTTAGAGACAGGTATCACTATGCTTGGCTTTTATGAGTGCTGAAAATCCAAGCCCAGTTCTTCACACTGCATGAAGGCACAGTAACTTCCAAGTTTTTCACCAGGTCCTACCTGAGGAATCCTTAATCCCGAAGATATGATGGCCAATTTGCTTTCCAATCTAAAACATGCCAAGTCTGATTGCTATTCAACATTTGCTAATTTCCCATCATGGCAAATGCCAAGCTGCCAGCAGACTCTCTGCTGGGACACTGCCGATTTATGCCTCTCTATGATCATTTGCTATTGTACTTTTAACTAGTAAGTCTAGTTTTTTTTTTTATTTGACAAACTGCACTGTGGATATTTGGTTACTGGCACATTTACTCCCTATAAGTAAGAGCATGATGTGAGAGTCCAAGCCTCAGGAAGAGGATGCCGTGGTCCCTAACCATAGCTGCCTGGCCTGGCTTGTCACTCACTTGCTCATGCTTACGTTCTGATCTATATAAAAAAATTATTAGCTTTCGATTGCTGTTTGCTTAGTTAGAGTGTGGCTTGTTTCCTATAAACTCCATGTTGAAATCAGATGGCCATTTAATAAATGTGAAGCCTCTACTAAGTGATTAGGCTCTTACAAGGGATTAATGATTTTCCCAGGGGACTGTGTTACTTATCTTGAGACTGAGTTGGTATATAGCAAGGCCTCCTTGTTTTGTTTCTTCTGTATTCCTGCCCTTCTACTTTCCATCCTACAACAATATAATAAGGAAACCATGCTGGAAATGACTATACGTCTTTGGACTTTCAGACACGAGATCCAGGAGCTAAATAAACTTACTTTTTATAAATAAATAAAAATTTAAAAATACACAAATCAATTTGTTATAAAAATTTCAACCTTGGATATTATGTTATAGCAATGGGCAACAGACTAAGACACCATGTAGCAAATCACCATAAACTCAGCTGCTTGGAGCACCCATTTATTGATTCACATTTGCAAGTCAGAGGTCTGAACACAGTATGAATGGATTCTCTTCTCAGGTCTCACAATGCCAAAGCTAATATACCAGCTCATCTGTGTGCTCTCTAGGAGGCTTAACTAAGGAAGACTCTGCTCCTAGCCTCACTCATGATAGTGGCAGAGTCCTTGAGGCCGCAGAACTGAAATCTGGATCTTCCTGCTGGCTGCCTGAGAGTAGCTCTCAGCTCCTAGATGCAGCCCGACACCCCTTGTTGTGTGAACCCCTGCTGTTGCTTAAGCCAGCAGCCCAAATCTTTCTCCCAGGAAGACTCTAAACCCTGGTAGAGTGCCATCCAATGATATGTCATCTTTGCCCAGGATAGTTCCCACCACTGTATGAGTGTGAGTGTATGTGTATGCATTTATACATGCTCATTTGTGTGTTTGTGTATCCACCTTTGGTGTCTTCTTCTATTACTCTCCACCTTATATTTTGAGACAAGGTCCATCACTGAACCTAGAATTTGACCTTTTGCCTAAATTGGCCCATCAGTGGTGTGTGTGTGTGTGTGTGTGTATTGCACAGGTGTGTGCAGGTGCATACAGAGGCCAGAGGAGAATACCAGATAACCTGCTCTAACACTCTCTACATTTTTTTTTGCATTGGGACGAAGTGTGGCTACACTGGCCGGCTACCAAGCCTCAGTGGTCCTCCTGTCTGTGACTCCCCAACACTGCTATGTTTCCAGACACTGTGGCCATGCCCACATTTTTGTGTGGGTGCTGGTGGTTCAAATTCAGGTCTTTACTCTTGTGTACTTAGCACTTTTACCCACTGAGCCAGTTCTGTAGCCCTCCTCACTTTCGTAAGATCAGCCAATTAGGAACATGAATTACATCTGCAAAATTGTCTTTGCTGTGTGACAGGACATAATCACAAAAGTGACATATTGTCAACATCAAAGGTTCCACCAGCTTCCTACAAAAGGGAATTTTGTGCAGGTCGGGGTCATGTGTGTTTAGCTTACAATTCTGCCTCCGAAAATATGGCTAGTAATAGCATCTCTCTCAGAGGGCTGTGTACCGTATATGAAATGCATTCGCGATTGCTTTTGGTGCATAATAAATGCTCAGTAAATGTTAGCCCAAGTATTACAGGGAAGGGTTCTTGGATTATTTATCTTGGCTCCAGAACCAGGTACCATTGGGAACCTGAGATATTTGTTAGATGAATGAACAAATCTCTCACACAAATTTATAACACCTCCCTTGAATAGAAGCAACTGTGGATGAAGGTTATCTTGTCCAATGGCTGCATTTTAAGTATAATGAAATGTCCAATTAGGGAGGAGCAGCCTGAGGTCATCAGTTTGGGTCAGCGCATGAACTAGACAACAAACCTCCCCATTCACAGTCCACTGTGAATCTTGTGTCCCCAGCACTCATGGACTTGCAAAATATTTTCTTGGTCATTTTATTGCTGAAGATTCTTAGTTGCTTGGGAAAGGGAGTGGCTTTTGTTTTGTTGTAGTTACTTATTGCACCTTGCACAGGACTAGGAAAGCAGAGGTGGGCACACTAAATTACACACTATTATAACAGCGCAGGCATCATCTAATTTTATAAGCAGCTAGGGTAACAAAGACAGATTCTATTGCCCCCTGCTACCAGAAAGTTGTCTAGTATGATCATCCACAGGGAGTTGAGTGATTTTAGGGACAGACTGGCCTTCAGGCACACTTTGGAAATTTTTTTTTTCAAATGAAAAATGTCTTTAGAGTGGAAAATACAATACTACAGCCTTTCTGTTTTCATATGTGCTGCATTCTAAGGATATCCGCTTGATTGCATGGCATAAGAATTAAGGGCTTGGTTACATCATTCCTACCATTAAAAAAAAAAAAAACCAACAACAACAACAACAAAAAACGACAGATGCCCATAACCTAAATGGGCTCCAGGGCTTCTTCTCCCTGAAATTGTGATGATGGACAAATACTGCAGTTCATTCCCAAGGGCATAAAGCAAATAATTTGGGGGAAATAGAATAATGCAGGCAAAAGTCTTAGAAAGCACTAGGCTAGTGCCAGGCTGTGTTATCATATTGCAATGGAGACGGGTGTCGAAAGCCGTGTGGTCAGGCTTCTTGCTTCAAATTCGTTTGTCTTCCAGCACCGCCGTCCAGCTTCTGAGAGCACCCCCTCTCCACCTGCAGCCCGCAAGAGCACTGCCCCCTCGGAGCCCAGCACTCTTCCACTATCATGCAGTGATTGCCATATGTATTTTTCCCGGTGAACTTCCAGTTTCTGAAATGTTGCCTAGTATAACGAAGGTTCCCACGTAGCACTTTTTGAATGGAAAAAAAAAATGAACCAGATTTGGAAAAAAAACAGAAAAACAAAACTGTTAAGAGAAGGTAAACTGTATTCTCCCCTTCAGAGCCTCCCTGAGCCCATAGGAGATAAGTTATATATTAGATGCTCCTTAGATGCATGATACTCCGCAGCTTCCTTTAAGACTGAGCATCAGCATGCCTCAAGGTGCCACCTGGCAATCTAAAACAGCCCTTTCTCCAAAGGAAAGAGGGGGCCCATGGAGGACCAGCAGCCTACCCAGGTCCCAGGGCTCATTCTTTGGGCTGGAACCTCAAGTCTGTTGACATTCAGACCACTGTTCTTTCAATCATTCTCTTCTTGAGGCATTATTAACTTCATTTCTGTTGGATAATGGCTAATGTTTTAAATGATTGCCTTCGTCCAAAAATCTTTTATCAGGTGGAAACACGAAACTCAGCAAAGCAGGTCCCAGCTGCAAGGAGGCACACAAGATACCTTGGAAGACGTATAGATCAAATCTCAGAATAAAACAAAATAATGCTATTAGCCGTCCACATTCCGTCCCTGTAATGGAATTTAATTATGATTATACTCACCTGAAGTTGCATGTCCAGGAATTTAAAGAGAACGTATCGGGCATCTGACCTCAAGGATGAATTTGAAAATAAGAGAGTGCAATGAATCCAGGAAGGAAGTGTGCCTCTGCCTTACCCCCCCTGCCCCAATTCTTTTTCTCATATACACTTTATCTTGCTTATGGATCATTTGTCAGGTAGGGAGAACCCTTCGGAGGTGAGAGGGGAAGTCGCCTAAAGAGGGGGTTGGAAGCATCTATGTCACGTTTCTCTCTGTTTCTTACATTGACTTCGTAGAGATATTTGGAGAAGTTACTGGGTCTTAACAGCCAATGGGCAAAGGCTACCTTCCTGTCATCGGTAGTCAGTGGATCTGCCAACTCGGTTTTTGTTTGTTTGTTTATTGCCTTTTTAACTCCGTATTGCAATAGTCAGGTTAGTTCTCTTTAGGCACTCTAAGACAACAGAACTCACACTTCAGAGCACGTCAGAACCATAGGGGAGCTCCAAGAGACCCACTAGGATCCTGGGACAGGGGCTGAGGGTGTTTACTTCTGTCCATGAAGCTGGAGATTCTGGTGTATCTGAAAGAACATCGAGCTTTTGGAGGAGCCCCACTCTAACGCTGCAGATTTCCATTCAACTTTGGCAAAAGTTCAGTCAAAACATCTTTTGTTTTAAGATCAGGCCAAGTTGCCTACATATTGTAACTTCACTGAAAACTCCATTGTTGGTGTCAGAGTAAAATCAGAGAAAAGGAGGAAAGATTGGCCCTGGAGAAAAATGAACACTGTAATTTGTGGAGCTGAGCAGGACTTGTAACTCTCCCTGGGTGTTCTCCTGGAAGGAGACCGAGGGGGAAAGGAAAAGAAGAGAGATGTGATGAGACCTAAGCATATTAGCAAATCCCAAGCACAGTATTTAATTGTCACAGCTCCCTGCTGGGTTGCTATGATTTATTTCCCGTTTCCACAAGAAGAGAGGAAGACTAGAGACTCATTGGAGTTCACACAACTGCTGAACAACAGGAGAGGGATTGGAAGGTAGGGCTTCAAAGCCTGAGTTCTGTTTATCATACGCCAAAATGGCTTTACATTAAACAATGTCATGAGCTTATATATGGGCACCCTAGGAGGCTTGGGGTTGATGGAATAGAAAGCAAAGCAGAAGAAATCAAATGAAAAAGGAAAGTAATGAAGGTACATATAGAAAAGGCAGAGAAAGTGGGAGAGGTAGGGGTGGGGGGTGGAATGGGTGGGGGGTGGAATGGGGTGGGGGTGGAATGGGGTGGGGGTGGAATGGGGTGGGGGTGGGGCAGAAAGAGAGAAGTATCCACCTGGGCTAGAGAGATAGCTTAGTTAAAAACACTTGCTGCTTTTCCAGAAGACCCCAATTTCATCCAAGCACCCACATTGGGTAGCTCACGACTGTCTATTACACCAGCTCTAAGAGATCTAATTCCATCTTCTGGCCTCCTTAGGCACCCATACTTGGCACACACAGACATAGGCACACATACACATAAATAAAAAGTAAACATAAATTCTTAAAAAGAGGCTAGCAGGCCAGCTAGCATTTACCGAATGTACCAGGACACCCCAGGAGAGGTGGCAACGCTTAGCAAGACTGAGACGGTGAACACATCGCTTTGGGAACCTGAAACCCCCTACAGAGTTCTCCCATCGCCCTTAGGTGCAAATCCCGAGGTTCGCAAACTACCTCTTCAGTTGATAAAACATGAATGACCATTCAAAGCCCAGGTTGTTAGAATGTTTGTACTCTCAAAGGGACAAGTCTACTGAGCCAAGAAATGCATGTGCAGTTATGAAACTTTGTACCACAATGAACAGGTAGGAACTGGAAAAGCAGCCTCCCCCAAGGGAAGAAAACTGCCCCAAGATGTAAGAGGATTCCTGCTCTGCAGAGCGCCGGTGGGACATTCTCTAACAGGTTAAACACTTTTCTCAGGGCCAGGCTGATCTGCTAGCTACATCCTGTACATTAGAGACATTATTTTGAGGTTAAAGCGGGCTGACCTCAGGCCATTGTCTTCTGATTAATGACCCATTTCTTTCCCCTACTCCTATTCCTGTGCTGCCACAGTGGACAGAGGCCTTCTTCCTGTTCAGAGTGGCCTCGGGGCTGGCCACAGAGCGAACACTACACCTCTTCCAGACACCTGCAGGTTTGTATGTGGCTGGTCACCCAGCAGGCAGGAGGCCTGTGTTATCAAGGACACATGCTGACCCTACACAAGTTTCCTTCACTCAGTGCTGCAACCTCCGCAAGCCCTTTGAGGTCTGGGGTCAATGCCCTCAACAAACAGTGTCCACGTTCTTTAAAGAATACCCTCAGGGAGTAAGCCTGTCACTCTTTCTCCTCAGACAGGAGAAAGTTGCGTGTGCTGCTCTGGATCCAGGGCATGGCTCAGAGACCAGGCCCCAGGATTTGAATGTGTAGGCAACCTGTTCTCCATTCTGCAAGAGATGAGAGGGTCAGCTCTTTCTCCCAATTTCACGAGCGCACTCCTTGACAAACAGTAACTGAACTTCAGTGTTTGCCGGTCACTGTCCTTAGTGCTGTGGCTTTCAGAAGTGTACAGGGGTTGGGGAAGACTGACTACTGAGAGGGCAGTTAGAATATGGGTGTGGGGCGTTCTCCTCTTAGAAAATATCACTAGTGATATAAAGAGGATATATGAGTCTTATTTTTTTTTATTTTTCACTCTAAATAAACTTGAATCTGCTAGATGTTAATTTATGAAAACATCTTTTTCTGGATTTTGTTATGCATAGTATACTGGCCATTTTTCACTCTAAATAAACTTTTATTTTTATCTATATCTCTATATAGCTAATGATAATGATAATTAAAGAAGTGGTTATGATTTAGAGAGGGCTGTGTAGCATTGGGGGGTTGCAATGAGTAGAGGGGAAGAAGAAATAACATAAACACAGTTCTCGTGTATAAAATTTTTCAAAACCTCTTTAACTAAAAACTGACCATATTTGTTTTCATTTAACTCTTTACCTTTCCAAAATGTAATTAAATGGGCCCAGACAACCTGGGTCTGCCCCAGCTAGGGGTACTGTTTCAAACCAGGGTTGCCCTGGTGTCTTAGTCACTGGTCTACTGCTCTGAAGAGACACTATGACCATGGCAGATCTTATAAAAGAAAGCATTTCATTGGGGCTTGCCTACAGTTTCAGAGGTTTAGTTTATTTTCATAGTGGCAGGGAGCCTGGTGGCATAGAGACACACATGGTGCTGGAGAAATGTAGCTGAGAGGTCTACACTCAGATCCACAGATAGCAGCAGAAGAGACACCGGGTCCTGGCTTGGACTTTTGAACTCTCAGGGACCGCCTCCAGAGACACGATTCCTCCAACAAAGGCCACACCTCCTAATCATTTTAAATAATGCCACTCCCTTCTGACTGAGACTTTAAATCAGTGAGCCTATGGTGGCCATTCTTCAAATACCACAGCCGGGATGGCAGAGTTAGGGAAGGTCTGGCTGGGGCACCGCAAGTGCAGCTATGCTTTAAGCAAGGATGAAATTCTCTAGGAACCATCCCAGTAAGAGGTGTGCTAGTACCCGTAATGTGCTAGTGATCATGGCCGTGGGGAAAAGTGTACAGAGTCAGAGGCGGATCCTACAGAAGAGGAGACTGAGACACACAGAAGGTTCCCCGTCCTCATGGAGAAAGTGAGCCGGTCTTCTGTCCATGAGTGATGAGGACGCAGAAGCTGGAGTCACAGAGACCATGAAGCAGAGCAGGTACGTGTTTGTCAGTGGGGAGACCCTGCTGTAGCTTAAAGGACAGATGGCCTAAAAGTTTGTCAGATAGATACATTGGTTCACACCCATAATTCTAACAGATGGGGGTGGGGGGGTGGATGTGGCTGAAATCGGAGGATTATCTTGAGTTTAAGGCCATATTGGGCTACATAATGAGTTCAAAGCCTGCCTGGCCCACAGAGAGAAATCCTGTCTCAGAAAGTTTCTTTTGAAATGGACCAACCCCGAAACACATTTAGGGTTGCCTTCTATCACCATAGTCTACCCAAGTGCCAGCTAACCCCAGGCTGGAATCCTGTACTTTTAAAGCCTATCCATTTGCTCCAGCTGTTTCTCTAGACAACAAACTTCTTTATATCTGGGTCTTTTTCAGATATTTGTTAATGTCTAGAATGGGGCCTGCTGATAGATATCAAATAGAAGCTGGCTGTAGGAAGAAGAGGGACTGGGAAGGGATGAATGAGGGAAACGAGTAGAAACTGTCTGGGTAGTTAGCTGTCACCATCAGTGTTACTAAAGGGGAAGTTTGAAGTATTCCCTTGCTCTAGAGTGGAAAGAACAGGTAAATGCAGTATGGCTCTAATACAGAGAAAAATATCTCACCACAAATGACAATTATAAAGCTTATGAAGAAATATGAGAAAAGAAAATAGGTGATAAAGTAGAGTAAAATACTGTGATAGGAGCTGGACGACATAATAATGCTTACAACATGAGCGAGAATATAAAAGATTATATAGAGCAAACTTCGAATGACACCCCCACCCAATATTTCTTCTCCATAAACTGAGCTGCCATGAACTCAACTCCATTAAACTTCCTCTCAACTCACTGACTCAACCCAACTGCCTGAGATCTGCGTGCCTCTGTCTCCAGGGAGTTCTGGGATTAAAGGCATGTACCACCACTCTTCTTTACCTGAAAGACTGGAACTCAGAGATCTGCATGCCTCTGTCTCCTGGGATTAAAGGCATGTCTGTATTTGAGCCGGACCACACAGACCTAGAAGGTCTTTGGATGTGACCTCTTGCCAAAGCTGCCATGTTAAAATTCCTCTACAGCTCAATTCCTTTTTTTTTCTTTCTGTTGTTGTTGCACATTGTTGTTGGCATTACTCTTTGGAATAACTGCGCTCCTTACATGGTTGTGGCAATTAACACAGAAGTACTTTGGTGTTATTTGTGACTTTCAGCTGTAAGGTTCTATGGGACTAGAATCAATACTTAAGAGGATCAGTAGTTCAAAATTACTCTTGGCTATATAACAAGTTTGAGCTCAGTTTGGGCTGTATGAGACTCTCTCTCTCTCTCTTTCTCTCTCTCTCTCTCTCTCTCTCTCTCTCTCTCTCTCACACACACACAAACACACACACGGCTTTTAATACTGTTGCTGGTTAATTTGTTTATTTTCTCTTGACTTCTGCTAAGGTTAACCCTCTATATTGTCAAACCCTTAAGAAATGTCTCCATCGTGTGTAGGGCTGCTAAGACATATTTGAAAGGTTTAGCTGTTGAATGAGTCTATGTTAATATGAAAGGTAATTGAAGATACTTAAGAATGTGTGTGAGGGTGTTTTGCCCTCACTCATGTCTGTGGACCACATGTGCATTGTATTTGTAGAGGCCAGAAAATGGTGTCGGATTTCCTGGGACTGGAGCTATGGGCTGTTGTAAGCCACTATGTGGTTACTGGGAACCAAACCTGGGTCCTCTGGAGATCAGCTAGTGTTCTGAACCGCTCGGCCACTTCTCCAGCCCTAAGCTGCTGTAGTTTGAGCATCTACCATGGACTCCTTTGTGTTTATCACCCACAAGCACCACAGAAGTTCTCCCAGGTAGATCTTGTCACCTTTATTGTACAGGGGAGGACATGGAGACTCAGAAACATCAAGCGGCTTGCCCAGAACACACAGCAGGTTTTTGGTAGAGTACAAATAAATATCTGAAGTTTAATGTTTCCCAAATTTACAATGTCTCCAGTAAAAAGATTCACCAGTTCCCTCTAGGACACAGAATACAACCTTCCAATCAAGGTTTGTGGTTTGGCCCGTGATGTCTGCTGCTCCTCGTGGATCACAGCACATCCAATGTTCTGACGAGTCCCTAAGACTGAAGCTTGGCTAGGCCACATCATCCTCCCCATCCAATGTCAACTCCAGCCCTGGGCTTCATCCTTACAGAAGCCTCCAACAGGGCTCTAGAGCTGGAAGTCAGGAAAGCAAATGCTCTGATGACTGCAATGTTAATAAGGAACAAGTAGCCTAAATATGATGTGTCCCTCACAAAGGCCACTCTGTCCCCAGTCAGCAGCCTGGGGGTCCTGTTTCAGTTCTGGATCTGGCCACCCTGGATCGGCCGCTGTCTTAACCTTGTGGAGCAGGCCAGGCCTGCCTGATAATATCACTGAGGCATAGTGGTGCTTTGTGTACATTCAGGGTTCCAGTTACTTGGAGCAGGCAGGATCCAGGCTTCTGTGCCCGAGGCCAGGAGGGAGGCAGTGACTAAGTAAAAATAAGCATGAAAGGGGAGTGTTTTGGAAACCCCAAAGGAAGCTTTCTTCTTCCCTGCATCCTCAAGGTGCTTCCCAAAGAGGCTGCTTGATCGCTTGCCGTCCCACTGGGCGAAGAAGGGGGATTCAGGCAGGACTACGTTTCAATCACTTAGATTGTGTGTGTTCCTGCTCCCTGCTGGATGTGAGCCAGCCTGCCGGTTCAGACACCTCTCTCTTGCCCCCGGGGCTTTCCCTGTGTGACAAATCTCAGGCAAGCTGTCTTCTGAACCTGGGTTGGGTTGATCCTGACTTCTTTATCTGCAGCCAGCAGCTGGGAACAAGACACAGAGCAAAGCCCGGCAGGGCTTAGCCAGAGAAAAAGCCTCATCAGTCTTTATGCTCAGCCCAGGAATGATTCTAGAGACCCATTGCATCCACAGATCCTTTGGACAAAGGTGAAGTCCTTTCTATAGGAGTCTGGCCTTGGAGCCTTGAGCCAACAGCTGCAATGGTATAAAGCATAAGGCCAGGCTGCTGGGGCCAGAAAGATGGTTCAGCAGAAAAGAACACTTGCTGCTCTTGTAGAGGACCCAGGTTCAGATCCCAGCACCCAGGATGGCAGTTTACAATCATCTGTAATTCCAGCTCCAGGGTATTGTATCTCTTGTCTTCTTTCGGCCACTGGGGCACCCAGGCACACACATGGTGCACGTACACGTGTGCACACAAAATACTCATACACGTAAATAAGCAAGTCTTTTTTTTTTTTAATAAAAGGAACAGGACTATAGAATTGGCTGTCACCATCTTCCACACACACCCCAAGTGGGAAATGCCTGCCACCCTGTAGCTGCACACACTCCTGTTGTACAGTGTTCTGGTGTGGCCTATATGGTGCCTCACATGCTCCCCTTCCCCAGAATTTCTTACTACATCTTCCTATTCCCCATAAAGCCTGCAGATGCTCAGGCTCAGAGGACCAGGAACTCAGCCAGCAACTTCTGCTTCCATCCTCATACATTTGTGCGTACATGTGTGTGTGTGTATATATATGTGTGTGTGTATGCATGTGTGTATATGTGTATGCATGTATGCGTGTATGTATGTGTGTGTGCATGTGTGTGTGTGTATGCGTGTGTGCATGCTGTTTTCTCATTTGGAAGGGTATTTACAAACACGTTTAGGGGTTAGGATATCAATATCTTATGGAGAGCTGTGAGTCAACCCACTATAGGTGTTCAAAAGCAGACAGCGTTTGAATGTGGCCTCAACATGAGAGCGTGTTTGCTTTGTGTGGTATGTCTGTGTCCATATTTGCATATGTGCGCATGTGTGGGAGTACATGGAGAGCAGGGCGCAATCTTCGGTGCTGTTGTTCAGGAACCATTCACACTGTTTTTTGAGACAGGGTCTCTCACTAGGACTCAGCTTTCGACAGTTAGGTAGGCTAGCTGGACAGCCAGCCTCAAGGATCTGCCTATCTTTGATCTGTCAATACTGGGATTACAAACCCAGACCACCATGCCCAGCTTCATTTCTGTGGATTCTGGGAATGGAACTCAGGTGCTCATATTTGCAAAGCAAACATTTTACTGACTGACTACCTCCCCAGCCCCACATCTGCATTTAAAAATTCCGAGTCCCTGTTTTAACTTAAAACAATGACACATAATGGAAATGTTGGGCCTTTTGGGTAAACCTATGAGGCATTTTAGGACAAGATCTTTTACTTCTTTATTGCCTACTTCTTCCCTGTCATCTTAAGTGTTCCACCTTGTAAGTGTCACTCAGGAGACAAGGGTCATGGGTCCAGGCAGTCGGAGACTGTGGCTCTTGAACCAGACGGGAGCAACCTGTAGGGTGAACTGCCATGGAGGAAGTGCTCTCTCCTCAGTGGGGCTGACAGGAGCCAATGGTGCAGCTATTCATATGGGATTCTCTGTACATGAAAAAATCACAGGAACACAGAGGCTCATCTGAAGATGGGGATTGGGAACGTGCCTGTCCAAAGACGAATGGCTGCATTAAAGCCAGGTTTGGAAGGAACAAGAAAGAAGGAGAAATAATTTTTATCCCCAATTGTCAATGCTTGCTAGTTTCATGACAGAGCTGTCAGACACTCCCACTTCTTGGACTTAGACACAGAAGCAGATTTTGGAGCCACTCCATAGCTAGACACCTTCAGCTCAGATGATGGCTCGTTTCATTCCTTGCTTTTCCTCTGGGCACCCGCGTGGCTCAGCCTCAAGAGTGACCTCGCTGAAGAGGCCCTCTCTGACCCACCTGTTGGCATCAGCACCCTCTTGCTATTCTTCCCGCTCTTTCCTGACTCAGGATTCCCTTCTAGCATTCGCCGACCACCTCGAAGACAGGCTTTGTGTTCGTTGCTCCCAAACACGTTCCGTTCCCACATCCCTGGCACCTGGTGGTGCTTGGTAAATGTTTTCAGCTAAATAAGTGAGTCATGGATGGCAGCCCTTTGAGGGGAAATGAGAATCAGAGAAAATACTGAAGGCTTTTCACCGTCAGCACTCACTAGACGTGTTCAGTGTGTTCTCATTGCGTTCTCAGTTTAGCAGCGTTCTCTCCCTCCTCTGGATATTCACTCTGATTGTTAGGAGTGCAACACCTCCCTAGGTTTCCTTCCATCTCATTAGCTCATTCTCTCGGTCTGAATTGTTTCTTGATCATTCCCCACACTCGTCATTCAAGCCCATGGCTCATCACTCAGTCCTTAGTCCTCTTTTTTTATCCCCACACTCTCCTGGCTTGAACTTATCCAGGCTCACAGACTTAAGTAAATCGATACGATGATAGATCTTAGGTCTTACGTCCACCACTCAAGGCTTTTACCTAGTCTGCATATTCATCAGAAAAGAACAGAAGGGCTGCAGAGATAACCCAGTGGGGAAAATGGCTGTGTAATCATGGGGACCTGGGTTCAGATCTCCAAAACTTGTTTAAAAGTCAGGCATGTCAGCAAGCCGGGGGTGGTATGCAAAGACAGGTGATCCCTGCGGCTCACTGATCAGGCAGTCTAGCCAAAATGGAAAGTTCTACATTCAATAACAGATACTGTCTCAAAACATATAAGTTCCTTTGAGAAAGGAACTTGAGGCAGTGGGGCGACCTGAAGAAGGAGGAAACTTGGAGGCAGTGGCTATTTCACATCTCCTACTCGCCATCTTCTATCCCATGCG
Source organism: Pachyuromys duprasi (assembly GCA_028658305.1). Lineage (NCBI taxonomy): Eukaryota > Metazoa > Chordata > Mammalia > Rodentia > Muridae > Pachyuromys > Pachyuromys duprasi. Next base: position 23,668,195 of record CM053759.1, on the reverse strand, counting down.
TCTAGAGCTGACCACTCAGTCTTTCTGAAACCCTACTAAGTCCTTCCTCACTTCACACAATGTCTTTCTTCATCCTTCCAAGGCAGATACTATACAGTCTTCTGTGGGGTCTCTACCCATGGAAGAGCTGTTTTCTCTGACAGCTCTCCATCCAACTTCGAATATTCTGTTTGCATTATCTTCATGTAGATCTTCGTGCCCATCAGGATCTTCCAATGATGTCTCCTCAGAGAGGAGCATCTGGAACATATCGTCACGATTAAACCTAGTCCTCATGTGACTCCATTCCTTGTGGGTGACACATATCTCCTTATGAGCTTATCTGTTCCTTATCATTCATTGTCTGGCACACCAGTGTGGACTCTACAGAGAATCTGATTCCAGTCCCACCACTTATTACAAGTGATACTTGTAGATACTCAGTAAAATTTGTTGAACAAAAATGATAGAAAAAATGTATCAATGATATATTTTTGTATTAGTCTGGGCTCTTCTGGGAATCAGAAGAGCCAGCGGTATATGTTTATGTATGTAGCCTTGTGAATATGCATGTAGCTACAGACTTGAGAACTAGCTCATAGGGTACAGAGGACAAGGAAAGCTGAAGATACAGCCCCAGAGGGCCTTTGTGCAAGTCCAAGCATCCAAAAGCCTTATATCTAAGGCAGAAGAGGAGAACCACCTGCTGTATTAGGAAAGGGCCGAGAGGGAGCTTCCTCCTCCTGCTTTCCTGGTCCATCTGGGTCCTCAGCCGACTAGATGATACTGCACCCTCTGAAGGCTGGACTTTCCGACTTACTTGCGGAGCCATATGTCAGTCTCCACAAGAAACATCCTCAAGCCATTCTTCACGAGCTCTCTGAGCTCACTGGGCATCCCTCAGCTCTGTGACATCAGTAACCACAACTATCACAATCCTTATGGGAGAAAACATATAAACAACATGTGGCCTTAGAGCGAATATAGAGTATACACAACAGAACATACAGGCATTACCGAAGAACACATAGCAAGATGCCCAGGAGGATCCCTCTGCCTCACAGGCTCCTAAATAATTTGTTTCCCTCTTTGCACCTTTTAGAATTTCCTTAAAGCCAATATTGTGCATGTAATTGTTTTTAGTCAGAAAAGGTATGCCTTTCCTGGTTCTTTACAGAGCAATTATCAAGTAGATTGTTAGCCAGGAGCCCACAGAGATTAACAATGAAATCTAATGCCTTCTTATGACAGAAAGAGGTTAGCGGCACTGTGACACATCACAGTTATGTATGGAGGAGCTGGGCACATAGCTCAGGTTCTACCCAGTTATTCTGACCTTAAGTTATGCCCTCATCTATAAACTCTGTACTTCAGAAGCTTAAAAGAGAAGCTCAGGTAGAGCATTCTGCCCCGTTCTGGAATTGGTCCAAGGAATACTATTATTACTATCTAACTTTATTTTTCCAAGAAGCTTACTAGGAAGATATCATTGTGCTCATTTCTTCAGATGAGAAAGGCAAGGGTATGGGGTGCCGGGTTTCTTGTCCCTGATCAGAAGTAACTGCAACACTCTTCCAAGCACGTGATTTGAGAACCAGCGATGCAACTCACTTCTGCCCCCTTCTGGACAAATGTTCACTGTGTTGTGTCTGCAGACACAGAAGACTGGGCAAAGAACATTTATTCCCTGCTTTCATTCTTTTAAGAGAAATTAAGATGTCTGAGTCACAGAGAAACAAAACAGTGGGTGTTTAGTGACCTCAATAAAAGAAGGAAGGAAGGACAAAAGGAAGACGGAAATGACAAAGGGAGGGAAGTGAAGAAATGAGGGAGGAAGAGAGGAAAGAAAAGAGGGCGATGTCTGGGAAGTTTGTGCAGTTTTCTACTGTCGCATGGCTGAAACTACACTTGACAACAACCATTATTTCTACCTCACTGTGCCAGTCACAGCCTCTTCACTCACGTGCCTGTCAGGCTTGTAGGGCCACTTCTCAGCTTCCCTGCCCTGGAACAAAACCTCGGTCTTTCCATCCTTTCCATTTTCTTGTAAAGCAGGGCACTTGTCTAAGCTTTTAATCGTACCCACCGCTCTGTCTTGATCAGGAGCCCAACTATGAAGTGGTTTCCTATAAAGAACAACGCTCAGATTAGGAGAGAAGACGCATCTGCTCGTGGGCAGCTTCGATGTGGTAAGGAGGCAAGCGTCCCTGATGGGGACCACAAGGGTCTGGCCAGAAAAGGAGAATGGGAGAAAATAATGAAATCCTAATTCCAAAAACCTCAAGGAATAAAGTTACTGGGGGAGTGGGATCTAGAAAGAAGTTCACTAGAACCTCCAGCTTACCATGAGAACATTTGACCACTGTTTTAGCGCCTTCCAACACACACTAGCATACTTGTTCAGTTTCTCTCTCTCTCCTTTCATGTGTCTTTTCTCCTCTCACGCATATACACAACTCATTACTGATGTCCTTACTCCAATATACTCCTACCCAAGATATTTGCCAGGACCAGGGGGATAGCTCAGACAGCAAAAGACTTGCCTTGCTGTGGAAAGCCACCAGATCACGAAGGTGGACACACAATTGAAGAGAAATTAACAGCACCATTCTATGGTCAAAGGCAAGGATCTGAACCAAAAACATCACTAGACTAAATCTTTGTTTCTTCACCTGCTAAAATTTTATAATTTTATAATCCCAATCCATCCCTTTCCCTTCTGCCAGCCAACTCTCACCTGTACAATAAGGACCATAGCAAGTCTGCTTCTACCTGAAGGCAGATGGCTAGCCGGTCTTATTTTGGATCATTTGTTTATATTCTAATGTACATCTCAAACTCTCCCACTAAGTTCTCCACTGTGAAGACAGCTTTGGCTATTATGTCCGCCTTTGTAAAGTTGCTTATTTCAGAATGCCTGTGATTTTCTTTCATCTGTTTTGTGTGTATGTATTAGCATATTCGTGCACATGTGTGTGGAGGTGTATGTGGAGGGAAAAAGTTGCTGTGTGTCTTACTCAAGCACTCTCTATCATATCACTGGATGCAACGTCTCTCACTGAATCCAGAGTTCACCAGTCTGGCTAGACTGGCTGGCCAATCAGTCATAGGATCCTCTTGAGTCCTCTTCTTCAACACTGGGATCGTAGATGTACACCAGTGGGCCTGACTTTACACAGCTGCTGAAGCTCAAATGCAGGTCCTCATTCTTGCACACAAATCACTTTACGCACTAAACTATTTCCCTAGCATCTCCCACCATGCATGCTTTCATTATTATTTCTACTTTATTAGTTTATGATGAGGATCTCTATTTTCCCCTCAAAACCAAAGTTAGACTTTTTCAAATTTGTTTCTGATTATTGTACTCACTGAAAATGTATCGAATAAATATGGGAAAAAAAACACAATTGGAAAAACTGCTAATGTTCTGAAGGAATGGAATAATTCGCCAGTTACTTTTGATGGAATGCTCCTCTAGATGCTTAATTTTCCTTGTGTAGTATGTAACTGTGCCTTGTGTTTATGCATACATCCATGACTTTGCCTAAATGAGATCATAACCATACCAAAAAGATGGTCTATAATCGATTTCTCCCAGTCAACAGCACACGTCACACATTGAGCACATTTAAGCAAAATATAGCTGACTTAGCCAACAAGATGATATTGACCATAGGTTCCCTGCATCTCTGGCCACATTGCTCGTTTTATTTATCCAGCACATAATTATTGAGAGCCCTGTTTGTGCTGGAGTCTATGCTGCCTCTCTCAGGTTTTATATTGGGAGTGTTTGAGTCCTGGCATTTCTATTCATCTCTCATACATGCCAATATGGAACTACCAGCTTAGCCTCCAGAGTGACTGCACAGGATCTGAGGCCTCTGCCTAGCCCACTGAGTGAGAAGTGCACGTGATTACACAAAACCACCCTGATTTTGCACATGAATGTTAATGTACCGTACCTTCTCCCACCCTAATCGAACTTATTGTGGAGGCTGGGCTAACCTCTAACTTGCAGCAATCCTCTTGTCTCAGCCTATTGAGTGATAAGGTTACAAGCATGCACCACCATGTCTAGCTATCAATGTATTTAATCGTGTCCTCCTCATAAAGAGACTTTCTTATTTGCTGTACTCTAGTCCTGATTTGTCATTAAGGTCCAAAATAACAGATTTGTTTATCCCGAGGGCGTGATGGGGAAAAAGCTTGTGGCTTGGTGATTGTTTAACAGTGTGTGACACGAAGACATGGATATATTCATACATTGGCTGCACTTTTCACAATTGTTTCCTCCTCACAAATGGCTTAACTGACCCAGATCACAGGTCCAAACAAGATTAGAGAAAAATATTGTTGTCTGACCCATAAGTAAGGATTTGGACCTAAGAACTCATCGCCATTGTCAACAATCTTCTGAGGGTAGGTCTATGGCCTTTCACAGTCTGGCCTCATGCTTCCTCAGCTGGGGTCCTGGGATGGCTAACATTGTTCGTCAACTTGGTTATATCTGGAATCAACTAAAACCCAACCTGATGGTCACTCCTGTGAGGGAGCTTTCTGATCAGATTATTTGAAGCAGGAAGACGCACTCTTAATTTGGACTACATAGCCCCATGTAAAAGGACATAGTAGAAAACTTGGCTTTTTGCCTGCATGCCATTACTCTTGGTATCGACAGTGCCTGTATTGTTGTGACATTCCTTCACTGGCATTAGAAGCAACTTCTTTGGGCTTCCAATGTACACAGAAGAACAGCATCTCTTCAGGAATCCTTCTGGACTGGGACCGCTAAAACACCCAGGCTCATGAACTGAACAATTCCCTGACTCTTGGCCTTTCATTCATGAGCTAGCCATTGCTGGAATATTTGGATTACGTCTTGCAAGCCAGCATAGTAGATGCCGCATGCATTCATCCCATCCGTTTTGTCTTGTTCCCTTAGAGAACGCTTTAGAGCACTGACACTGAGAAGTGCTGTGGACACTTTGGTTCATGTTATGTAAACATGTTTGTTGTTATAATCCCAAGTGGGGGGGGGATTAGTTTGTCCACACCTGTTAATGGTCTTGTATGGAGCATGTTATTTGCCAGCTGGAATTAGTTTGAATTCCGAGGACTTTGAGAGGGTATAAATATGATAGCCCAAGGGGGGGGGGAAGCACAGTGGCTGGGAAAAGGCAGAGGAAGATCACTTGCTGAGCTTGCTGGCATTCTGGCTTGCTGGCATTCTGGCTTGCTGGCTTGCTGGTTTCCTGGTTTGAAGTCCAGAAGTTACCTGGACTTCTGGAATTCCTGACGACAGATATCGTTATTGTCTCCCAAAGAATCCTACAACCCAGGAAGAAGTAAAGAGGGCTACATCCCCTATGCATTACAACCTTCTTTTTCTCTTACCTGAAGTTGGGAGATTGGAAGGGAGGTATAAACTTTAAGGAACCCCCAAATAAAGTAATGTTTGAAAAACTAGCGCCTACAGCATCATACCGAAGTTCTGTGGCTGGCCCTCAGCAAAAGCGCCCATTTTTTCCTAAGACTGTGTGTTTGCCCTCCCAAGACTGATTCTGCAGCAAAGGGTGGAAACTAAACATAGGCTCCGGGTTCCTTTGTTTCTCTAAAACAAACAGACCCACAAGAGAAGAGTTAAAGTTTTGGGGTCAGATCAGCAGAATAATCATGGCAAGGAGTGCTTTCATGGGAGAAGACTGTAAGAAGTTGCTAGACCAACAAGTACTGGAAGATTGGTTAATTGGACAGTAAGTGGACTTGGCATAAAATGGCTAAGCAGGTAATGTAGTAAATTCTGGAAATTTTTCTGACTCCTGGTATCTTTTTCCTCCTTTGGTTGAGGGCAGAATAAGGACCAGTGTGTGGAAATTAGAAGAAAGAAGGTGTACATATTGAAATACATGATGGTCTGGCTTAGGAGCACACATTCATCTGCCTCAGTGGTCATTGCTGGAACATAATCCAGGTGCCTGGTGTTGTGCTCCGAATCGTGGATGCAAAGATGATTAACACACAGCTTCTTCCTTGAAGCATTCTGAGGCCAGTTGGGGAGACAGATGTGGATGTAGAAAGACAGATCTCAAGGGCAGCATGCTAGGGTGGGGCGGGAGCAAAGTGCTGAGCGATCACCAAGCATGTAGTAACCGATCCGCCTGGGTGAACTGGGAGAAGCTTTCCAGGGCAGAGGACATCCGATCATGGTCTTGAAGGATGAGTAGGATGCTGCCATTCAGCAGCACGGAGCTCCTTATCACTGGGACTGAAACTGAATGGCCACCTGTCAAAGGAGTTGCAGAGGGACTCCTGGGAAGATGGAGGACTGGTCACTCTGGTGACCTCTACAGCCCTTCCAAACCCAAGGTTTTCTAACAGGGACGTGGCGATGGGTATTATTGCACTCACATATATGTTACCATCCATCAACATCTCTTTTCCCCAGTTCTTTGCCTTGGGAGGCAAATGGGACACCTGTCAACCGAAGAGGGTTTAAATTGGGATCAAGAAGATAATTTATCATTTCTTTGCCTAGGGATGGATATCTATTTACATTTCTCAACTGAGTGTAGTGAAGGGGGAGGGAGAGGCTTCAGAAAATAAAAAATAAAAACCACTGAGTGTTAGAGATGGAGGCAGGCTCTTCTCCCCTGGGTATCTGGGACAGTTGTGGGGGAGGGCTTCTTTGTGTCGTTTTGAGCTCGGACTACTTCTGGCCACACTGAACAGCTGAGGCTGCCTCTTTTGCTGGGGTCCTGCTCGCCTAAGCCAAGGCAGCCACCTGAGGCTCTGCATCTGCCATCCAGTGCTGGCTGTGCCCTTCTGCCAAGAAAAGAGTGGAGGACAAAGGAGAGAGACCCAAGAGGAAAGGGCTCCCAGCCTCTTTAGGCCGTGGCACCTGAGCTTCTCAGGAGGCTGGCCGGAGAATGCCTGAATTGTTCACATTCTTGACTGTACAGGTGCGCTCAGGTGGAGCTTCCATTCTTTTTCTTCACCTGTGGGGATGAGAGGCCCCAGTGACAGGCGGGCAGACAGACCCGCCATTGTCATCTGGCGTGGGGTGCCATATCAAATGCTTCTTAAGAAGGGCTCGGGGCTTGAGGCTTTGGGCTCTCTTAAGTACAGACTTATGGGAAATGAACGAGTCAGAGGAGAGAACAGCAACCACAGCAAAATGTTAAGCTTTTCCTGCAGTTGGATGGGGTAACTGAGTCTAGCTACTTTCTTGGTGACTTCTCACAGCAGGGGAAGTGAATCACTTTCTTCCCAGCCTCCCAAATGCAAACCTTGGCTTTCACACTCGTTAAACTCTGGAACTAGTTAACACATCAGGTTTCTTCTGGGATGTCTGTCAAGAAGGATTAGCAGCCAGTTGATGGATGTGGGTTCAGGCTGCAGTGAACTTGTAATATCCACTCTGCTCCAGAGAGCTGGCCCGGCGTCCCCTGCTGACCCCTACAGGCTCCTTGGAGTCAGTGGGAAATGCAATCTGAGCCCATTGACTGTGTGGTGTGAACCTTTTCTGTGAGCTAGTCAAAAATCCCAATATTAACTACAGCGAAGAAAAATCCATGAAGCTGCTTTTTTTTAATCACAAGAATCAGGAAAAATAAACCCCAAAAGGTATATTAGGTTATGTATAGGGTGTTTTGGGATACAAGGACTGGGGAGAATGATAAGGCTTCAAATACACCTTTTGAGTACAATTTTAACTTTTGAGTCCCACTAATGCTTTACAATTCAAAAAAGTCAAGTCAATAAGACTGGGGAAAAACAGGAAATGAAATACAAACAGAAACAACGGTGGTATCTATTTGCATTTCATATGAGAAAAATAAATGACACTGAAGGAGGAGACGAAATTAGGCCAAGAGACTTTGGAACACAATGTTTTCATTATATATTTCCGGTTCAAAAAGAGTGCAAACAAATATTAAACTCCTTAGGTCATTTGTTTTTTTTTTCATGATGGCGTGGTGAGCAGTTCGGAAAGTACTGTGTGAGTGTTCTGGAATTGTAAAAATTAGTAGGTATATTGGGTGGCATGGGGGGAGGGGCACAGCAAGTGTTTCCTTTCTGGACAGGAGAGTACAGATATGGAAAGTGGTAGGGCCAGAAGGAATTGGTGATACTAGCTTGAATATAATCGCTACTTTGAAGTCATTTTTACCATATAAATGCATCACTTTCTGTGCTGTCTGTGTACGTATATTTTGTGTGTAAATATATATGAATTACAATAGGACAAGGAACTCGCCTAGAAGTTTATGATTGGGAACGTTTGGAAATAATTATGCTTAATTCTTGAAACTAAAAGATAATTACATCATTTTATTCCTTTCCTTCTTCCAATCTCTCCCATGTACCTCTTCCAAATTCATGGTTTCTTTTTCTCTAACTGCTCACACATATATGTATCTATTCTTAAATGTATATTAATTCAGCCTACTCAGTCAGTATAATGTTACTTGAATGCATGTTTTTTGGGCTGGCCACTTGGGATTGGGTAACCAATGCGGAGGGCTCTTCCAGCATTCCCTAATCTCTCGTAGTTCATTGTCTAAGGCTGAGGCCCCATGAGATTCTCCTCTTCATGTTAGCATTTCTATTGGTGTCATCTTTGTTCAGGTCTTTTTCAGGTGGAAAGTTCTCAAAGGGGACACTTGTTCACCTAGAGAGCCCAGCAGTAGGAATACCCAGCAACAGTAAACACAACTAGAGCCCAAATCTTGACCTCAATATTCAGCACTTTGAGGTCTGATTCATCTTTATAGAAATACAGAGTCAAAGGCCCCAAAGATACAGATCAACCTAGGCTGACACATTATTCTAGAAAGGAAGGAAATGCTAAAAATGGAAAATAGAAGCACAGGTGAAAGACAGAAGCAGGGCTGAAAGACGAGCATCAGTACCAACATGGCAACCTGGGTCAAATGGGGCGTCCAGGATCAAGACAGTCAATGTGAGTTGTGGCTTGTCAAACATGCTGAACAAGAACACCTGAGCCCCCAAAATGAAATAGATGGATGGGAGTTAGGTAGGTAGGTAGGTAGATAAATGGATGGATGGATAGATGGATGGATGGACAGACGGGCAGATGGATACATACATACATACATACATACATACATACATACATACATATATACATACATACATAAAAAGGAACTGTACTGTTTAGACCAGGAGTCCAAATAAAAACAACAAAAGATTGAATTAACAAATGATCCTATGTAATGATTAGAACAATAATTTACTCAGTCAAGAATTTCCAATCCATATTAAAGTTAGTTTTGTGAGGAACATTCATATCATCTTGAAACAGGTCCCTTCAAATATTTGATGAATTCTAGAAGGTGGAAAAGCAACTTCAAAACTTCTTTGGTAAAAATAACAAGGGCTTTATTTTATGCAGGCAATCAGAGTGTAGAGATGGCATGGTGTGCCATTCCTCCTGACATGAGGTACTAAGCAAGACACAGAGCACCAAGGTTCCACAACCACAATCTAATCATGAAAGTGCATCAAACGTCAAAACATGCTATGGAATAACTGGCCTGAACACCTCAGAAATGCTGAAGTCATGACTAGCAAAGGAAGACTGACTGCCTGTTTCAGGACCAAGGACACAAAAAGTCACAATAATAAATACAATTAAGCATCCTGGTGTGGGAAAATAGCTAAAAGGCATTTGAAACAAGTGGTAAAGTGTGCATTTTGATTGTGGGTTACATCATAATAAATTCTATAATTAAATAACAACATTAAGTTTCCTGGTTTGATCAAAGCACTGGTGATGTAAGGGAATATTCTTGAGAAATTTATACTATAGTGCTTAGGAGTTAAAGAGCGTGAGGGGAGGGAGAGAAAGAGAGAATGAGTGAATGAATGAGTAGAAGCAAATTGTTACCAATTGGTACATGGGAGTTAAGTACCAATGGGCTTTCTTTGTATTTTCTTATAACTTCTTCTGTCCAAGTTAATTTTAACTTTAAAAATCACCCAACAGAAAGGAAAGTGAATTGTAATGATGATGTATGATGATGGTGACTCTTGCCTTGCTCTGTGGCATGAGTTTTGGTGAGAATTTCATATCATTTTTGTTAGAACCTCCATTTACGTATTATTTTAGAAAGTGTAACATGTCTGAGCACTCTTTGTTTGTTTTTCAAGACAGGCTTTCTCTGTGTAGCCTTGGCTTTCCTGGACTCATTTTTTAGACCAGACTGGCTTCCAACTCACAGAGATCCACCTGCCTCTACCTCCCCAAGTGCTGGGATTAAAGGCATGCACACTCTTGTTAGCTGTCATGATAACCTTCTGAAATGAATAAGGGAGGTATTGCATTGATCTAATTTTACAGAAAACTCAACATTAGACACTCAAATTACCTTCCTCGAAGCCGCAGAAGTCAACCATGGCAAGGTCAGGACTTGGACCCAGGCTATTCCCACTGTGCTCAGGTCATGTCCTTGACCTCTGTAGCTTGTGTTGTTCTCCTGAAGGTGCTCAGCGCACTGACTGGATTGTGGTGATGCTGTGGATATCCTGTACCTGAGGCTGTCTTGAAGCATTCACATTCCTTCCTGCAGCCTACACATCTACAAAAGCCTTGCTGCTGTGAGGTTTAATGACTGTCTTGTGGAAGATTATCACTCCAGTGTCAGGGCCCAGGCATTACTGTGCACATAGACTTGGGTCCTTGCATGGACCCCAGTCTTAACTCTCATTCCTATCTTGAAGTCCTAATCCCAAACTGACATCATTTTGGGGCAAGGTCTTGGGGCTGGGAGATTGGTTAATAAAAAACTCTACTGTCATAAACGGAATTAATGCTCTTTGAAAAGAAGTCCTAGGGAGCAGCCTGGCCCCTCTCTACCTGGTGAGGATACAGTGAGAACAGGACAATTACGGTGTCAGGAATGAGACTTCACCGGACACCTGATCTGTAGGCACCTTGACCCTGAACTTGCCAGCCTACAGGACAGTGAGAAATAAACTTCTGTGGCATTTTAGCACAGCAGCCTGGCTAAACCAGTGGTGAAGGAACCATTAGGGAAGAACCATGGTCAAGACAAAAAGGTGTTGTGGGATCCACAGGCACTGAAGCAGCAGGTTGGATAATGGGCCGTGGAGGCTGTCCTGAGATGTAGATGCTGGAAGTGTGTACACTGCTGTTCAGGTTCCCTCCCCCCCCCTCTAACAAGCCAGGGCTAGCCCTTGCACAGACACAGAGCCTCCTCAGAAAACAGGCAGTGAACTACTTGGGCTAAATCCAGAGCTCTTCAGTGTCCCTCCGGGCTCACGGCAAGCCTTGATTTTTCCTTATAACTTTGGTGGCCTTATCCTTTGTACAGTGTTTTTCTTGTTTTGAATCTATGCCAAGCCTCTGGCTATTTGCTGCTGTTTGATTATGATCGCATTTGGCACTAGCTGTAGTTGTTCGGCACACACACTTTTACCTGGGACTAAGGCTTCTGCTTCACTGGATCTGTTTTCCACTGGCCACCAGCTCTAGACATCTGCCCTTCGATAAACTTTAGACTCTCAGTGGGCCTCCCTAGCCTTTAGGCCCCAAAATGCAGACATTCCAATTCATCTATAATTTCAGTCACCCCTTCACTGTTCTTAACTCTCTCTATCAGGACTACTAGGACTAAGGGTTTTATTTTCTAACCATCTCACTTGTTCCAAATACTTGGCTATAGACAGGAGCAAGTGGCCCTGTGTGTGCTTCAACAATCTGAGGAGCAGCCATCATGCCCTCTCTTCCGACTCTTTTGACTAACCAGGATCAGCAGCAGCCCCACCGCATCAGATGGCTCTGAAGGATGCTGTATGAAGTATGTTCATCTGAGACAGATAGTCAGGTAAGAGGCTGTGGAAGACAGGTCTCCTGCCTCAACTTCTACCTCCAGATTTTTTTTCCCACCAGTGAGTCCAGCTTCAAAACACATGGATCATTGTTCCCTGTGATGAAAAACAGCAGAGCTGACTGATAAGTTGCAGAAATTGGTTAAATTTTGGGAAGGCCTACCTTTTTTAAAAACCACCATGAACTTCCAATGCTTCCTAAGGATGTTCGGAGATGGATTATGCCACATCTGGGAATGAACTTTGATCTCCCTTGGAGAAACTATTGCCCAACACTCCTCTGAAAAACCTCTCCCAGAATTGCCTCATCGCCAACCTTGCATTCACTCCATCAAACTGTCATTAACATTATCTGTGTTTACTGAGGCCATAGCTTAATCACTAGGTGTCCCTTCCAGTTTCTTCTCACTTCATGGAGATGAATGAGAACCCAGGGTCCCCACACCCACATTCAGGGCATTTCCTATTACAACTCCTTGAGCTGTTGTTCGGGATGCAATGAAGCATTCAGCAGTAACATGGCTGATTCAAAGAAGTACACCTGAGCACTCTACCTTGAGGAATGTGCGCAGCCTCGAGGGTAAGGTTATATGTGCTGAATCCAATTCCACATGCCACATTTCCCAAACGAAGTTCCTTGCATTTCAATTTTCCAGAAAAGTGACTGGAGTTACAGGGGAAAGAAAACTCTTCTATTTCTGCCCATTGGACAAACATCAGCCATCTAAGATCAACTGGTTTTAGGATGTATGGAGATGACATCATAGAACCCAGTGCAAACCTGTTGAGTGATAAATTAATAAAACTAAGTGCACAGATGAATGGTCCTTCAAGTTACACGTAGCTAAATGGAGTTCTTTGTGTTGAGTCTCCCAGAAACAGATCCTTGGCCAGGACTATATAAACTTATAAAAGAAAAGCTCCCCACAGAAGCCGAAAGAGAAGAAGGACAGGGAAGGAAGAAGCCAAGACCACAATTTCAGAAGAAAACAGTTCCAGCTCATGGTGGAGCCTCTGGGCCTTAAAATGCTTCAGAGACTTTGTCTCTCCTCAAGGCAAGGGTCTTGTTTACAAACTGCTTCCCGTTCTTGACACAAGCTTCCAGAAGATGTGTGCTCTTATGAGTCCTGGGCTTTCTGGGCACTCAGCAGTTCTGTGAGGGAAGTTGTGAGGAACATGGAGGCTTAAGTTACACAGGAGGAACTGTGGGGTTTCCATTAAACTTGAGTGCTCACCAGAAACTCCTGTACCTCCAGACTTTTACTGTGCACAATTGTAAGGGACCCCAAATCAAGTGCTCAGTGTTAGGCCCTCACGGCGCAATGGTCGTGAGTCTGATTCCAAACCATCAGTGCTTGAAACACTACTAGGCCATTTTACTCATTTATTTTTATTTCATGCTTTCTCAAACTGGTGTGTATAAGTCTGTCTGTCATCTGTCTGTGTATATCTGTGTGTACCTGTATGCGTGTACTCACATGTGTCTCTGTGTAGCTGTCTACATGTGCATGTCTCTGTGTGGCTGTCTGTGTGTCTGTCTTCATGTATGTGTCTCTGTGTGTCTCTGTAATATTTGTGCATCTGCATGTGTGTGATATTGTATAAATGGGTGTCAGTTTACCTGTAATTCTCTGAGTTCTAGCACTATAAGCTGCTTGTCTTGTGTGTCAGTAATTTTAGGTAGTGTGTGTGTGTGTGTGTGTGTGTGTGTGTGTGTGTGTGTGTGTGCGTGCGTGTGAAACCTCGGTTCTCACTCAGGCTAGACAAATGCTTTACCAAACAGCTCTGGCTCCAGCTACATATGCTTTGGGGAATGGGAAGCATTTCATGTTATTTGGAACAAATAAAAGGGCCTTGTATTTTGAACCTTAAGTGTCATTTTGCTCTTGTGTTTTGGGGATCTAAAGTATATGTACACCAGCTGAGTTAGTTATGTGAAGTGCAGGTGTTCACAAAAGTTGTAACAAGCCTCTGACAAAGGGCGAGAGTAATGAAAGATATGGGGGAGGTTGTTGAGACTTGGGGAGAACAAGAGCTCCACAAAGACCAAACTGAGCCGGGCACAGGGGTCTTGTAAGAGACGGTTTCTACAATCAAGGACCATGTGTGGATGTGGACTGGAACCCCCGCACGGATGGGGCCCATGATAACTTGGTGTAGGGCTGAAGACCCTATTCAGGGAAACAGGGACTGTTTCAG
>CM053759.1:23524285-23653640 GCA_028658305.1 Pachyuromys duprasi | reverse complement strand
CCTGAGGAGACATGATAAGTTGGGGTTGGATGGAAGGGAAGGAGGTCCTCCCCTGTTGGTGGACTTGGAGGGGGCGGGGAAGAAGGAGATGAGGGAGGGAGTGGGAGGGTGGGAGGGAATGGGGGAGGGGGCTACGCCTGGGATTCAAAGTACCCAACCTGTGATTGAGATAAAAATAAATAAATTAAAAAAAAAAGTTGTAACAATTATAAGGAACTAAAAGACCCAGCTCTGAAACACCTATTTTCCAGATTGGCAGAATAAATCAGTTCTACCCCTTCTCATCATTCGCGGCTATTAGCTAAGGCCAGGGCTATGTTTTTGCTGATTTTTTCCAAAGAGCTGAAAACTTGGAAAGAATGATCTGAATTTAAAATAAATCAGACTCAGGGCCAGGGATGAGAGTAGGAAGGGGTGGGGACCTCATCCATGTGTCTGGGAGCAAGCAGCAGATCATTCCTAAGGACCCGCAGGAACTGTCTTTGAGAACTAAGGCAACCAATACCAATTAAATAATTACATTTACTTTCAGTAATGGAGATTGACCCAGGAGCCACATGCATGCTCGGCCTCAGCTATCTTGTGTTCATTTATTTATTTTCTAACCTGTGAATAGGATCCCACTAAGTTGCCCAGGCCAATCTTGAACTTACTCTGTAGCCCAGACAGACCTGGAACTTGTGATCCTCCTGTCTCAGCCTCCCAGAGTAGCTGGGGTCACTGAGTTTATATTTTTAACTCACAATATTTCCAGTTCAGGAGAAAAGGAGCTGTTGAGTTTTGTAAGATGGAATTCTTCAGATGCAAAACTGGCAGACTGGGAGATCTCATTTGCATTAGCACAAAACAGCAGCAAAGCCAGACCGAGACCATATCCCTGCTCATCTCTCTGGCTGCAATCACTTTGAAGTGATTTTGAAAATTCCAACAGTGTACATGCTTTTGCTGGCCAAAGTCCCAGAAGAGATGATGATTTTCAAATGTTTTCATTGTGTTTTGGAATTAGTTTCTGTCCCGCAAGCAGACAGCTTGCTCGGTGTTGCTCTGTCTTTATTAAAGTGTGACCACTTGAAAGTGTGGAGTTTGCGTTTGCCCTGAATATTTGGTCGTGACACAGGCCGTCAGCTATGAAGCTAGCAGTGGCAGCTTTGAGGAAAAGGGACCAACAAAGCTGGAGGGCAGAGATAGGGACCCCCCACCCCAGGCCTCAGCACTTTGACTTTCACTTGCTTCATTTCCATGTATTTCTCTACATGCAAACCACTTAGTGTGCCTGTGTGCATGTGTGCCATCATTGCACGTGTCTCTTTCCTCTGTGAAAGCAGCCTGTATCTCTCTTTCTCAGTGTTCTAGAATAGACTCAACTACTTCAGTTTAAACTTTCTACATACTCAACAATGCATATTGAGTTGGGAACCTACATAGTCAAGAAAGAAACTGTCCCCAAACTAGGAGCAATCCCACAGATGAGGGTGCTGGATTTCCCGCAGAGTCTATCAAATCAGTGTTTGCCTTCTACACACCCTTCTTAGCATTAACTCAGCTCTGGATGCTAACAATAATCTTAGAAGCCCTTATCCTCTCTAGGGTCAGTTTTCCATTTACAGTTGTGTAGACTGCCCTCTGGCGGGCATCTACTGCAAATGAAGAGCCAAGTATGCTTGCTCCCTAAGGAAGATCAGGAGTTTTGCAAGTTTGAACACAGTGCCTTGGTCAAGTGCTGGGCAAGATCTATCCCTTGCCATTTACACCCCGACCTGGTAAATCAGCGCTCTCCAACGATGCCGCACTCAGGTTCTGTGTCCCCCCTCCCATGTGAGGGAGGTACTGAGCACTCGGTGTCACAGTGTGCCATGGACATTCGTGCATGGGAATCTGTTCCAGGCCCTGTTGTCTGTGCTTTTGAATATATGCACTGGAGTGGGGTTGATGTTTTACTTTGGAAGGATCCACCAAGCTTTTTTTTTCTAGGAAACTGAGTTTTTGTTTTCTACCATTTTAAATCCTTTTAAGTTCGTGTCTATGTGTGTGTGCGCCTGGGTGAGTTTATGTGTACCATGAATGTGCAGGAATCATGTGTTTACAGAGGCAAGAAGAAGGATCTGAATTCCCTAGAACTGGAGGTACAGGTGGCTGCCACTATGTAGGTGCTGGGGACAGAACCTAGGTCCTGTGCAAGAAAAATAAGTGCTTAATCCCAGAGCCATCTTTTTAGCTTCTTTTCTGTCATTTTAACTAATACCAACGTTGCATCCAGACCAAATGATTCAAAAGCATCCTGATTCTGTCTGAAGTCTAGCTCCAGAGGAATGCCTGTTAAGCCAGGTAACATGTAGCAAGCTTGGATTTTTTTTTTCCTGAGAGGCCCTGAGAGGCCATTGCATGAAGCAGTGAGTATGGAGCTTAAGTTGTAATAGAGAACTTGGGATGTTTGGGATGCTAAAATGAGAAATAGCTTCTGAAGAAAACTGCAGAAACCAAGTATTACCTGCTCAAGAGAGAGACCGCATGCGCCACAGGAATCATGGCTTTAAGAACAAGCTTGATAAAGCCCATGGGAGCCCACATCAGGCCAGCACAAGCTCTAGATACTGTCAGTGAGCCAAGAGCATGGGGTTTCCCTTACCAGGTTATCTTGGTCTTGCTCAATTCTGATCTACCCCCATCGTTCCCTCTAGAGACAGGAATGTCTATCTTGTGTCATCATGTATTAGAAGTATGTAATGTAAAAAAAATTATAGGATCCCACAGCTGAGAGTTTTTCTTGAGTCTCAAGAGACATAGGACATTTGAAGTGGAGCCTTGATACATTATATATGAACTGTGTTATGATCACAAGTGCTTAAAACACAGCATTAATTTCTAAAGAACCATGTTGCTCATGGAGGGTTAGTTCACTTTCTCCCAGGCCCCTTACATTCTTCTTCTCCCCTAAAACAACACATGCCTACTCTTTCTGTTCTTTGAACTCTTTAATATATCTTGGTTTATTTATTTGTGTGCATGTTATACACTTGTGTGTGTGTGTGCGTGCACATGCCATGGTCCATATGTGTAGGTCAGAGGGCACAGGGCATCCTGGGGAAATCAAACTCAGTTCATCAGATTTGACAGCAAGTGCTTTAGCATCTCACTGGTCCTCTGTGAATGTCTGGATGGAACAGTCTGTGCAGCATTGCTGAGACGGTCTTTGGTGGCATAGAAATATGCATGCTTTTCACACTTAGATGGTACCAGCCAACTGGCGAGAGTTTGCCCGATCTTATAAAACCTGGATTACAGAAAATAGGAATGATGTCCTCTGACACCCATACTCATCCTCACACTTCCATCAGCCGAGTCATCCTGAAGCTAAGGCAATCCTTCCAGGAGGTGGGAGAAGTTTCACGCTATTTCCCAATAATCAATACTCAAGAAGATGAGGCTGCATTAAGACACATTTGTCTTAAGGTTCTCATGATGACTGATTTGCATTCTTGAAGCTCCATCATTTTCTGGCACTCAGACACACCTTGGCCCAACGACTGGTAACCTTTCAATTCACAAGTTGGCTGTATATGGAAAAAGTGCCACTTTGCTTGCTGTTACCTACAGTAGCAGGCTCAGGTCCTCTGGGAGTCTTACAGCCTGTGGCTAAGGCTGACAATTATGCTTAATGATAAGGTTGGTTTACGGATTGTATAGCCAAATATGCAGTCTGGAGAGTTCAAAAATTCATCTTGTGGCTGCCTCTCTATTCTTCATTCCTGGACCAGCTTTCTCGGGTTACTCTCCTTTTGACCAAGTAAAGTCATAATCACAGGGAAAGGACTTCAACTAAACATCTGCCGGGGAACAAGCAAGGCTATTCTATTCACCTGCATAATCAAAGCGGTTCCTAAATTACATAGGGCACAGTGATGACCTGGAATCCAACCACGGGAGCAGTCATGCTGGAGGTCTATAACTCTTGGGAAAGAAAAAAAGAGAGAGAGAGGGAGTGACAGAAATGATGCCTTGTGGGAGGTACTTATGCCTCCTCACCACCAAGTTACTTTAGCTCAGAGACTCAGGTCAGAGCAGGTCTCTGCTCAGGTGGACACACACTCGAGGTGGCAGGGCTGAGTGGTAAACGATAGGATGGTGATGGTTTCTAAGGAGCACACCGTAGCTAAAGTTAAAATCTGCGTCTGAACTGGAATTCCCTGATGATTCCCAATTGACTAAGTGATGATTGACAAGTTTCCTTTAACGAGAGAGAGAGAGAGACAGAGACAGAGACAGAGACAGAGAGAGCGCATGGGGATCTCAGCTGCTTCCGTTCCCCCTTTGCAGAGTAGCTAGGACTGGAAATAATGTGGAGTGTGTTTCCTGAGGGAACTCAACTTTTATGCCGCCTTCTCTTCCACCTTGTAGAAGCTGACTGGTATGTCCTGGAGTAAGGGCAGCCGACAGCTTTTGAGTTGATGTATTCACCTCTCCCCCTGGCTTTCTGCCCAGTGAGACATGCTTATTTCCCTTCCCATGAGGGATGCTGGCTAAGCGACTATGGTGACTCAGGGGAGCATCCCAAAATGAGGGGAACTTGACCCTAAACAGTAGGAACCAGGTAGATGCTATAGCTGAAAAGTTTGAAGAATGAAGTGCAGGTGATGAAAATCTCTTCTTTCTGGTTAGCTGCTAGCTGCAGTGTGGGAACTCCTCCATACACGGCTCATGCCAACCCCTACCACCTCTCTGTTATCTCTTTTAAGTGTCCTTCCATCATCCCGTCTCTGTTCTGTCTTCCTGGCCCTCTGCTTTCTTCTTTTTCCTCTGCACTGATCTCTCTCTGTCTCTGTGCATCTCTCTGTGGCTCTACGTGTGTCCTTTTCTCCCCATCTCCCTCTCTACTTGCTCCATCTTTTCTTTTCTTTCTTGTTTCTTCCCTTACTTAGCTATTCCTTTATCCAGTCTTGGTCTATGATCCATGGCAGACAAGAAGAGTGGGAGGCATTCTCGCATGGCCGCAGAGAGCAGCACTGAGCCTTCTGTCAAGCTGTCTACCCATTTCATTCCTCTTCCCTTCCTTACATTTTCCTTTCCTTTTTCATTTGTATCTATGGTGCTAGAGATGAAGCGAAGGCCATGTGAATGCTGGACACGTGCTCTATCCCTAATTTACAGCCTTCCCCCCGTTGAGATGGAGTCTAGGTATGTAGCACAGGCTGTCCTGAAGTTCAGGAAGGCTCTGAGCTCTCTATCCCCTTCCTCAGATTCCTGAGTGCTGGGATTGCTTGCGTGCACCACCAAGCTCAGATTACCCATGTCTTTTTCTTCTTGTATTTTTAATGTGTGTGTGTGTATGCGTGTGCACATGTGTGAGTGCTCACCCACATATGCACATGTAGAGACCAGAGGTTGACAACAGTATTTTCCTCCATTGCTTTTAGTCTGTTTTATTTTTTTTTTAATGTGGATGCTGAGGATCTGAACTCAGGTCTTTGTGCATAGCAAGCACTTTACCCAACGAGTGATCACTTCAGCTTCTGTCATGTCTAAGTCTCAGCTTAAGCAGTATAGCTCCACAAAGCCTTTTTCTAAGAAGTGTGTCCAGATGTGTCCAAGTGTGTCCAATCACAACTTTACCTGGTCCGTATTTTTCATTTTGGGGATTCTATTCCACAATTTCTGTTTGTGTGTGATCACCTGGTTTTGTGGGGTCTTTCCACGGACAATGAAAGGCTGATGAACAATGGCCGACCCTCTGACTTCTGAGGCTGTCCATCACCCTCTTCTTGGCTCACACCATTTGCTCTCTAAGTGTGTAGATGCATAAAGAGACAAGAACAGTATCAAGCCAGTTTCTGGTCATTTGGAAAATAATGTCAAAACTCCTTAGGACAGCCTTCAACACTCAAAGTGCATCAATGTCTCTCATTTGGCCTGGCAAAACCACACATCACCCCTTTGATATGCCACTGAGTCATTTTTCACTGCACTCCATTTCACTCCCGTCCCGCTCTCTACTATCTTACTTTCCTGCACTGATGGAAAGGGATTTTCATCAATTGGATCTTGTTTTCGAAACAGCTAGTTGGTGATAAACAGCTTCTTAAAAATGCCTGAGATAGATAGATAGATAGATAGATAGATAGATAGATAGATAGATAGATAGATAGATAATATAAAGTTGGCTGGGTAGGAGGTGAGGAGGATCTGGAAGAAGTTAGAGGAGAGAAAACATGATATATATATATGTATGTATATATATATACACACATGCATATATATGGTGTTAAAAATACTAAACAAAAATAGAGAAAAGAGAGAACTTCCTATGCATGCAGAGGACCTGGGTTCATTTCCCGGCACCTACATGGTGATTCATTTCTAGATGATCCAATGACTCCTCTGACATTCAAAAGCTCCTTCATGTAAATGGTTCACATATGTATGTGCAGCCCACACACACACCTAAAATTGTACACACACACACAGAGAGAATCTATGATTCAGACAGATGAATGGTGTGTGAAGGGCTTCCCTCCCCAGGCAGTGCCCCTGTACACCTCTGGCTCCAGCTGGCTTCCTGGGAAACTCCAGTCTGTGTGTTCAGAACTGCACCAGGGTTTCCTCTGCTTTTGAAGACTGTTCAGTTAATGCTGTTCAGTTTGGGATATATCATCCACCCTTGATCTCCAGGAAAAAGACATTCTTAGTAAAACACTTGTTAGCTTTTTATAGTCCTGCCTCTTTGAGAGCTCTTTGTTTTTGTTTTTATTTTTCAAGACAGTTTCTCTGCGAAGCCTTGGTTGTCCT
The DNA here is from genome assembly GCA_028658305.1 of Pachyuromys duprasi. NCBI lineage: Eukaryota > Metazoa > Chordata > Mammalia > Rodentia > Muridae > Pachyuromys > Pachyuromys duprasi. The sequence goes on along the minus strand of CM053759.1, from coordinate 23,646,860 downwards.
GGAACTCCATCAGTGGACCGTTTTTAATCCAAAGAAATTGCAGATTGTAGAAACACACAGAGAAAAATATTGCAGACACTGTTGTATTTGTTATATGAAAAGACAAATCTAAACATAATATTCAGATGTTTGTCCAGAAGAACCTGAGGTCACTGGAGATAAAGTTAAATCTCTGTCTTTTCTTTTTTTCGCCCTTCTCCCCTGCATCAATACCTAGAACAAGCCACAATCCTGAATGCTTTCTTTGCTTACAAAACATTGTTCTGCACGGCTCAAGATTTATGCATGGTTACTGAAATTAAATGTTAAAATTGAAATCTAAAAAACAAACAACAACAATGAAAGGTGCCTTTCCTGTCTTTTGTAAGGCTGTCACAGGCTACCCCCTTTGAAGATGGTATTACAGGCTCCTTGATTTGTAGGTGATGTCATAGGATACTTCCTTAGTAGATGGTGTCATAAGATAACCCTTTAAGATGATATCTCAGGCTACTACCTTTGTAGATGGTACCACAAGCTTTGAAGACAGTGTCACAAGCTAACTGCTCCGTAGACCAACATCTTACTGGGAACACAGGAGATGTCAGTGTTGATGAATGAATGAATGAACAGTGGCAAACTCATGAAAGAAAGACATGAGCAACCAAGTCGTTGGTAGTTTGAGTGGATTTTTCTCTTCTGTTCAACTGCCTGTATATCTAAAAATGCCCCAGGATTGCACAGATAACTTGGGGCCAAGAAGGAGGGAGGTGGGGTGCCGATGCAGAGGAAACTGAGAACCCCCAGGGGCCCAACCTTCACAGGTATCTAAGTTAGAGTGTAAAGAAAACTGGGATCAGGATCACCTCATCTCCCTCACCCAATTACAGGGAAGCAGGCTCTGCCTTTCCTTTGCACTTTCTTCTTCATCTGCATGTTCTCACCCTCCATATTATGGATGTAGGTACAGCGTTTTCATCTTCTGAAGTGCCATGTCGTTGTGTCTCTTGTCCTAAAAGTACTTTATAAACCCAGAACAAGTTGTCTGCCAGGTTTCCTTTCTGAATTGCTCATCTTGCCCATTCTTGATGGCTCCCAAAGGTGTCTTTACCTCGTTTTGCTAAAATGACAAATGCACTCAGCTCCTTTTCCAAGTGCTCTGTGGTTTGTTTGTTTGCTTGTTTGTTTTTTACAGCAGAGGACGTTTACATGGACTCCTTCTGTCCTGTGTAGAGCTGCAATCTCTTTTTTTATCTGCAGACCCTCGGCTCTGAACGCGCAGTCCTGACTCCCACAGATGTCAAGTGTGTCTCACTTACTGTTGAGGGGCAGAGTGACATAAGACTGGCCTCTACCCTACAGAGTACTCTGAAGTGTGGGCCCTGCACCAGGTGCAGCAGCCACACCGAGGAGATGGTTAGAAAAGAAGAGTAGGTCAGACACTCAGTGTGGGGAGAAAGCGTTTTAACAAGGGCCTGGGGTGTTTCTGGTGACTGGGGCTGAGGCTGATGGGCATCCTTAGCAGATGAACCCTTCGAGGGACCAGTTCTTACACATTTAAGGATGCAAGAACTATACCCAGGCTTGTCCAAGTATCCCTTGCTTTGACAGGGCGATCATACACTGTGTGTAAATATTCAGGGGCAAGGTGACAGCCTGAGCTTGCTTTCAGTCTCTGATGCTCTTTCACCAGGAGAGAGAGCCGCCTGTCTGTCAACACACACACCCTGCTCTTCTTCACTGCCCTCAGCTTGCACTTAGCTGCTCTGTCCCCAACATCCAAGGGATAAGGGGAATAATAAAGACAGCACTTCATGCGAGCCAGCCTTCCTCTGGCCCCCTCTGCTATGCATGGCATTCACGTAACCTGGCCAAGCCACCCAAACCCCTGTTCTGGTAAGATTCACCTGCACCAGGCAGACAGTGAGGGATTGTTCGGAGCAAAACAGTGTGCAATCAGTTGGAGATAACAGAGGCACAGGGGTCAGGCTGGCTGCCCAGAGCATCTTTCATCTTTGACTTATATTGGTAGGGCCTAAAGTGTGGCATCAGCCTGGCCTGCCTGGTGGTCAATGGCTGCCTTGTTCTGTCCCCCCATTTATCTGCCATCTCTCTGATGTCACAGGTTTCATCTGGGTAGCTGACTTCAAAGATGCTTTTCAAATTTTTTTAATTTTTCTATTTCAAGGATAATAGCCTCGCTTTTCAAAAGCATTTTGCTCTGCAATCAAATCAAATATTCTTAAACGGACTGGGCCAACTTAGCCCAGCCCAGGCGCAGAGGTTCCCAAAAGGTGGCCAAAACTTGGTGCCAGGTCCGACAGGTGGACAAAGGGAAGCTGTGTTTTCTGTCCACTTCAATTGTGTTCTTTTCTCAAACCTACCCTTGTCCTGAGATTTACAAAACAGAAATCATTTCTTGTTATTGTCTCTTCTCCGAGCACATCAACTCAACTGAAGACAACTCCCCTAGGATATCCACAGTGCTCTTCTAGGGAGTATCTGGGAAATGGAGTTAAACAATTTGGATCGCTTTGTTTTCTAATGGGTTAACTTTGAGCCCATGGGGAAAGCTCTGGCCTTCACACCATGTAGACTTTGGTTTTATTAAGCTTAAACCTGTATGTAGGAGGTAGATTCTATCACTTTGTGGTCTGATTGTGTGTGTGTGCGCGCCTGTGCACGCGCGCACGTGTGGTCTTTTCAGATTCTGCTGTAGCCTCAGTGACTGGATGCTCCATTGTGGGTTGCCTGGATCCCTTGGGGAGACCTGATCAGGCTGAATCAGCAGGCACAACCTGGGTCTTTCTAAGAGAGGAACATTTTCCCAGTGGATAATAATAGCTAACCTAAGTTGGAAAGTGCCAGTTTCTGTACACTGAACTAAAGAGATTATGTGCATTTTCTTATTGAAAAATCATTAAATTCCTATAATATAGTATATCAGGTTTTTAAGTTAATTTATTGTGTGTGCTTGTGTACATACATATGGAGACCAGAGGTTAACCCCTTGCCTCTTGGTGTTATTGCCTAGGAGTTATCCACATTATTGTTATTATTACTATTGTTATTTTGAGGCATGGTGTCACACCCGGAATGTCCCAATTTTGCCAGATTTGATGGACTGTAAGCTCCAGGGGTCCTCCTGTATCAGCTTCCTGTGTGCTGGGCTTGCAAGCTCATGCCACCATGCCCAGCATTTTAATGTGGGTTCTGGGAATTGAACACACACCCTCACACTTGTACAGCAAGCACTTTAAAGACTAGCTATCACTTAAATCCATCATTACTGCATTTTTTGGTTGAGAAAAATTAAGGATCAAAGAGAGATGAGAACTCAGCTTATGTCTGTCTTTCTCCAGAGCCAGGACTCTTAGCTATAGTATTTGTTTTTCTGTTGAGTGAGTTGATATCATCATATCTGAGCAAAGGGAATTACAGAGAAGAGAAAAGGGAGGACCATTATTTCTGATTGGGGAATATTTTTATCAACGCATCAGAAAATGCAATTCTTCAGTCACACATGAGTTTCCAACCCTTCCTTCTACCACAGGGTCTTTTTTTCCCTTTGTTTCCAAGACTAAGGAGGTTCCTGCATCTTCCCAGTGGGACGACACAAGATTCTGTTGCTCATTTAGGAGATGAGGAGTTGGGGGGTACTGGCCCCAGGTGATGTCTGAGGAGCTGGAAACACACTCAACTTTACATGCTCTGTCTTTCAGCATTTAGATTTCATGGGACCCAAGAGTATAGGGTAAGCTTGGACACACGCTGTATCTAGGAATCTAATTTCAAACTTTGGAGGATTGGAGCCAGTAAGATGATTCAGTGGTTGAGAGCACCTGTCACAAAATCTGTTGTCTGATGACTTTATTTCCATTCCTGGGACCCATATGATGGAAGGAGAGAACTGTCCTCTGATCTCCATAGGCATGCCATTTATGGCACACACACACACACACACTACACATAAAGCACACATGCACACGCACAAATAAATACATATTTTTTAAGTTGCGAATAAAGTTCAAAGACAAGATAGAAAAAAATTTCACATATAAGATCAAGGGGAGGAGACTCATATACATAGAAGTTCTCTCACAAAGATCTCTCTTATAGAAAGAAAAAACAGAAAATAATGCACAGAAAAATGGAGGTAGTTCTCCCACAGGGAAGGAGTCCACGAGTTCAGACATAAAGCACAGAGAACGGTGAGGGTACCAAGAGTGATGGACAACACCCATAGGAGTCGGGTTGTGAGGACGACTTACAAGGAAACCCAACGGTTTCAGAAGATGGAGCAGTGGGTTTCTATCCTTGATGTTTTGAGCAAGAACAAAAGCCACAGCTGTTAAGTCTCCTGGTCAAGCTCAATATTGGGATGGTAGTAGGACATAGAGATTCCTTATGGTGTGTGTGTGTGTGAGATGTGTGAATGCAAGTGTATATACGTGTTTGTGTATGTGTGTGAGAGAGAGAGTAATACTGTGTGCGCATACAATAGTGCATGGTTATACAAGTCAGAGGACAACTTTTGGGAGCTGGTCTCCATCTTCCCAATTGTCTGAAGCTGCCTGCCGGTTTACTGAAAGCTCTCTTATCTCTGCCTCAATTTCCCAAAAGCGAGGTAGGACTGCAGAAGTTTATACTGCTGCATCTGACTTTTTCTGGGGTTCTGGGGATCCAAGCTCTGGTTGTCTGGCTTATTCAGCAAGCACCTTTACCCAACCAATCATCCCTCCATCCAGCATCTGTAATTTTTGAAAGAGGATTACACCAGGAAGTAATGTAAGTCTGGAGAGGGCGTGAGGAGTGAAGGAAATCTGTGATCCCCTGCACTTCTGTAACTCTCCTTAGAGGAACAATCGGCTTATGAACTGGCCAGCAAGGCTCTCAGTATCTTTTGAGGACACCTGGAGGCAGTGGCCATTGGAAGGATGATTTTTGAGCTCTTGGATATAGATGCCATGACCTCAAGATTACATTGTGACTAATATGAGCAGATGATGCCAAGCCTGGCATTGTCAATATTGAATGAAATATTCAACAGACACACATGGCTTGAAGTTAGGGGGACTAACTAAGATGCTAGATGAGAGGATCAGAATCCCAAAGGTACTAGAAGATTAAATTAGCATCAAGTCAACAGCTGTTCCAGGACAGACTAGAGGAAAGGTAGCCTGATCAGCATAGGCTTTTAGGTAAACTTAATGAAAGCCCAGGATATAATATCATTGCCCAAAGTGTTAGCACAAGTTCTGTCTGCATAAATGGAAATAAAAAGTTAAGGACCCGGAAAAGAAGGAAACCAACATATGCTAACACCTTCTTTCTACAAATGTTTTCAAAGATATTACCTTGTTTCCTTATAACTTATATATTTTTATTCGTATTTTAGCAGATGAGTCCGGTGTTCAAGAGAGAGAATGCTAATTAATTTCCTCAAGCTCATATACCCAGGAAGTGGAAATGTCAGAGTTCATACTCGGGTCACTTTGCTTGCAAGGCTCAGGTATTGCCACTGCCTGACAATGAGGCTTGTGGGAACACTTGGGGTTCAGTTTACACGGGGTAAGGATGAGAGGTGAGAGCCTTACTCTCTAGGAGGATATGATAACCTGGGCTGTTTTCTGGAGGTGAATCCCTGTATTCCACTCTGAAGCTGCTTCAGGGCATCAAGTTTTCCCCGATCAGGATGGGGAACAAAATATAATGACTTACAGTCAGGAGAACCTTCCTGCCCCAAATGGTGGCAGTACTTATGAATAACTGGCACACTAAAGATTTCAGGGGCTTAAGCAGCATGTCCAGCAGCTGAATGTCTGCCAGGGGGCGGGGAGGGAAGGAAGTAGAGGCATCTTGTTTATTCCAAGAACAGATCTAGAGGACTAGGAGAAGTTACTAGGACACAGCCTCCTGCTATGTTTTAAGTCTCACATGTACTCAAGAAAAATTGTTCCAGTTTTGTTTGCTTAAATAACACCCATTTATTTATGATGCACTTCTGTAGATCATAAGTTTGACATGGGTCTCATTGAACTAGAGCCAAAATGTCCCCATGGTTCTAGAATGCTTTTTCTCTTATTCCTCCAGCATCTACAAATGACATATTTTGGTTTGCTGCTTCTTTTGTCCACAGCAGTAACACTAAATCTCTCTGCATAGTCACAGCTTTCTTGTATATGAAGACTCTTAGCTTTGAAGGATACAGGATTATTCAGTTGGGTGCACACAAATAACAAGCATGGTCTCCCTACATCACGGTGCTTAAAGCTTTTCATCTACAAACTCTCTTTGCCATGCAAAGTAACTCATGCAATGTCTTTTCATGGCATCATTAAAAGACTGCTGTACTTCCTACCATGCATTCAGCACAAAAGAGAAGTATTTATAAAGCCGTATAGCAAAGAAGTGGGCTTCATTGACACCCTGATCTTGAAAATAACTCCACATGAAATGGACCCTTTCTCATGCTGGTACTGCAGATTGGACTCCAATACCTCATGGGAAGTTGACCAGATGCCTTTATGAGGCTGCTTCAACCCTAGCACAACCGTTCTGTCAAAGCAAATGGCATAGTGTGTTGAATAATGTCCCTCCAGAACTGTTACTCACTCACACCCTCAGGATGTGATCGTATTTGAAAATGGGATCTCTGCAGACACAGTTAGTCAAATGAAATCAGGCTGGATCACGGTGTGCCCTAAACAAGTGTCCTTACAAAAGAAGCAAGGCCCTCGGAAACAGGGTGGAGAAGTTAAAGTGAAGATGAAGCAGCACATGGAGGGAGAGATCACAGAGTGCCAAGCACAGGTGGAAGCTACCAGACGGGAGGAGGAGGTTGGGAGGATTCGATCAAAGGCTGAGAGGAAGCTTCCGGTGCCTTGACTTCAGAATCCAGGACTCCAGGATCTCACTGTGATTTATGTGTGGCTGATTAAGTTTGGCTGTCTGGTCAGAACTCTTCCAGAATCCTCCTGTCTTTGCCTCCCCAGCACTGGAATTCCGAATGCACACTACCACCATGCCCAGCTTTTTTTTATTTTTATTTTTTCAGAAGGTCTAGGTTTGCAAGCTTGTCCAGAAGGCTCCTTACTGGTTATACTATGTCTGCTGTAGGTTAAAATTTTTAAATAGAGAAGTAAGGGTAGACCTTGGGACAGTAAGATTTGGATGTAAAGGAAGGAGTTAATCCATGCAGAGATTGGCCAGAGATAGGCAGCACGAAAGTTCTGGGGCAGGAATAATGTTAATATGTTTAAAGAAAGGTGAGGTTGCGTGGCTGGAACAGAGCAGTGTCCAGAGAGGTGGAGGACGAACACAAATGATGGTACAAGAAAGGAGCATGGAGATAATGAAGGACTTTGCGGTGTCTGAAGAATTTATGCTATTGATACATACGATGGAGTATAAATTATGGAGGCTGAGGATCATGTTAATTCCTAGGTGAACCTGGTCTGTATAACAGAGAGATTTGAAAAGTCCTTGTTCGATAAGTGTTGATCGAATGTTTCCAAACATTTTTTTTCCCATGAAGCAGTAACAAAAGCACAGGAGCGGCGTGCTCAAGACTTGTCCTCTGCCTCTGCTCTCAGTTGCTTCTTGGTGGCAAGGAAGGACAGAAGGCTGGTTTACTTACAGGAATCCCTTGTCACCAGCCCTGAGCTGCATCTTGAACAAGATTTGAATAACAGCATCCCTTCCATGCATGCAATGAGAAGAACCTAGAATGTACAGCAGTTACAAGCTAGGTAAATCTTCTCTAAGAAAGTTCTGCTACTCACCGTTCTGAAACGTCTTTGAGCCCTTGATTTTTCATTATTATTTTTACCTTAAGTTCTAATTCCAACCTCTTTTCTTCTATCCCAGCACCTGCTCTGGGCCCTACAGAGGGCTTTTTCATTTGAGAGCCTAAAAAAAAAAAATGAAATCCTGATCCCTTCAGAGGCTTAAACCCACTTTATAATCTCAAGCACTTAAAACCAGGGGAATCAAGCCAAATGCTCAGTATCTCGTCCATCTTGAGCTTAGCAAGGCAGGTTTTCCTGACCTGAATCCAGGCAGAGAAGGACTTATTTGCAAAGCAGACCCACCTGTCCATGACTAAGAGCCTCAGGACCACACCCCAAATCTGTCAAGAGAGAATCTTCTATCTCTAGGGATGAAGACGATGTATTTTATGTCTCCTCATTGATTCTGACACAGATGTCCCACGGACTTTGTTCACACAACTTTCTAACAAGACTGTGCCTTCATCTGCAGTTTCCTTCCTATTTATATTAAAGTTTTGGTGTGTGTGTGCACGTGCCAGTGCATGAGCATGAGCATGTTTATGTGTGTGCATGAAGAGGCCACCTTTTGTTGGTTTGAGGCAGAGTCTCTCTTTGAGCATGGAGCACAGCAGTCTGGCTGGAACGGCTGGCTGGCCAGTGAACTCTGGGAGTTATCCTGCCTCTGCCTCCCCAGCTGTGTGGTTAGAGGGGCACACTGCCACCCCTTGCTTTTGATGTGAATGTTGGGTGTTGGGTATGTGTTGCCAAGCTTGTGTGTGTGTGGTGAGCTTGTCCTGACTTCTGTGTTCTTTGCAGTAGTCAAGACGGTAGGGAATTTATTGTGGAGATGCTGTGAGTGTAGACACCTAATGTGGATATTTAGCAAGATTCCCAGACAGGTGCGTACTTTACAGCTGTTTCTTCACAATTGAAACATTCTGTCCCAGAGAGAGGGAGGAGGCTCCTTAGACCCACGAGCCTAAGGAAACTTCAGAATCTCAGTGCTCATTTCTCCAAGCCTGAGCACTCTGCCCTGAAGGGAGGCTCAGGCAGTAAACAGTAAACTTCATATGTCTAGGAAAGTTCCTGAAACTTACAAAGTTCACAAGGTGAGTCTGCAAAGGAATCTGCCAAGGAGTAACACTGCTAAGGAGTAGAGATTCCGTTATACCTGGGCTTGTTGTCAAGGAGCCACCAGGAGTTCCAGGGATGGGCCCCTTCAGGAGTCGGATTTTCAGTGATGCAGCCGTCTTTCCTAATTGTGATTCTGCAGTGGTTCAACTATGCTAGATTTGTGTGGGATGTTCCTTTGGTCTGTTGTTGGTGCCCTATCTGGGATGAATAGATGTTTGTTCACATCTTTTCATGAAAAGTCTCACAACACTCAAAAGTTCCAAGACTCACAAGGCCCATCTCCAAGGTTACAAATGAAGTACACAATTGCTGGGAGGAAGAGACTTTGGGGAGCTTCCTGCTTGTGCAGGGAGATCTAGAGGTGCAGCTTTTGTAATTTGTCCTTTGTGCTAATTAGGCTTTCAGGTGACGTGGCTACCCTTGTGCACCCATGTTTCTGGAAGCAGCCCCAGTAACTCCATTGCTTGGCCAAACTATATTTCTATAGAATTGTTTCATTGGTCTGCTATCAGCACCTTGTCTGGGGAGAACAGACATTTGTTCACACTTCCCAAGAAAAGTCACAAACCTGTGTGTATCATAGCAGATACATGCATTTGTGTTACGGTCATATTTGCACAGACCTGTTGTTGGATTTTACCAATAAACACTCTCAGCTGTCAGATGCTGGGGTGAAAGCCTGCTAGCTCAGAGAGGCAGAGAAAGCACCCAGCTGACCTTCCTCAGCCAAAGTCCCCAAAGAAAAAATGCTCCTCAAACAGAATGTCCCTCCCTTCTACTTCCTGTGCGTCTCTCTATCCATTCTCTGGACTTCCTCTTAGTCTCTATCACTTTTTTCCCCTGAGGTTCACTCCCTATCATCTGCTTGCTGGCTTCCCCTCTTGACCTATGGTTGACTTTATTTAATTTGGTTTACACTGTTCAAGCAGAAAACTCTTGGATTAAAGGTGTGTGCTAGGACTGAACCACACCATACCTAGAATCAGGTTTTTCCAGTTAACAGCACAATCTTGGGGTTCACAGTGTATCCAAATAAACTGCAACACAGATCCATGCCATTTGTACACCTTGCATCCCCTTAAGGTTATGGTTGTAATGAGTGAACCCAACTGACTTTTTATTCTTAAAAAGTATTCCTGAGGAGCCTATCATGCACATCCTCCACAGCCAGTGGCACTCAGGCAGGCGGAACCGGCACCATGAGCAAGAACAGAACATTTTTCACTGATGAAAAGCAAGGTCTGTGCTGTACTCTGAGAATTCACAGCTCTTCTTCCATGTGTCATGGAAAATCTTCAACGTATTTTTTTTTCAGCAAATGTGCCCATGACCTACCCATGCACCTCTATTACCTTAGATGCCCTTTGTTTTAGAAGTGTTGAGGTGATGCAAGGGGGAGCTGCGCTTTCTTCAAGCTGTACTTTCTTTTTCGTAGAATTGTGGCACATATTCCCATGACAGCTGGGCAAAGATTCCCTGAGCACTGCTGAAAATTCTTAATGATGGCATTATTAATGGGGCTTTGCCTGTGAGTGTATGTGAGTGTACGTGTAGGTGTGTATGTGTGATATTTACATGCACGCATGAGCATATTCACACCCATCTACCCACAGAAGTACTCATTATAGTTAGGGTGTTTTTACTTTGTTCCACCTTCGCAATCATAAAAAGAATAAGAGGTGTGTGTTTTTATATCGTTCTGGTAACAACAACAACAACGAACCCCTCAGCTTGTGTCTTCCTCTAATTTCACAGCTAAGAAGAGGAGAAATCTGAATTTGAATCAATTTCTAGCTTCAAATTGAAGTCTCTCTTGTGTGTATTATTGTTGCTGTTTTCACATTCTTGGACCATTCACACATGCACAGTGCTCCATCAGAGGGGCATGGTCAGTTGCTATAAACTTGCCCCCTGCTCAATATGGAGGAAAGATGAGGCTGGCCCTGATATTTTCTGCCAAAATGTTCCATATGATTTCGTGTGGATGGGCACCTGACTTTTCACATGGGTTTTACTGTCTTCCTACAGGTACCACTAAGGATGCTGTTTGTCTGTGGCCGTCACTGCCATCTGTCATCTGCGTTCACCAGGGGTGATGGCTACTTGTGGCTGAGACAATGATGTTTGTACATTGTTTTTGTTGTTGTCTGGTTTTGCCCTTACAAAATGAGCCATCTTTAAAAACTGGGATTTGGGTGTAATATATATATAAAAAGACTTATTTTGCTTAGGACAAACCAAAAAAAGCAATGAGAATGCTTCACAGTCCCCCTAAAACACATACTCATGACATGGTGTCATTTACAGTAATGATTTACATAGATTAAGCCTGGAAGCTTCAAACGTACTCGTCGGGATAATTTTGCCTTTATGAGATGTCACCCTGAGGTCAAGAAATAAATGTCAGAGGCACCTAGAAAAGCAAGCTGAAAAGGTGAGGGGCATGAAGTCGTGCCTCTGGGGTGACTGGGGGTGCTCCCAGCTCTGACAACAGCCTGCCCCTTTTGTCTTCCTCAGTGTGCGTGTTGGGTTGGGGCGGGGCGTGTGCAAACACCCTGAAGCCCGCGGTCATTAACGGGGTACCAGCTGCTCTGTTTTTATTGCTGTCAGTCACAGTGTCCGCCTCTGCCAATGTGCAGAGATGCGGCCTCCGTGATCGGAGCGCAGGGTTGCCCGGCTGCGTTTGCCTTCTTCACTCTGCCCTTTTCTATCTTCCAAGAGCTGAGACTGCCAGTTCCTCCGACGCTGCGAGCCGCCCCTCACACAACCGATGTCAGACAGCGCCACCTGCTGACCTAACGAGGGATGTTTGCCATCACAAAGCTGTGGCCATCTAACCCAAGCTAGCTGGCCAGCCAGGCCGCGCCATGTCCACGTCAGCCTACTGTAGGACCCATCTGCAAAACTCTATCACAAAAAGAAAAACGGTTTGGGGTGGAAACAGACAGCGGAATGGCGGCTTCCAAACAGTGGGAGCTGGCAATACTTAAAAATTATTATTTGGAGAGGGAGTTTCCATTTTACAAAATAAAGGATTTGCAGCCAGGGAGTGAGTGCTTGCCACCAATCCTGGTCACCTGAATTCAACCCCTGGAACTATTTTCTGTTGGCTCACACACATGGGTCCTGGCACACATGTTTACACAAGCATATGTGTGCGTGTTTTTAATAAAGGGTTCTGGAACTACATGGTGGTAATAGCTACACAATACAAAGAAAGGTATTTAGTATCATGGACTATATGTTGATTGTAAATTTTATGTGTTATCATAAAAACCCATATATAAAAATAAATAAAAGTATTAAATGAGGCATTTCACTAGATCATTAAAAACAAAGGGATAAGTGAGTAAACAAACAAATAAATGCAATTTGAGAACCTCCCAGATCAGCAAAATTCTTCATCTACAAAAACCTTTCTCCATATCTCATTACCCTTGACATTATGGAAGGACACAGTCTATACACTTAGGGAAACCACAAAATGATAATAAGAAGAAAAGACCCCGTGTCATGAGAGCTGAGCTCTAGTTCCCAAGTCTTCAGCCAGCTGTGCCGGGAACTAATTTCTCTGCGCTGACTTATTCACTCAGCTATTATAAACAGAAAGATCTGAAAATTATTTCAGCATCAAGAATCAAATTCAAATATTCCTTTTGAGGAGAACGATTTGACGCTTTTACAAATATCTGCTTCTTATTTGACTGTGTGTGTATGAGAGAGAGAGAGAGAGAGAGAAAGAGAGAGAGGGAGAGTCGGTAGGGAGGGGTGTAGAGCAGAGATGTCTGTCTTCCCTGATAACTCTCCATCAGTTTTTGAGACAGCTTCTCACTGAACCTGGAGCTAAGTGGTCAAGAGCTTCAGGGATTCCCCACCCCCAACCCTGAGAATAGTGCTGTGGTTGCAGATGCCACCAGCTTTTTGTAGGTGTGCTAGGGATTGTAAACTCACATGGTGTGACAGGCACTTGGCCAGCTCAGCCATCTTCCTAAGCCCGCCTCCAGTACAGGCCTTATTCAAGGAGAGGACACAGAGGAAAAGTAAGTGCGATCATTTTCACATCAAAGCCTAATGCAATAGTGGTTTATTAAAATGGTTTGTCGGCTTTCAATCAGCTTTTCATCAAATGAAATGGAGCAGAAACACGTGTCTGAGTCACATTCTCCTGGGAAGTGCTGTTGTGTTTCCTTCGGGATGTCCACATTAGCTCTTGCCCCTTTAGTATGAGAATCCAAGTAAGAGGAAGCAGGTGAGATGTTCCATAGGGAGGGGAGGAAGGCATGACCACAGCCTCTGAGCTGGTAGATGCCAGTCGCCTCATGTCCTCCACACCATGACATGTCCTGCCTGAATAGCATCTCTTTTCACAAGTCAGATGCGCCTTACGGCTAGGGGGTATTGGCTCAAGAAACTAAATGGACAGCAAAAATAATCATTACTAAATTTTCTAGACTTTAAAGAGTATTTTCATGAAACATTCCCATCCAACCTAAGGCCTTATTTGATGTCTGCCCCTACATTTCACTCTGTGATCTAGTCAGTTGGCAATGGGACACTTGAACTCAAAAATGTATGTCTGGGATGTTCTCTACCATGCAGTGGACTCAGACAGTGTCCTTATGATTTTAAGATCCGAAGAGGGTTTTATGGACTCATATATTTCCTAACACATATAATATGACAATGGTCTAACGTTATAATGATAATGTGAGAAATTTACCCAGGCTTTGAGATGAGTGCTAGTCCAGACAGGTTAAATGATGTAATGAAACAACTCAATATTTAAACATAACAAAATAAGCCTTTTAAAACTTCTTGTTAATTTTTTGTCTTCCTTGGAAGCTCTTTCAAAATGTCTTCTACACCATGTCTCAGCATAGCTTAAGTAGAGTTTTCCTTAGAAGGAGGTGCATGGCTTTTAGCAAATTTGGGGTTTCTTCAGACTTGGACATTGATAACAACACAATTCCTTACTGGATTCATCCACAACCAACTATATTCAGCAGAACATTCTCTTAAGATACTTTCAGTTCAGCTACTCGTGGGGCTTAGATAACGAAGCCAAAGTAATCATTATGTAGCAAAATCAATAGGCTATTTAAGGCCTAAACTATTTAATTAAATAATAACTTGTTTTATATTATTTGTTGAGCTAGTGTTGGGTTTTAAAAGCAGAATTGGAGAGATGGAAATGCCAGTCAGTTGGTAGCATACATGAATGGCACACATGAAAGCCAAGGCTTTCATTTTAACACTGCACAACAGGGCATGAAGATGAAGACTTGGAGAGCTTCAGGCCCACCTGAGCCACATGAGATTCAAGCAAGCAAACAAACAGAAAAACAAAAGCAAAATCCAAACTAGCAACACCCAGAAGTATAAAGTTAAAAGTGATCAGCAGTTTTCAGAACCTCCCAACAGAAAGTGGGGCAGTGTTCAGTGGTTTGCGTGAGTTCTGTCACTCTGTTGTGAGCAGAACTAGCCGTTACACCTTTCTGCCCCGTGAAAGGGCACCTCTCAAAGGGATCTTGGTTGCTGTGGTGGAATCCTCTGCTGGTTGCAGAATTACTTCGTAGATACTATTAATTGTTCACCCCTTAAATAGCGCAAACTGTAAAACACTCTATTTCCTCAGCAACTAACGTGCACAGTCTCACGTATAGAACAGTCTGGGCTCAGGCACTCCAGGTTCACATAACAACAGTTCCATGAGGTTGCCAAGGGACCAGGCCCCTCCAGGTTTCCGCTCCAAAGTCCTGGAAAGTGTCTGCCATCCTCCAGGCCCGGCGCAGGCCCCATGGCTGCAACCAGTTGTCAACTCTTGCTGCTTTCCTTTTAAGAGACTACTCAGAAGTAGCCCCTGTGTGCTCATGTGAAATGTTTGATGGAGGCTTGCATCACTTTTAGCCATCCTCTAGCCAACTCATCCAGATAAACAATCAACTAACATTTTTTTAAGATCTGATCAAAGACTTTCTAACTCCCGTGGCTCTGGGTGCAGGGCAGGAGGATGCTGTGTCATGAAACAGAATTTCTTGGTGGGGAGCAGGGGACGCGGCCTGTGAGGATAGCAAATTGGCAGGTAGTTTGCTCCTCGGCCTTGCGCACACGTCTAATGGTACAAGTTGCCCTAAGATAGAGATCTGAGAACACACTGGCTCACGTGAGAACATGTCTTTTCTCATGTGGCAGTGTGATGGTATTTGGGTGTGGGTACTAATAGGGTAGTGTAGTCCTCTTAAATGGTACCTGTTGTTCTCATGTGAGTAAAGTGGTTGCCGTTCCCCCCCACCCCCGGGTTTTCAAGATGACCGGGGAGCATATTACCTGATTCTCTTGATGGTCCCTGAAGTATTGCAGTTCCCCTCACATTCCACAGGCCACTGTGGCTCAATATGGCCACACTAAGTGTCTGGGTCACCAGCTGAAATGGCTTCTGTGGAAGCAGGGACATTGTGGATCAACTAGCCTCTCTTGGAGTCATTTTCACTGTTGAGTCACAATCATTCCTGGATGGCCGGACGGAATCCAGTTTCTGAACAAGTACATTTTAGCAGCAACCCCTGGACTGTAGCAAGCTCCCTGTTTTACAGCTGGTGAGGGGGCCATAGCACAATGAAGACTAGCAAAGCCACAGGTCTGAGTCTTTAAGCGGTAACAGAGGCAAACGTGTCACCACAGGAGTGAGTACTGCCCAAGCCTATGGCACTGTGGGAGGACTGTTCCTCCCCATCATACTGGCCTTATGAGTGGACTCTGGTGTCCTGCAGACCCAGCACTTATTCCACACATCATTTGTTTTCTCTAGCTGTGTAGTCACGTCAGGATGCCTTCTAAGAGAAAGGTTTACATTTCGAAGGAGAAAGCCTTCGTTGTGGTGTCTTTCATCGCCAACAGCTCAGTTTGCATCAATGAATGTTTCATGGAGAGTAAGGAATTAGCACTGGCCCCGAGAAATGGGCAGATGAAGTTCCCTCCTTCCCAGCCCCCACCTTCCTGTCTTCTCTTCCTGTTTAAAACAACAGCTCTATTGAGATATATTTAACATAGCATAAAGTTCATCTATTTAAAAAGCAAAGCTCTTTACTTTAATGTCTTTAAAGTCTCTAATATATTCAGAGTTTCGTAACCATCTTTATAATCAGTTTTGGGATAGTTAATAACCATTCCTTAAAATTCATCTCATTGAAAATCTAACCCTAATTCCCCCTCCTTTCATTTTGGGAAATACTACATTCTGTCTATATTTTTCCCTATTCTGAACATCCCATGAACTAGAATCATCCAATATGTGAATTTTGAAAAAAAAAAAAGATTTCTTTCACTTAGCCTATTTTTTTCCAAGTCTCATCCCTGGATTAATCTGTACTAGTCCATGTATTAATCTGTCATTTCTCCCTACAACCAAATAATATTTATTATTTTGTAGATGCGACACACTGATCAGCTCTTGGACTACTAGGCATTTGAGATGTTTCCACCTGGGCGCCTCTGAAAGATGTTGCTATGAACATTCACGTGCAAGTTTCATTGCAAATGAGCTTTCAGCTCTCTTAAATACATATCTAGGACCGGGACTGCTAGATCATGCTGTAACTTCCAGCCTTGTGATGATCTGTCAGGTTGTTGATCAAAGGGTGCCTATCATGCATAATCCCACCTGTCTTGTATGAGGTCTAATTTTGCCACAAGCTGGTGGACATTCATTAGCTTTTCTTTTTATTCCAGCCATTCTGACAGTTGGGAGGCAGTGTTTCACAGGCTTTGATTCGCATTTTTCCTGGTGGATGGTGACGGAGACCATCTCTTAGTATTATTGCTGACTGTTTACATACCTTCGTTTAATGAATGTCTATTTAGGTCATTTTGTCATTTTAAGATTGCATTTTCTGTCTAAAATTCTGTTTGGGGCATTCTTCACATAATCTAGATACAACCCTTTTTCAGATATATGGTTGAAAATATGTTCCCTTAGCGCCAGGTGGTACTTCAGCTCTGCTCCTGATTCTGAGATATACCTTTTGCTTTCTTGATTTTATTAAAGACAGGTAGGTTTCAGGCAGAGGTGATGCATGAATACAATACTAGGACAAATTTGATTCTAGTAAACAATGCAAATCATCCTAGGTGATGGACAGGTGTCCATGGGCTTCTCAGTTTCTGTGAATCCTTTTGGGTAGAAACAAGAATTTGGCTCATTAAATCAATCAAGATAGCATTATTTTGCTGCATTTTCTTCCTAAGTGTGTTAACAAAATGTTTGAGTCAAAGGGATATGTGACATGAAAAACTGCCCCTTCAGTTTCCTGACCACCCACCTATTGTACGTGGTTAGAATGGATGAGGATGCCAAGGTCATGTATACAGTTCTCTCATGCTTGGTATTTCCGGAGACCAGAAGTATCCTTACCCTAATTCCTGGCCACGTGTCTGTTTTCCCCTTACTCTGCCCCACAATCTCCCCATTGCCTGCCTTTCCTGAATGCCTGTTGGAGTCTCCATCTTGTTTTCCTGAAAAACGAGTTGGAAGGCTAAGGATTTCTAAGCAGGATTCAGAATCTTAGCCGAAGCAAATGGGGGGTGGTTGTGAGTGCCCAACGTGGGAATAGCTGGGCACATGGCTGTGGTATGTCTTCCCTGTAATTCAGTGGGCAGACCCTCCCCGGTTCCAAAGGGCTTTGCTGGGCAGGGTCTGTCAGTGGGGCGTTCTGGCGGAGGGCTGCCAGAGAACAGGAGCAGATGACAGGACCACAGGCGGTCTGTCCCCTTCTAGGGAATAAGGCAAGGGTTCCTTTAACACAATGTGACAACTAATCTCTCTATAGCCTCTGACTGAGAGGTTTTAATTACTACTGTGAGGCACACACCTGATTTCTCCATACACACCATCAGCCGGGGCGTCCAGGTGGCTCCTCAGCACTGTAGAGAGTCAGTCAAGTTGATCCCGACGCCTTCTGCTCTCCTCTCACTTTGCTCCTTTTCCGTGTTGCTCTCTCCTTTCAATACCTTCGGATTCATGAGGAGGGCTTATTGATGTTATCGTTCGAACATAAGGCTGAGCCCTTCAGCTCTCCTTCCCCCTCTCAGCTGCGCCGGTGACCCTGGTGGTCACAGGGAAGGAGGCGTTGTCACAGTTCGGCTGAGGTTCTGGATGAAGACGCCGGAGAGGGAGGGAGGGAAAGGTGTGGGCTGTGATGGAACGGCATCGTGCAGAAACAGCAGGACTCACAAGCACAGGAGCAGTGGGGGTGGCACACATTTCGCAGGGGCCAGATTTTGAGCCCTCACCACAACAGAGCCATCTGTGTCATGTGCACCTGCATCACCATCGTGTCACAAACGACCGAATATTTGGGAGCATCAGGATGTTCCATTGAGATTATTGTGTAGTCTGCAAGTGTGTGCGCGCGCGCATTTTGTGTGTGCACGGATGCACACGGAGGCCAGAAGTTAGACCTACGTGTGTTTCTCATTTTGGCTTTTATTTTTCTTTGAGTTTGTCTTTTGTTTGATTCGATTAGGTTTTTGTTTTGGTTTTTGTTTTTGTTTTGTTTTGTTTTGTTTTTGAAACCAGGTCTCCTGCTGGGACCTGAGGCTCACTGAGGAGGCTAGGCTGACCGTTTCCCAAAGGGTCCTCAGCCCCTTCTCCATCTTCCAGGCACAACAATGATATGCATGTTCCCCCTCCTGGCTTTTTTTTTTAACACAAACTCAGTCTATCTCAAGTCCTCATGCTTGTGTGTAGAAGGAAAATCTTATGTATTGGATGAATGTAGCACCTGTCAATTATAAATCTGATGGCCTATAGATTAGGCAGGAAACGGTGGGCAGAAAGGATTCTGGTATACAGCCAGGTGTTCGAGGTTCAGCCCACAAGGTGTGAGGAAAATGAATGCATAGTACTTGAGTTCAGGCAACCAGCCACATGGCAGAATGTAGATTAGAATAAATGGGTTATTTTAAATTATGAGCTAGTCAGAGAAGAGCCTAGATATATGGCCTAGCTAGTTGTATAATATTTAATGAGTCTTATGAGTCATTATTCTGGGACCAGGAGACAGGAGGAAAAACCACCTAAAACATGTCATTCTACTACAGTTGTGTGATAGGCATTTATTGACTGCAGATCCCTAAATTATGTATCTGTATTTACATATGGGATTATGGCAAAGATCACCATTTATAAATGCTACTGCCTCAGGGCAAAACTATATTGCAAATGATGTCAAGAAAAGTCTCAGAAAACACAAATGCCAACCATGCATAACTTATTTGTGCATAGTAAAGCCAAGATCTTCCACTGTGAATCCATTACCCAGCAGTATAAAAATAGAGACACCTGTTGATGTCAAGAGAGAAGGTGTAAATTAAAGAGGAAGAATATGAAATAATTATCCTGATGCCACCCTGTCCAGAGAAAGATCAACACAGGGCATTTCTTTGTGAACTCTAGTAAATCTGGGGGAGGGGAATAATTTCTTCCCAAAGTTCTCTTCAGCACATGGGCTAGGGGATGACTGGAAATTTGTGACTCTTCCCTTCCTTTAAAGCTTCTCAGCAGCCACAGACTATGACCATTTTACAGATAGGAACTGACAAGGGACCTGTAAGCTGCCACTAACAGTTTTGACCCAAGGGAAGCTTTATCTCCCTGATTCATCGTTCTAGACACGCTTGTGCGGAGTTCAAGCAGCCTTCCCTCCGAGCACTCTAGCAAGATCTCTTCTGCTAAATCTCAGACACTCCTTGCCTCTCACCCTGATGAGCCACACCCACCCCCTTCTTCTGCATGTCTGGCTTTCGCTAAGCAATCAGTGACCTCTACAGCCATTGCTTGTGGCTCAGACCATGTTGCCCTAACCTGGTTTAGTCCTGAGTGACTCAGGGCTGTCCAGCGTCTTGCCCCCACCTTTCCATTGCAAAGTTTCTTCTCTTTCCCAGTTTGCTGGGAAACTGGACAGTTTCCTTTTACTCCAAACCCATCCTACACCTTTTCGTTTTTACATCCTCGTGTCCTGTGCTGCTCTTCATGAATATTCCATCCTCAGGTCCACCTTAGCCCATCAAAACTCTGCCCACTCTTAAAGATGTGTGCAGATGGCCCCATTTTTCTGGGCCATCTCTTTTAAGCCTTCACAACACTTTCCTTGCCACTCTTTGGGGGCTCTGTTCTGAATGGCTAGCAGAAGAGACTTGATAAAGACCAAGAGGAAGAGGACTCAGCTTCAGCTTTGTTACCAACAAATGTGTGGTTTTAACCATGCCCCAGACTCACCGGGCCTCAGTGTCCTCAGACACCAGTGGGATGGTTGTATATAACATGGTTTCTAGGAATCTTTCTTCTGATTTTAGAATTGTGGCTTCAGAATCTACACGTCAACTCTCTGATAAGCTTTCCACCTCATTTATGATAAGACTGATAATACCACATCCACCTCATGTTTCCTGCATCTCCGTACCCCATAGGCCCCAAATACTCCACGTATGAAACCAAATCTCTGTCTGTGGTTTAAGCTTTTATACTTTTGCTTTCAGATGTGATATGGAAGAATGGTGATGTATGACATTTATTTGGTTATTATTTATGACCTCCTGGTGTTCATATATGGAGGGTGCTTGCTTTGGCATACTTACATTAAAAAAAAAAACAAAAAAAAAAGATTGTTTTCCCATTCTTCTCTTTTTCCTTTTCCTAAATAAATGGTATCATGTCAGCAATGAGTTGTGAGTGGACATGCTCCAACTTTCCACCATGAAGAAGCAGGTTTGGGGTATTTACAGGTCCCAAGCCCACGGCCACCAGAGCTT
This sequence comes from Pachyuromys duprasi, assembly GCA_028658305.1. Classification (NCBI taxonomy): domain Eukaryota; kingdom Metazoa; phylum Chordata; class Mammalia; order Rodentia; family Muridae; genus Pachyuromys; species Pachyuromys duprasi. Next base: position 23,626,167 of record CM053759.1, on the reverse strand, counting down.
GGGGACCAGTCTGCTGCATGAGGTAGGTGATCATCCATGTGATATGATTTCAGAAGCGCCAATGAGGCTGCCATCTGCCTACCATGTGTCTGAGATAATATAATATTCTTCTGGTTTCAGGTACCTATCTGTCTCAGGGGAACCCTGGTAAAACTCTGTGTCTCAGACTATCCTTGAGAATCCTTTGGTCAGCAACAGTTGCTTCACGGGCATTGCGCAGGGCCCAAGTTCTGTGAGATGCCGATGGATGTTTCATACAGAAGAGCTGCAGAGCTCAGTGAAGACTCTGGAAGACACAAGAAATAAAGTTGAACATCTTTCTGGGTGTGGGACCTCTTGGAATCTGGAGATGGCCAGCTTGCAGAGCTAACCAAGGGAGTGACATTTCCAATCTTTTTCATGGCTTCATAACTAGAACCTTCCTGATGGTGTCTGTGTGTGTATGTATGTGTGTCTGGGGGCATGTACCTGTGTGTTTATAAGTGTACGTGAGTGCCTGTGGGGGCCATGAGTATCATTCTTATCATACTATACATCTTTTCTTTTTAGTAGGGTCTCTGATTGAACCTGGAGTTCATTCATTTGGCAGACTAGTTGGCCAGCAAACTCCAGGTTTCATTCTGTATCTGTCCTTCTACATCACTGGAGTTTCAGACATGCTACCATGCCTGGCTTTTATGTGGCTGCTTGGAATCCAAACTCAGGGCTTCAAGCAGGGCAAGCTCTGAAACAGCAGCAACAACAATAACAGCAACAGAGCCATTCCCCTACCCCAAATCCTTTCAGCCTTTGTGATGTGTTATTAAATCAAGTGCCCCAAGGGTCTAGACTATCACTAAATGTATTTTAGGGGGGAAAAATGTCGTAGGGAAGAATGAAGCTAGTCAGATGTCAGACTCAGAGAGGCAAGCAAGTGAAGGAAAAGCTGTATGTAACACAGACTGCTGCGGCTAACAGCCCAGCAGAGCATTGCTTGGCAGGCGGAAGTGGCTTGGCAGGTGGTGGAAGTCCCGTCCTGACAGAACCTCAGCCAGCATCTTCTTCCTTACAGAGCTGCACCTCAGTTCACCTTCACTCGTCTGTCCTCACACCTCCCCTGTGTGACCTTGAGAGGTTGGAGAAAGCAGGTGTCATTTCACCAGCACAGTTGCTGAATGCCACACTGCCCAGGGTGATCCTAACCCAGGGACTTAAGAAGGCTGTGCCCATTAGATGCCCAGACCATTGCTTAGCTCATTAAACGAAACTTGTAGATTTTTCCCCAAGCAGATGGTGTCAGTGGCAGAGATGCCTAGGAAATCAATGCTTGTTACCTGTTAATGAGAGATTAAAAATACGTGATTGGTTATTTTCCCTCTTGACTTCCCAAAAAGTCTCTGTGGCTCTTTCTTTACATAAAGTCCTTTAGTTAAATGGATAACCACAAACTTTAAGAGAAAGGGTACCTATTACATAGCTAGCTGAAACCTCCTCATGTGATTGGCTGGACTGTGGCCGTAGTAAATGAAAGATGGGAGCAGGTGGAGGGGATGGAGAGGAGTGGGAGAGCCTGCTAGAGGTCTGGGAGGCCCCAGGGCAAAGCGTTTTGCTCACAGTAGTAAGATAAACATGAGGGTCAGCCAGCGGCAGACATAGCACATTGCCCATGCTGGCTCCTCGACACAAGCCAGGGTAAGCTCTCTGCATCATCCTGCCCTTCTCATATGTGTTGCTACGGCTCTTTCAGTTCTGCCCAGCCCAGTCTTTAGCCTGGAACTTCAGCGCGCCTGGAATGCCTCGGTCATTGCCTCTACAACGGATCATGATCTTAGCTCTAGTCCATCCCACACCAGAGGCTGGGTGTTTGGCAAACAATACTTCCTTGCTTTCTTTCAACTCCTTTCCACCTGTCCCATGAGCTACTCCGTCAGCCTCTGGGTGTCTCTTCTGTTGTGCTGACACTTTCTTTGTACACTGAGGTGTCAATCCTGTCTAACCCGCAGTGACCAAGAAAGGCACATCTGCCCACCTATCCTTTGATGAACATCAGCAAAGAGTGGATTATTCTATATACAGTCGGAGTGACAGAATGTTTGGACCCACGAGGGCTACGGAAGAGGCTGAGTCTTCCTCTCCACCGGCTTCAACTCCCTGGTTCAAGGACTTGAAAGACCAAGGACCGTTCAGGCCATTCTGGGAAAGGCCAGCGCCACCTGCTGGTGAAGCTGGGCTGAGCTCCCAGCAACACGTCCTCATCTGCTAGGGTGGCAGCCCTGCAGGGGGCTAATGAGAAGGGAGGTGTAAGGCAGGAGCTTCCACCGCAGGAGCAATTACAGCCGCTCAAGCTGCTGACAGGGCAGTCAGCTGGAGGGCTGCTGGCAACGGTGACTGCCGTTACCTGCGCCACAGAGCGTCTCCCTCCTAATGAGGTTATTACTAACCCACTGGCTGCCGGGACTCTCAGGCCTTTCCGCTCTCTGACTTCCTGCTCGTAGGCCCAGGCTAGCCTTCAGGACAGTCCTCAGGTCTAGTCCACATAGTAAAAGGGAACAATTACACAAGCCACTCAACCGATGTCTCTGTGCCTGGCCTCTGCTGGGTTCTGAACTGAGCAGGGGTGGAAGATTCCTGTAGCGATCTGGTGCCTTAGTGATCTGTTTCGGCCCTTTGCTGCCCTCTGTCCGTGATACCTGACTGATGCCTGTTTCCCAGGCCCTTGGTGTCTCCCTCCATGACTTCTTACCTGGGTTGGGATGTTTCTTCCCTACCAGTCTTCAGCTTCGGCTTCTTGTGTGAATCCCTCTACCTATGCTATAATGCACTGCCTTCAAATGGCTTTGTTTTCAGCCTGATCCTATCAAAGTTGTTGAACGAGGAAGCTGGGGGGGGGGGAGTGGGGGGATGGAGATAAAGTACTTGCCAGTAAGGTACTTGTCATGCAAGTATGCACACCTGAGTTCAATCCCCAGCTCACAATTGAAAAGACTAACACTGCAGCAAAGCCTACAGGGGAGGTGGGACCGGGCAGATCTCCGAGACCACCTGGCAGACTCTGACTCATCATCGGTGAAGCCTGGGTCCCGGTGAGTGACCCTGTTTCAAAAAGCAGGGAGGAATAACACCGGCAGTTGACGCCTGGCTTACCTGTGCACACCCGCCTGGATGCAGACAAGCTGGGCGAATGAAACCATAGAGTTACCTACCTAGTAAGGGCGGGGAGTCTTCTAGAGCACCTCACAGAAGGAAGCTGAGACGAACACAAACACACACACACACACACACACACGAGAGAGAGAGAGAGAGAGAGAGAGAGAGAGAGAGAGAGAGAGAGAGAGAGAGAGAGAGAGAGTGTGTTACCGTCATTGCATTGTGCCAGCACCAGATCTCTCGCCTGGGGTTTCCAGGTGAGAGACACCCTTAGCCTGGTATCTTTCACTATCCTTGGCAAACTACCCCTCCTGTCTTTCTTTTCCAGCCCCTATCTTCATCCTGTATCTTCCGGCACTAGAATAAAGTGGGAAGCTATTATTCCAAAGGGTGTTGGTGCAATGACTTCAGTGGGTGCTCCAGAGAGGATGTGTGGTTGTTATTGGTAAGGACAGTGATTTCTTTGGCCCTCTGCAGACCCCGGAACTCCCCCACAATCATCTCCTGTCCCTGTCTGGGGTGACATTGGGAAGAAAGAACAAGACGCCCAATGTCCAAAACCTTGGAACAAAGGCACGGACCCCGGCAGGAATCAACCCAAGCTCTCTGCAGGCGACTCAACCTGCGGCTGCCTGGGTCCGTCGAAACGCCCCGTCGCGCTTCACCTCTCACAACAGCTGGCCCGTGTGTCACAGCCAATTAGGCTTTGGAGGGAGCAAGAGGAAAAGGAGTAACACGGCGTGTTGACCCCCACTGTCAAGGGGCAGATGTGGAGCCCCCGCACGGCTAATTAATCACCTTGGCCACCGAGTCGTGACAGCGCTTTGCTTTGCGCGATGCCAGGAGCCTGGCACCTGCAGAGAGAGGCGCGCCCGCAAGCGGAGAGCCCTCCGCCACCAGCCATCCCCTTCCTCAGCTGGCCAGGCAAGCCAGTTGCTGGCAAGTTCTCATTACAACTGTGGCGTTAAAAGGAAAAGGTAGAACGAACTTTTTCAAAGTCAGTGGTAATTACCCGCAGCACAGGCTGGCGGCGCTCGTGAGCGAGCCAGGAGCAGAGACGCGGGACTAGAAGGACCTATCTGGAGGATACTCTTTCCGCACAAACCAGCCCTCTGCGAACAGGTGATGGGACTGTGCTCCCAATGACCACAGCTCCCAAGACACAGAATTGCAATTGTCTGAGCACAAGAACAGAGTCTCTTACGCTTGTCACTCCAGCTCTGAAAAAATGTGACTTTAGAATAATTCAATGAGGGTTTAGCTTCTTTAGGTCTGTAGATTGTAGTATGGTTATCCTATAGTGCATGGCTAATATCTGCTTACAAGTGAGTATATACCACACATGTCTTTCTGGTCCTGGGTTCACTCAGGATGATCTTTTCTAGTTCCCTGCATTTGCCTGCAAATTTCACGATTTCCTTGTTTTTAATTGCTGAGTAGGATTCCATTGTATAAATGTGCCACAATTTCTGTACCCATTCTTCGGTTGAGGGCTGTTTCCAGATTCTGGCTATTATGAATAAAGCTGCTATGAATATAACTGATCAAATATGGGTTAACCATAGTACTATCTATAGACCTAAAGAAGCTAAACAATAAGGAGGACCCTCGTGAGGATGCTTAATTCTCATTCAGAATGGCAAACAGGACAGACACTGGAAGCTGTGGAAGAGAGAGAACAGGATGGAAGCCTAATATAAATGTCCTCTGAAAGACTCCACCCAACACAGGACCGAAGATGAGACTCACAGGCAAACTTTGGGCAGAGGGCAGGGAGTCTTATGGAAAAAGTGGGACCTAGAAGGACCCGGAGGGGAGAGGAGGTCCACAAGGAGACCAACAAAGCCAAAATATCTGGGCCCAGATGTCCCACAGAGACTGGTGCACTTACCAAGGACCATGCACAGAGAGGACCTAGGCCCCCTGCTCAGATGTAGCCCAGGGGCAGGTCAGTCTCCAAGAGGGTTATTGAGTAAGGGGAGTAGGGACTGTCTCTAACATGAACTGCCTGCTCTTTGATCACTTCCCCCTGGCGATGCAGTCTTGCTAGGCCTCAGAGGAATCCAGGCAGTCCTGATGAGACTTGATAGACTAGGGTCATATGGCAAGGGAGAAGGACGCCCACTTTCAGTGGATTAGGGGAGGGGTATAGGGATGGAAGAGGGAGAGAGGGAAGGACTGGGAAGAGATGAGGGAGAGGGTTACAATCAGGATATAAAGGGAATAAAAAATAAAATTAAATCTAAAAAAAAGAGAAATATTCAATGACAGAATAAGGCACAGTAGGCTGTTACCTCCAAGGAGTTCCTGGCCAACTGAGGACACAGGCATACAGCAGGTCATTCAGCCTGCCAGTGTCTGGCATGGTGTAGGACAGGGCATGGGCAGAGAACAAGGGCAGAGAAGAGTGACAGCAGCCTTTGCTTCAACCACAGAGCACTCAAGTGATCCTGTTTGGTGGACAGCTGCATGGGAGGCCTTAAGCAAATCATATTTATTTCTGCTAAATAAAAATAGCTTCTCTCTTCCAGGTAAAGTCTGTCCCCAGTCACTCCAAAACTAAATGCAGACAGGGCTGCCCGAGCAACAGGAAGTACTGGAGTAGACTATGAGCATCTATGTGGGTGTAATTTTCTTATTGTTGTTTTCCATCGTTGAGACCCGTTACCCACGTAGGCCTATTGGGAGGAACCTGCATTTCAGTGTGAGGAGGATTTGAAATTCAGGTGTGCTTGATCAATGCACGAAGAACAAGAGACTGTGGAATGTTCAGCCATAAATGGGACATCTGTATTACTGCCCCCTTTCCCCCGGTAGCTCCTTAGCTAGCAATCAGTGAATGCTAGTGAAGGGGAGTCAGTTTTCTTCAGCAGTGTGGCCTGTGGTTGGTGGTTCATGTTCCAATAGACGGTGCCCTACATCCGCACACACATAGACAGCACTAAGTGGACTCAGTGGGTTGAGAAAGAGATAAGCAGAGACACAGATAGAGGGCTGGATACACAGGGAGAGAAAGGGGATATAAGTTGGGAAGAGGGTGTATGGGAGGGTGCTGAAAGAAATTGGAAGGTGAACACAGGTGTGCCCTAAATACATGGCATTTGTGTATTAAATTGCAAGAGAATAAATATTTTTTCAAATTGAAAGTGTATCCATCAGCTTGCTCCTCGGTGTATCTGCAGATGCCTCTCTTGGGCATAATTTTATTTTACTAATTAACTTTTAAATGCAGAATAAAATTAAACATTGAAAAACAGAGCATGAGGAATTGGTCTGAAAATAGAGAGGGGGCATAGAATCGGTCTGGGAAGAAATAGGAAAAATGGTCCCACAAAACAGAGCACAGCAGATATTTACCAAAAAAAAAAAAAAAAGTTGACTAAATCTTAATCGATGATGCTGCAACCAAACAAAACCAATTACCTTCAGCTGCTTCGGGGGGCGGGGGGCAGCCCTTGGCTGTGCCCAGTGGCCTGCAGCCCCTACAGAGCCTTCAGCCTGTCTGTCTTTCCCTCCACTGAAGATGTCTTCCCAGACCTACGGGGTTTAAAAGACAAAGACTCCATCTTGTGGTTAAATGAAAAATCGCAGCCCTTCTGGAACAATTTCAAAGCAAAATTGACACACAGCCTAAGCGCCCCAGAATCTCTCAGCAAACCTCAAATTCTGGGCAGCGTATCTGCACCAGCCAGGCCTGGGCCCTGCGGCCCCTGCCCTCTTTCTTGTAAACAAATACCTTGTGCCTTCTATAAAGGCGTTCCCACCGTCTAAATCAGTGGTTCTCAACTTGTGGGTTGCGACATCTTGGGTAGTCTAATGACCCTTTCCCAGAGTTGCCTGAAAACATATATGGAGAATACAGAGATTTACATTGCAATTCATAGCAGTAGCAAAATTACAGTTATAAAGTAGCAACAAAAATAAATTTACGGCTTGGGGTCACCACAACTTGAGGAACTATACTAAAAGGTTGTGGCGTTAGGAAGGTTGACAATGACTGCTGTAAACCGAGTGATCACCCATTTCCCGCACTCCCATACTCTGCCCTTATTAGGCTACAGTGAGACTTTACAGTAGAGAAAAGGAACTCAGCATCTTAAGCTGTTACGTACCTGAGTTTTGGATTGTCATTTCCGAGTGAGACCTGAGGGCCTGCAAGAGACTTCTAAGGGCATGGCAGGGAGTGTAAGGGGTCACTCCGAAGTTTGCACAGTCTCTTTGCTAGCATGGTTATTACTGCAGATTTGATCCTGGACTGGAGCTGAGGGCAAGCCGCTGCATTAACCCCAGGAAGAATACGTGACTGGCAGCCTTCCAGGCAGGCTTGAGCACTGAGGACTAGGTAAAACCAACCACACAAGGCAAACCTTGCATTTATCAGAGGCAGAAGTTATGGGAGTATCAACTCTCTACAGGGTGTTCTCCAAAGCCTGACTACTGTCACCGTTTTAAACAACTTGATGGACAGGTAATAATGGCTGACAAGCTGAAGTGTTTTAGTGGGACCTGGCAGCTACTTCATAATATTCAGCCACTGTGATTACTCAGAAGATAATTTTTATGTCAAAGCAATCCACCTAACAACTCTAGGGTGAGAAATAAGTACCACCATTCTAAATAAGGCTTCTTGGATATCCAGGGAGAACTTCGGCCAAGCACCCTTGAGAAGGTCTGAGATCAGACCATCAGAACCAGAAGGGCCTTGGCTGTCTACAAAGGAATTTCTTCTTATGCTACCACAATATACCTGGTAGTGTATTTGTGAGGCCAGGGGTATTCCCATGGAAGGTGGGGTGTCCCAGCTTCTCTGATTTGTCCTGATAAACCGGTGCCTGCCCGGGGGTGGGGTAGCATTGGAGGTTGTATTGGGCTGGTTGTAAGCAGCAGCCAATAAGCCCTCCTAAACACACAGAGCTTGAGCACAGCTCACACACTGTGTTAGGAGGTTATACAGTAGCCCGTGGCCCGTCACCATTTTTCCCTTGATGGATATGGTAGATAGTGAGGTTGAGAGCTTCCTGGGCAATATGCTTCTGAAATCTCAAGTGCGGTTTTGGGGGGTACTCTTGTGATCTAAGAGAGATTAAACCCGATTAATCCAGAGGGGCTGTTGAGATGGCAGTGATTGGATGGGGAAGAGAAGTTAAAGAGCATTGGTAATAACAGAAGAAAAGGGAGATTGAGAAGCAGTTTCTATGGTAATTCTGGCTGCTTATTTTAATCTGGGTCTTTGGAGGGCAACAAAAATGTTTTCAAAGAATAATACATAAAAGTAGTGAAAAGTATTATAAGCGCATCTGGCCCTTAATTCATAGATAATCTTCTTTTATCTTATACCTGAACTGCTTTTATTTTTTATTTTTTAATTTATACACATATTTTTTTTATTTTTCCAGACAGGGTTTCTCTGTGTAGTCTTGGCTGTCCTGGACTCTTTGTAGAACAGGCTGGCCTCAAAATCAAAGAGATCCACCCACTTCTGCTCCCCCCACCCCCCAGTGCTGTGGTTAAAGGCGTGCACCACCATGCCCAGCTCTGAACTGCTTATTTAATGGCCCTAGGAACAAAGTTTAATACCACCACCATCACACCAAAAATTAACAAGAACTCTTTAATACCATCAAAGATTTAGCGTTCACATTCCTCTTGCTTTGTAACACTCATGGCCATTTGTTGGTTTTGAATCAGATCCGAAATAAAGCTTATGCCTTGTCTTCTGGTCAGTGTTTTTGTCAGCTTGACACAAGCTAGAGTCATTTGGGAAGAGGTGACCTTAACTGAGGGATTGCCATCATCAGATTGTCTACAAGCCGATCTATGAGGCATTTTCTTAATTAATTATTGATGTGGGAGGCCCAGCCAACAGGGGATGGTGCCACCCTGAGCTGGTAGTCCTGGGTGCTCTAAGGATGCAGGCTGAGCCAGCCATGAAGAGCAAACAGCAAGCAGTTCTCCTCTGTGGCCTCTGCTTCAGTTCCTGCCTCCAGGTTCCTGCTTCGGTTCCTGCCCTGACTTTCCTCAATGATGGACTGTGGTCTATAAATGTAAACCAAATAAACGTTTCCTTCCCAGATTGCATTAGGCCACCATATGGCCTTTGTTATAGCAGTGGAAAACAAAAATCTTTCAGAGCACTTTGGCACCATGGGCAAAGTCAGATGGGCATCAGCTGGCATCCAGCACTGAGTTACTGCATCACTTGGCTTCAAGAGCCCTGAAATTTCTGCGCTTTAATTTCTTGTGGTATGGAAAGAAACTCAGGGGAGACTGTAGAGATGCAAGGATTAGAAGGAATGATTATACAGTGCTCTGTACATAAGCAATTCAAATCCCTGTTGCTGCTCACAACCTTCTTCCTCTTCGTTTTCAGGTTGGCTTCTTGAGGTGGACTCTGTCACTTGCCTACTGAGCAAACCATTTTCTTCTGCTGCTGCTGCTTCTGCTTCTGCTTCTGCTTCTTCGTCTTCGTCTTCTTTTATTAATAAAAACCCACCTTGGTTCTGGTCCAGTCTGGAATATTCTTGAATTCAATGTTATTGGGCTCTTCTCCTGTAGTCTCTTAGAGAAAATCATGCTCTAAGCTGTTCACAGAAATCCCATGTTCCTTTGCAAATATTTGATTGAGGGTTATGTAGATGGCTAATGAGGAGGGTAAGGAAGTCTACTGGAAATTTCTAGAAAAAAAACTTCAACTTGATGAATACGGAGAGCTGCCCTCCATCCCTTCTGAATCAAGAGCCATTGTATGAGGATGTGTCTTGGGTGGCACTTCAGTGACACACCTAGAGAGAAGGTTTTCTTGACAACACATTATGATGATGTAGAATGACAAGGACGTGACTCCCTTTAGAGACAGAAGGGCCCACTGTGAGCAGGCGCAGGCAGCTTGTCAACTGGCTAGTGATTCGGAACCCAGTGTTCAAAATGTTATCTTACTGTATCCTGACATAGCAACGGAACAGACTGTATTCCAGATCTCTGAATTTGGGGGCCACTGGCCAGGTGCACACAGAGAAATCTCATTACTCTGGCTTAGTCACATTCATGCTTATTCCCCCTTCAGCATGGAGCCCTGAGGTAGGAGATTAGGGCTTATGTCAGTGCCCAGGTCCCTTCAGTCCTGTCATTTTGTCACCCTTAGCTTTTTCCCCCCCTGATTAGGACTTCCGGCTTACTCTCTTTCAACCTCATATCCGTGACCTAGGAAGTGTGAGGAAGAGAGAAATGTAGAGGACCACACAAGTTTTCTATACAGCTTCCACGTACTTCCTCTAAGGAAGGCTGGAAAACAGTTTTTTTGGGGGGGAGATCCATCTTGCCACACTGTACAGAATAAGGAATCACCAAGGAAGCATGAGAAGAGGGGCTGCCCAGACAGAAACACCATCCCAAGCATCCTGTTGAAATGGATGTCTCTGGTGCTCTAGGTGAGCCAAGGACCTACAAGTGCACATCAAACTCGACGCCAAACAGTAGGGAGCCAGACTTAAAGTGGCATCACATTTCTACTTCCCCATGTCGTGAAGCAGATCAGACCTGGAGGACCAGAAAGAAGACACAGCTCCTACACGACTGTTCTGTAGCCCCTTCTGCATTTCTGCTCATAGATTCCTGTGTCCTTCCATTAGTGTGTTTGCAGGCTCAGCACTTTTTGCCCTCCTAGGAGGTCTCAATCTTAGCTGAATGTTCTCATTCCCCAGAGAACTTTAGAAGTGTCTAACATTGAGATTATCCAAAAGACCCACTAAATCAGGATCTTCAGGCCCTGTCTCAGGTCTTTGTACTTGTCTGATCTCTTCCAGGCAGGTCTGCTGTGGATAGAAACATGTTTCTGTTTTAATCCCAGGTGTGGGGTATGGGACTAATTCAGATAGTCCCCAGCAGCTCTTTGCCAGCTGCAGAGAGTTTAAATCTGAGGACTCTGAAGAGAGATTCAACGCCACGCACAGAGCATGTTGAGAAGCTCTGAGAAAGAACAAGGCTACTGCTGCATCCACCCTGTCCTCCTGGTTGCTGTTGATGCAGTGAAACAAGATGTTAGAGATCTCCTGAAACAAGGATTGGACTGGCTCCAAGGAACCCAGCAGCCCCAACCAGCAGGAAGCAGCTAAGAGAACTGCATCCCCTTTCCCACTAACCTTCTCTCTCTGCTACCTAGTGTTGTGGTGTTGGTAGGGATTGGGATGGAGTGGAGAGAAAGAGATATAAGTGATGTAAATAAAAGTTTTTAAGAAGTACTTCAACACGGCTCTACCATGCAACTGAGGCTGTGAACCTGTGCACTGGACCGATGGTTTGAGATCCTGGACACACATCAGGACCATCCAGAGGCTTGTTGAAAAGTTCCGACACCAAATTTCTCTCCTAGAGAGTCTGGCTTAGTTGTGGTGAGGAGGGGTCTGGGCAGAGATAGTTCTTCAGGCTTGCCAGGTATTTCTAATACTTAGCAAGACAGAGACGTCTTATGCGGGGACTTTAGACCGAAGCAGGAAGGAAGGCTTTCCCTTTTTATTCCCCTAAGCAATAAAACTTCTGGTGTGCTGTCAGCTGGCGTGCCCAGCTGACACGTACACATAGGAGGGTGGGCCTCCAGCCACATGGCTCTTTAGGGTCCCCTGTTTGGTTTGGAGATTTCCATTTGCTGATCTAGGCTCCTGGAATTGCACTGCCATTGTCCAAACCTGGCGTTGCTACATTTGCTCTGAATGCAATGCTAAGGTTCTGACACACAGCTAAGGCAAGGGCCACCATGTAGTAGTAACCACCGTTGGTGACGATGGTCTATAAAAGTCATACCAGTTCCATTTCCAGACTGTGTCCCTTCCAGGGAGGAGGGAGAGGGCTGTTATTTAGCATTTCGAGTCAGCATTTGAACTATTTCATCGTAATTTTTAGGCCCGGTATCTTCTGCATCCATCAAGGATGATCTCATTTAAGAACTGTTCTTCCCTCTCCTGATTCTCACTCTCACCAGGCATGACAGAAAGTCCCTGTAAGTTTTCTGGCTCAGCAGCTGAGGTCACCTGTTTCAGGCTGTGTCTGATACTCTATTTAAATGAGGTCAGCCTTTTGTCCCCCCACCCCTTTCCTGATCTGCCTGTGTTTTCGAACATATCGCCACCAAACTGCATACTCGGGGTTATGTAAACAAAACAGCTGTCCCAAATGTGTTATGGTAGTGACAGACTCGTGGAGACACGGGTGTGCCCTGTGCTGCAGGAATCAGAGCTGCCCCTCAGCTTGGCTCTCCTCATTCTCCTCCAAGGCGTCTTGTACCTCTCTCTTCTTCTGTACTACCCAACCAACATGGGGAGTGTCCCAGGGGAGGGCAAACTTCGAACATGTCACCCAGTATGCTCCTGACCCATGTTACCCAGCCTTGAACAGTCCAGTAGTTGCCTCTCCGGTGCCCTAGGCCCAGCCCAGCTTAGTCTTTTGTCTTTCATTACATTCAGGCACTCTACCAGGAGCTATGTAAACTACCCCCAAGCAGCCGTGAGGGGAATTACATCCCCACAATAGCTCTGGGCTATGATGACTGTGGATGAAGATCATCTCTGTGGCCCTTGGAGACAACAAACTTCCAGTCACTCCTCATCAGTTATCTGTCTACCATTTTCCCTGGTAGTTTTGGAAGTATTTCTTTTCAAAAACATTTTAATTAATTAAGTGTCTTTGTGCCCACATGCATTTATGTGTGTGTGTGTGTATGTTTGGGAGTATGCATGCTACATTATACATGTGTAGAACTTGCAGAAGTGGCTTCTCTTCTCTCACAGGTTGGATATGGGCATCAGCCAACTTAGTGACAAGGACTTTCCTAGCTGAGACATTCCCGAGTTCTTCAGCCTCTTTCTTCTTCAGAGATGTTCAGGGCAGGCACATGCTTTTCTGCACAATCCCTTCACCCTGGAGAGTGTCTACTTAGCGTCCCAGCTGCTACCTGTTCGATAGTGGTGTCCCTACAAGTTCTGGCATAAAAAGAAACGTGACAAACACTGTCCCTGTTTCCCATGGAGGCAAAGACACTGAAGCCACTGCTATCTTCTGCTGCTTTAGAACTGTCTGCCAGGCCACACACTGAGGAAATCAATGAGACACAAACAAAACAAACAAACAAACATCCTAGGGCTAAAATAGAGTGATGTTTCATGCACAGTCTTGGGATAACAGAGTCCGTTTTGAGTGGAGCTCTTCTAAGGGACCCTCCTGCCCGTCACACCTTGAAGCTAAGACCCTCAGGAGGAAATGTCCTGGAGAAGGAGCTAATCCAATAAATCATTTGTTCATTTCAGGGACTCCAAAGAGACTTTGATCCTTCTTCATTGAATGGGGGAGTCAGAAGCTTAGACGATCCTGGATGCTCCCACACCTCTTCATGGTGTAGGAAGAGTGGACAGGGAAAGGGATCTGCTTTGGAGAAGGCCTTGGGTAGGTGACTAAGAAAAGATTGGAAATCCCAAATGTCAGGAGATATGGAGGGCAGGACTCTATGGTTTGATGGCAAAAGGATGAAGCTAAAGAACAGAAATGTGAGTCATGAATGGGGGTACACAGAGAGCTAGAAGAGACAGTGGAGGGGAAATGTGAACACGTGGGCACTGGGCAGAGTTTCCCTTGCATCACTCATGTTCATATTTTCCCAGAACACCAATAAGGAGGAGGTAGGCACTCCAGGATTCATTTTGGCAAAATGGTTAACATTTGTGACACCTGCATGGCTGTTGCACCTTGTTTAGCTTAGCATTTTTAACTTTAACAAGGAGCATACTCTTCCCCTGGGTTAGCCACTCCAATGAGTGCCCTCGTTAAATAATTTTCAGAAAGTGGACTTACAGCGCAGAAGCTAGAAGCCCTCTGTAGAACCATGCACAAAGCACAAGCAAACAGCTATATTTATTTTCAATAGCACGTTGTCTCGATTGAGTGTGGTTTTGTTTTGATTGGACGCATTGTTCAGAACTAAGAATCAGGGGGTTGTGTGTCAACTGCCTACAGGAAAAAAAAAAAAAAAAACCTCTAACACTTCTAGCTACTTTCATTTCCCCCAAGTGCCTGTCACAACTGAAGACAAACAAGCCTGGAGAACCCAAAGCATAGAGCTAAAGGCATCAACTCTGTGGTCTCTGGCTTCAAGGCCTACTACTCCCCTCTTGTGTTGCTGGGGTGAAAACTGAGAGCGGCTCTCCAGAGCTTCCCTTGGCACCTCGTCTACCCTATCATTCTCAAGCTCTGAGAATCCCCGCCCCCCACCTTTTTTTTTGTTTTGTGTTTTCAGAGATGCCTTGCCCATCCTTTCCAAATGGATCACTGACTGGAAATGACGCAACCGTTACTGTCAAAACCAAAGTAGCTGCGATTACCTACATTAGACCTCACACTGGACCTGCTAGCATTGCCCTGGGAAGGGAAGGAGGGACTCATGAGCCTTATGAAGTACTCATTAGACTTCCTGTGACTGATGGGAGTCCTCTCTCTCTCTCTCTCTCTCTCTCTCTCTCTCTCTCTCTCTCTCTCTCTCTCTCTCTCTCTCTCTCTCTCTCACTGCCTGAAATACATAAGTAGTTAACAGTTTCTGGGGAATGGAGGCCTTCCTTGGTGGAGTAGCTGCTCCAAGCTCAACTTGGATGAAATAATTTTTTTGGTCTGGTATTGCTGTTTTATGTGGAGTGAATAGATATTTGTTTACACATCCCAGGAAAACTGTTACCAGAGTGTCTAGGCAGGAGGACGTGAAGACAGTGTAGCTTCAACTCACAGAGACCACCTTGTTAGGAGACTCTTCTATGCTCCCTGGAGAGACTAGGGCACTGGCCTCCATGCCAGGATCCATCCCCTGGACTCTTCGGGAACTTGTGGGAGCACTTTGTTCCTGTCAGCTTCCGTGGATGGGCATCAGGGTTAGCAGAGATCCTAAGATGCAGTGGAAAGTCCAGTGTGTCTATTGCAGCTTCCCTGCAGGACAGTTAGTTCTGCCAGCCCTAGCAATGTCCACAAATGCCTTTTCGTGGAACTTTAGTGTTCAAAGAACCTAGAAACAAGTCTTTGTTTGACGGAATCATTTTTACTTGTTTTATTTTAAAAACATCACCGGCGTTGTCGTCATCATCACCACGACCACCATCATCATCTTTATTGTGCCTTGAGCATGCAGAGGTCAGAGGACTACTTTGTGGAATTGGTTTGACTCTCTCCTTCTGTTTACTCCTAAAAACAGCAGCAGCAGCAACATCAGCAACGACAGAAACGCCCCAGAGCAGGGCAGCCAGTGACACTTGAGAGAGTGGCACCGATGGTCCTTGGGCTACGATACCTCAGCCCACAAGGACTAGACGTTACCATATTGTGCAAGTGGTGTGCATTCAGTGGAAACCATGTTGCACATTTCCAACTTTTGATCATTTCCCTGGCCAGTGACAGGCATCATGACCCCTGGTCCAGGTTAAACAGTGGCAGCCAGCCGTGGTTCCCAGTCGGCCACAGCAATGGGAGGAAGAGCAACTGACCATGCCCAGGAAGTTGCTAAGCCGTGACATTTGGCAGTTAGGATTAAATGCACGTTGACTTCCGGCATTTCCATCATGATGGGTCTACAGGCACCGCCCCATCAGCGTTCAGCACCTCCAGATGGTACCATTCCACCGACTGCATCCATGCTTGTCACATTTCTAGTGTCTATGTCATTGGAGTCAAGCACCTGGAATATTCAGATCTGGATACCGATATTCTTAAATACGGGTTGCTTCGCTTTACTTAATTTCTTAATTTTAAATTTTATTTCGCTTTAAAGTCACTTTCTCTGTATTTTATTGTAATGAGTTATTTCATGGATATTTAAAATGGCATGAATAGATACGAAAAGTTTAATGCACATAGCAAACAACAAGAAGAAACAAAAACAGAATGCAAAGGGCACAGGGTTGGTGAAGAGACGTTTAAGGCCTAAGGAACGGCTGCAGTTCTACAAGAAATCCACTGGATGGCGCGAGAGGCCCATCCAAACAGGTCAGGGATGGCTACAGGAGAATTCCATTTCTCCCACACTAAATCAAAAGTGATGCAAATTGCTGTGAAAGGTGTGCATTCTCCTCTCCGGCCCCACAAGGGATTGAAGTTTTCTCCCTTTTTAACCTGTGTTACTGGCACCACACCAGTCTCCTTTATTCCTGCTCAGGGCCAGGCTTCTGCGTCTGCCTTCCCTAAGGTTCAATTTTAAGCCTGCAGACACATCTGGTTGCGTGGGGGGAAAAAAATAGACTGCTTTAGCTCTGGTAAAAATCCGAGAAGCAGCATTTTGAAGAATCAGGATTAGGCCGTGCATTCCACACCGTGTAGAAATTTATCACCCCAGTGTGGTCACCTTGGGACAAGCAGCACTGTCTTCCGCCCAGCGTAAAAGGCAACACTAATATTACCATGAAGAAAGGGCCAAGCAAGAGAAACTGCTTCGACACTTTTAGAAAATCCGTTTGTCTAGTAGAGCAAAACTGTTTTGTGTAGGTGTGTGTGGTCATATAAATATATATGTCTATGTGTATGTGTGCACATGCACACGTGACTATGTGTGTGGAAGCCACAGCTTAGTGTCCAGTATCTTCCGCAGTCACTCTCTGCTGCATGTATTTTGTTTTTGTTGTTTTTTTAATGGTGAAAAATGTGTACTTAGAATTAAGAACTATTTGGAATGTAGCTCAGTGCAAGGGCCCTGGGTTCAGTTCCCAACACTTCTAACTAGAAGTCTATATCTGGGGCTGGAAAGATAGCTCAGTGGTTAAGATTGTATCCTGCTCCTTCAGACGACCCAAATTTAGTCCCCAGCAGCTCACTGGGTGGCTAAAAACCACCTGTGACACCAGCTCAGGGGAATCCAGTGCCCTCTGCTGGCCTCTGTGGGCACCTGCACTCATATGCGCATATTGACACATACACATAATTTAAACTGTTTTTTGTTTTAAAGAATTATTAGCTGGATTCAGTTTAAATGCTCACAGATTTGCTGGAAACACCCGAAGGAGCAGAATCAGGAGTCAGATGAACATGGGCTTTCTTCTCTCCATCAGTCTGATTGACTTTGGTCACACCAACATAGAATTTCTTCCCAGTCTGTTTGCCCTACGGCTTATTGGCTTTGACGTCCACAGTGAACAACGTGTGTCACTGTATTTTGTATTCTTCATGGCTGACTTGATGGTCAGGGGGAACCTGATGATGGCAGAGTGGTCAAGTTTGTTTTTCCTGGGTGCACCCTTACAAGGGCATTTAGGCAAGAGTGGCAGTACCTTGGGCTGCCAGGAAGTGGATGACCTGTACCTCTTCTTCTTCTTCCTCTTCCTCTTCCTCTTCTTCTTCTTCTTCTTTTTGTGGCTGTGGATGTCTTTCTGTACTGCTTTTTTTGACTGTGAAAGGCTTTGGGTTTAAGGCAGGAGTTATATCGTTATATTGGCCTCCATCTTATTTTTTGAGGTAGGGTCTCCCCTGAATTGCCAGTTCATCTACACTGGTAAGCTGGCATGCCTCAGGGCCTCCTCTTGTCTGCTGCCTCTGTTCTGCCATACCCAATCTTTGGATGGTTCTGAGAACTGAACTCTGACCTTTATGCTTTCCTGGTAAACACTTTAGCAACTGAACTATCTCCCAGCCTGGAAGATCTTCCAGATCTTAACATGTTACAAAGGCTGCGGCCTCCAGATACCTAAGGAGCCCTTTCCAGCAGCAACTGAAACCTGTTACTTTGTGACTCACACAGCTAACTTGCCTAGGACTCTACCCACACTTACAGGAATGAGATGAATATGCAGCACAGTTCCTCAACTTTGTTGGAAGAAATGAAGGCTTTGTGAGAAGCACAGAGTCAGAGCATAATGCAAAGTATTTCTCAGTATTGGGGAGGCAAAGAGGCACAGCACAGGAATAAAAGCACTTGGGAGCTTTCTGGCTCCATTCATGACCATGTGGACCCCTCATTTTGGTGGAGACTGAAATATTTACAATAGAAACAAACACCCAAATTTGCTTTTATCTTAATTTTTTTAAAGTTTGTCTGTTGAGATGCTTCACAGTGCACACTTTGCTTAAAGCTAGCTAATTGCATGGTTACAAGTGTGTGTTAGAGCAATGTATTGTGCATGGTTCAAGCCTCCTTTGCTCAAGCAGGTTAATTTCACAGTCTAAAACCAGTAGCCCTTCCTTTTCCCCAAGAGCTGCACCAGTTACATTCCAAAGGTTTACCTGCTGTAGAGAAAGAAGGTTACCCAAAATCCCTCACCCACAGAAGCTGGAGACCAGAGGACACCAGCAACTCACACAGACATACAATAGTGCTAATGTGTCTTCCTCATCTTTTCCCTTCTACCAGACCGCTATCTATCCAGCCAGTCCATGGCTAAAGTCAGCCTGACACTGACTGACTTTTGTAACGTTTTTGTACTTGTTGTCGCTCTGATTTTTGTTTGTTTGTTTCCCCCCTCTGAGGAGCATTTGGCAATGTCTGGAGACACTCTGACACACATTTGTCAATAATAGAGTGAGTAGCACACTATTGGTATTGAGTGGACCAAGTCCAGGGATGCTGCTTTAGAAGCCATATGCAAAGCAGTCATGAAGCAAGGAATGTCAACAGTCACTAAGGAAGTCTCTGTCTTCTACAATATGTGATGACAATGACATTAAGCAGCTAAGACCAAAATACTCTAGTCTCCAAATCTTAAAATATCTTCTGCCTACTCCTTTCTGACTGAAGTGCTATGGCCTCTGAGTCCTAAAACATGTCTGTTTGGGAAATGTTTCTTATTTGCACCCAGAGTATCATTTAGGAACTTCACAGGAGCAACAGAACCAAAAAATCTGGGCCCGGGGGCTTTTTTCTGACACTGTTATTCCAACCAAGGACCATACATGGAGATAACCTAGAACCCCTGCACAGATGTAGCCCACGGAAGCTCAGTCTCCAAGTAGGTTCCCTAGTAAGGGGAACAGGGACTATCTCTGACATGAACTCAGTGGTTGGCTCTTTGATCATTTCCCCCTTAGTAGTTTGGGGGTAGGGGCAGCAGCCTTACCAGGCCACAGAGGAAGACAATGCAGCCAATCCTGATAAGACCTGATAGGCTAGGGTCAGAGGAAAGGGGAGGAGGACCTCTCCTACCAGTAGACTTGGGGAGGGGCATAAAAGGAGATGAGGGAGAGAGGATGGGATTGAGAGGGCATGAGGGAGGGGGCTACAGCTGGGATACAAAGTGAATAAACTGTAATTTATAAAAAAAACATATATTCAAAAAGAAAGAAAAATGGATTATTCTGAAACCTGGCCTTGCTATATCAAATATCCCTTAGTGATTCTTTCTCTTGACCATTTCTGGTGGTATTTTAATTCTATGCCTTTCTCATTGCCCTCCATCATATCTTTTATTATAAGGTTTATTCCAGGCACAGAGCTGAGCCTGCCGCCATTAAAAGGCTGTGTGCTTCCTGCTCCTTGGGGGGCCTGTCGCCCAGAGGGGGAGGCGGATATTAATTAAACCATCACCCTAATGAATGTATGATGACAAACTGTGATCAGAGCTCAGAGGCGGGAGACAGCTCTGATGACAGTTGACTGGGGCTCAGGGCATATGGAAGTTAACTAGACTAAGACTCTGTGTGAATTGGGGGGGCTGGTGTGAGCTTAGGGAAGGGGTGGCACCGTGAGCCGACAATCTGAAGGAGAGCGTGGAACACTGGTAGAAATGGAGGACCCAGCAATGTGGCAGTAAAAGTTGGTGAGGCCCCAACAAAACCATGCAGGCCAGATGATACATGGGTCTTATCCTAAGAACTGCAAGAGCAGAGAGAAGCCACTGAGGGTCTGGAAGGGGACTCGACAGATTTGCGTGTGAAGCTACTAGATTGTCAGACAAGGGAGAAGATCATTAAAAAAAAAAACCCCAGCTATTTTGAAAACAGCTAGCTGATTGATTAACTTTTAAAAACCCAATTAAGCTTCTGTGTTCTCCCCACTCCCCTTCATACCTGATAGCTGGTGAAGGGGCTGCATTCAAATAGGATTGCCCTCCTTCTCACAAAGCAGGCTTTTGAGGGCAGGGGCAGCTGGAGTTTAGCCTACTGTGATTTCCAAGGTCATATTTCTTTTGAAGATCAGTTGAATATTTATGTGTGTGTGTAGGAGGGGGGATGGTTTTTGAAGTTGCCAACATTTCCAATTCTCCCCGGTGATTTCAAACTTCTCCAGGACTTCTAAAATATGCTCACCCCAGAGTCAGAAGAATCAATAGCTCACCAAATCAATTCTCTGTGATGTCGACTATTTTTCCTGTGCAAATTGTGGTTTTTAACCCAATTTTAATTTAATTTTTTTCCTCCTCTACATGGCTGATCAGACCTATCGCATTATGTTTTATTACTATCTAGAGTTTGTACATTATTTATCAGTAAGGCCTTTGGAGATTGAAGCCCCAAACCTTCTATGTGAATAAACTCAACTAAAAGTTGTGCTGTGTGGGTTCTTGGTCAGTGTTTGTTGCTTTGAATTTGTGACTTTCCTTTCTCAAATGAGTGTTTCTACCCTAAATCTGGTATTGTCAAAGCCCGGTGCAGCTGGCAGCCTGTGTTATATGTCATGTGGCTGTGTTTCTCAACCTTCCTAATGCTGCGACCTTCTTAGTGCAGTCTGTCATGTTTTGGTGGCCCTCAACCACAAAATCATTTTTATTGCCACTTCATAACTGTAATTTTGCTACTGTTATGAATCGTAATGGAAATATCTGATATGCTGATGGTCTTAGGCCACCCCTGTGAAAGGGTCATTTGATCTCCTGAGGGGTCACGACCCACAGTTGAGAACCACTGTTTCAAGGGCTCATAATTATACTTTCTTGTGTATACAGTGTCTATGCTCGTGTCCACACTACGACGAGAAAAGTGACTGGTTGCCACAATGAAACAGATAGGTACAAGCCTAAAAACACTTAAAACCTTTCAGCCCTTTATGGCGGAGGGGGAGGGGGGAATTTATAATCCCCATTCTAAAGAAAGCTTGTGAAGTTATTCACCTTTTCCTCTTACGTGAGAGCATTTAGTAGTAGAGTTGGTGGCAGCTGTGCACAGGGCGTTTGCCCTTGTCTTGCCCCTGAAGACTCTGCATTTCCCTGCAGGTAGATGAGGCTGTGTGGAGGACCCAATCGACTCCTCAGCAACACTTCACGAAGCACTTCATCTGCATTGTTTCGCACAGTCCTCAGAACCCTGCCAATTGGATACCGTTATCCTCACCTTGCAAATGAATACACTTAGAGATTAAACTACTCACAGAACTTATAGGTGGCAGAAATAGGAGCTTGATTCCGGTGTCTGTCTTTGTTTCTGGGCTCCGAGCGACACAGTTGCAGTGGATTGGTTGACAAAGGGGAAGCAGGAAGGAGGCTTCGGAAAGAGAACCTTGTTTCCTGTAACGGCTGTGAGGTTATTGGCTGTGTAGACAGAGGTATCAAGTGGGTGCTGAGGCTGTTCAGTGGCCACTGAGGGCTTTTGTGTTACCAGTCATCCATCCTGGGGTGGATGATTTGGAGAGGTTTTAATTAAATCCTGAAGGATACATGAGGAAGAACTGTGCCTAGAAAATCTTTTGTCCTGCATGGAGTTCCAACCCGTCCCCCCTTTAATGGCTGCCAGAGCACTCCTTGGGAATGCAGGATTGTTAGGGAAGCACTCCTTCCCGGGCCCCATCTGTCATCCCTGGAATATTTGCACTACACAAGCAGCCTGTGCTGCCCATGAGAGCTGCTGCTGACATCACAGAGCTGCCAGTACAGCCGCCCAGCCCTGAGATGCTGGGACTCCTTCCCTGACAGTCCATGGCATTGCCTGCAGCAAAGCTAAACCCTTGATCAGCTAGGCAAGCTGACTTGACTGCTGTAGGACTCACTGGATGTACCTTTATGAACCCAAGTCCACTTGCTCCCAGGTGCACAAACTGATGTGTGAAACAATTCGTGTCAACTCTCTACTCCAACAGGTTCTTTTCTAAAGAATCTGGTATTTGATGTAATTCAAATTCTTCCTTGTCCCTTGAAGCAATTTGTTTGAAAAAATAATTTATTTTTTAACACTCTTTAAAAATGGAATAAAATTATGCTTTACTCTGTTTTTTTTTTGTTTTTTTTACTCTATGATAAATGAAGTATTAACTGTGATAGCTATTAACATCCCTGGTCTACAGACAGGTCACTACAGTTGACCAAGTTAAAAAATAAAAAATTTAAAGTCCCCAACTATAAAATGAATTGCCCAACAGATGCAGCAGGCTCCGAAGGATTCATTGAGAGCTATTTAGCTAAATAATATCCGTGCTAACAAGTCCCACAAAACAGATTTCTGTGACAATGTTCATTTTACAATGGCCCTAAACACACATCACACCATAAGGATTCTATCAGCTAATTAATACAGGGTGAGAGCTTTAAACAGAGAAATTAGCTCAACAGGAACCTCATAACTGGTAGCACAACACAGCACAAAGAGAAGCATCAAGTCTCCACTTGGCTTTGCTCGGCCTCTGAGGACAGGAACCATTCCAGTTCTCTCGTCCTTTGGACTGTGAATATGCTTAGAAAGGCATTCTCTGATGCTCCTGCCTCAGCATGAGTGATGGGGGCTCCTGACTTCTCAGTCAGTCCTAATCTCCCAGGAGATGCCCGTTCCTGCAGCCTGTTTTGAATCTCTGTTGTGTACCAGCCATGTGACGTGTGCCACTCGTGGTTTCATTGTCTTCACTCCTTTGTGGTGCTGTTCTTAGACATGTTAGGCAGCCCTTGCTGCTCAGTATAGATTTGCAGCCTAAATGTCCAACACCGGATGGACAGATACTGAAAACGTGCATCGGAAAGCTCCGAAGTTCAAGAAAATAAACCTCAGGTGCTTATTAACTGTCAACTGCCATTCCGTGGTCAATGAGTTCCAAGCTCATAGTGACTGTTTGCAGAAAAAAAATACCAAGGCCAAACTCCCTAGTGCTCAGAAAGCCTAATCAGAATAAATCTCATGAATGTTTATGTCGGCAAGTCCCAATCCATTCTTGCAAACCAGAGACATTCTGTGAAAGTTTGGTCTGATTATAAAAATATTGCTACGTGAGTTCAAGTTAAAATGACTTTTCCCCTCTCAGTGTTGGGAGATAGCTGAGTCTGTAAGGTGTTTGTAACTATAAGGGGATGGCTTCACTCACAAGAACCCACATACACAAGCCAACTGCCCTGGTACATACTTGCAACCCTAACATTGGGCAGGTGGGGACAGTTAGATCTCTAGAGCTTGCTGGCCAGCTAGCTTAGTCAAAAGTCCCCATTTCAGCAAGTAACAGATGGATGGAGCCAAAGAAATGACACTTGAGGTTGACCTCTGGCCTCTACATGTGCCTGCGTACGTCCGTAAGCACACACATATGAACACGCGCACACAGGTACACCTACATATACATATGCATACACAAAATCTTTCCCTTTATTTTTAAATCGGTTTTATACTCCCTTTCCACTATGCAAAGCAAGTTTCTTTCTTCTTCTTGTCAGCTGAGGAGTGGATGGTGGCTGTAAGTGTGGTTGCTGGGAATTTGGTCTCTATGTACCAATTCAGCATCCAGCTGCTCCAGATGTACGAATAGTCCTTACATTTGTTCATGATGTAATGACTCAAACTGCCAGTAAGCAACTGCAGTCTGGTCTGGGTTGAGCTAAGTATAAAGTCAACTACTAACATGAAGAACGGACTGACTATTCCTGTGCTAGCTAGAGGAGGGAATAAAATTTCCCAGGGGAAGAAATGGAATATTGGGCCCTGAAAAACATGTTCACTTGGAGATCAGGATGAGCAGCAAGAGGAACAAGAGTGAGGAACAAAAATGAGCATTTCAGACAGAGGAAACAAACTAGAAAAGGGCCCAATGAAACAAGATGGCAAAATCAGATTTTGTTGACTCTTCATACCACTTGAACATTTGATAAAAGACAGTTTTCCAAGAAGCTACCTGGGAAGCCCAATGGGCATGTAGGGAAAATTGTAGAACTGTAGCAAAGAATAAATCCAGTGTTATGATCTTAAATATGCTAGTCTTTCAAAGACCAATTTTGTTCATCACTATACTACCCATTGCATCAAAGATATATTTGTTCTTATTACATAGACATTATTTATCATTTATCTGTTGAACGCTAAAAAAAAATCTCCAACCATTTACTGACCTACTCCTTCTGTACAGTTAGCTGGTTCATCAGTATGGTAAATGGAATCTGAACATTCACTGCTCCTAGTGTACAGGAGCAAGATGTCTTTGAGCGAAATGATGCTTGAAATAAGTTGTCAATCATTGACTTGCAGGATAACAGACAGAACAGGACAGAATGAAGATGCCAACAGAACTACATGCTGGGTATTGTAATGTCATTGCTGCCTAAGGAGCAGAAGAATACAATGTGAGAAAGATGTGCAGTATGTACCCAAGTCTTAGATCCCAGCTGTCCAATGTAAATGCCATGCCAACAGTAGATGTAGTGTAATAAAATAGCTACACTAGAAGTTGAAGTGATGGTGTTAATTGTAGCAATACCTCATTTGGCTCATTGTAACAGTGTTTTGTAAAATCTGATGATTTTTGCCTTATGGTGGACTCATGACCTGACAATTCCATCATGGGATAAAAATGCATTTAATTACCATCTGTGATAGATACCATAGCTCACCAATGTAGCACACGATAGAATAATTTTCTCAAACCGGCCTTAACGCACCCCAGCAGGCCCTGAGCTTGCCATCCTCTTGATTCATTCTCCCAAGTAGCTTAGATTGCAGGCATGTCCCACAGGACCAGCTATAGTTACCATTCTTGACTGAAGAGTTGAGTATCTTAAAGTTAAGAAAACCTTGACTTTCCCTAGTCCTTGAGAAAAGCAGACCAGATATCAAAATCTTCACCTTGATCATATTCACTAACCACTGAACTTTTTAGTCAAATTTTTTTGCTCAGTTCTACTTTTTTCTATACAGGCCCCTATTTCTCTAACACACTCTGTGGCAATTTCCATGCCATCTTTCAGGGACTCATGGGAACGTGTCTTGTCTGGAATTCATAGCCTTTTTGACAGCTGGACCTATTTTGAAAGCCCAAATATCCATCATGGAATCATGCCCAGGATATTAGGCAGGGTAGGCCACCCAGGCACACTCTTTGTGTTTGTGTGTGTGTGTGTGTGTGTGTGTCTGTGTGGTATTTTCTCACACACATTTGCTTCTGATTTTGACATGCCACACCATGTGGAAAAACTCAACAGGAATATGCAGGATGTATCCTTTCCATTTTGAGTTGTGAGTTGTTCATATACCTCTGCACTGTTTAAAGACAAAAACTACTATTGAATCAGACAGTGTTATACATAACACAGGATCACACACACACACAACATACACACAAAAACACTTCCCAAAGACCATCATTAACCACCTACATTTTATTTATACTAGTGTTTTTCAAATGACACGTATATTAGGAACATTTCTGGAGCTTGGTAAAATTTTAAATCTTTGGCCTCAATCCAAGGAATTTGGCTCTGGACGCTTGGGCAGGGCCTAGAAATATGAACTGTAATAAACACTTAAGCAATCTCAGAATCCTGTTGCAATCTTACGATTATCCTTTGAAAAACACTGTTGTGTTTACTTAAGGCATTTTTACAATGCCTACCATGACACCTGCAAGGCCATTTCTCCACAGTAGAGCCAGAACTTTGTATTTTTAATGCAGTGTCATCTGCTGTCTTTCTGTCTCTGTCCTTCGGTCTTTCTCTATCTCTCTTTCTCTCTCCTTTTTTTTCTGTTTGTCTTTCTCTCTCTTTGTGTGTGTGTAACCCATAGTCTTCCCATCACCACAAAGTCCGTCTAGAAGAATCAAATGGACCCCCTGAGAAGCTATTCTGAGACAGCTGCCCAAAACATTTTCCATTGAGTTCTTGCAGTTGCTACCACTCTGCCTGGGGATGGCAATAAAATGTTTGGGTTTTGGGGGGGGAGGGGGAGGGGAAGGTTGCATTGCTCTCCCGTTGTTGGATGTCTTCTTTAACTTACTAGAGCATTTCACTCTTACAGAGACACTTCCATCTTGTGAGGACTCTCAGGACGAGTCCTTAAGTGAACCTGAAAGGAAGATTGTGGCCTTTCAGACCTTTAATGGTGTGTGAACAGAGCAGTGGATACCAAAGATTCCTGACGTTTAGTGAGGAATAGGCAAGTGCTGGTCTGAGGGGAGATATGAAACTATGGCTGCCAGATACCTGGCCAGTCTCCTGTTCTTTGGAGGATTGCTAACAGCTGATCAGTCTGGGATAAATCACACTTGAAAATGATCAAATTCTAGTACCTTCTGTAGGGCTGGATTTGTAGTTAGAGATTGGTTAAATTTGACTTTATCGCAGAATATCTTATTTTCTCCATTTATTGTGATTGAAAGTTTTGCTAGGTATAGTATTCTGGGATGGCATCTCTGGTTTCTTAGAGTTTGCAGCACATCTTTTCAAGTACTTCTGGTTTTTAGAGTCTCCATTGAGAAGCTAGATGTAATTCTATGCTAATTGGTCTTTTTCCTTTGCAACGTTTAATATTTTCTTGGTTCTGTATGTTTAGTGTTTTGATTGCTATGTGCTGAGGGGGCTTTCTTTTCTGGTCCGATGTACTTGGTGTTATGTTTGCTTCTTGTACCTTTGTAGATATATCTTTCTTTAGGTTAGAAAAGTTTTCTTCTATTATTGTTTTGAAAATCATGTTTTGTGCCTTTGACCTGGGTTTTTTCTCCTTCCTCTATTATTATTCTTTACAGATTTGATCTTTCCATAGTGTCCCAGATTTCCTGGATGTTTTGTGCCAAAAATTTTTTAGATTTAACATTTTCTTTGACTGGTGAATCCTTTTTTTTTTTCTATCATACCTTCAGTGCCAGAGACTCTCTCTTCATCTCATGTATTCTGTTGGTGAAGCTTACCTCTGTAGCGCCTGTTCAAATTCCTAAATTTTTATTTCCAGAATTCTTTCAGTTTGTATCTTCCTTATGGCTGCTATTTTCAGTTTCAGGTCTTGAACAGTTTTATACATTTCCTTCAAATGTTTATTTTTTTCCTGGCTTTATTTAAGGGATTCATTCATTACCTTCAATTGTATAGTTGTGTTTTCCTGAATTTCTTTAAGTTGTTTGTTCATTTCCTTCCATTGTTTGTCTGTGCTCTTTGAGATTTCTTTAAGGGTTTTACTCATTTTTCTCTTTACGGGCCTCTATCATCTTCATGTAAGTGGTTTTAAGGTGTTTTGTTTGTGTGTGTGCTTGTTTTGTGTTTCAGCTATGTTGGAATATTCAGGGCCTGCTGCGGTGGAATAGCTGGGCTCTGGCGGAGACATACAACCTTGGCTGTTATTGATTGTGTTTTTATTCTGTCTTTTGGGCATCTGGATTTGATGTGATTATAGATCTAGGTGCTGATTTCTAGGAGGTCAGGAAGGTATGGTCTGTGGGAGCCACAGAAAGCATGGTGTGTGTGGGGGGGGGGAGGAGCTGGGCAGAAAAAGGGAAGCTGCAGCATATGTTCTGATATAGCATTAGGGACTAGCCTGAAGGATTGGGTCTGTTATGAGAACAGAGAATTCTTTACAGACATAGAAAGGACAGTTCTCAACTTCATATAGAAAACAAAACAAAACAGGATAGCTGAAACAATCCTGAACAATAAAAGAACTGGAGCTATCACCATCCCTGATCTCAAGTTGTACTACAGATATATAGTAGTGTCACTGGCATAAGAAAAGATACATTGATCAATGGAATAGAACTAAAGACGCAGCCGTAAATCCACATGCCTACGGATGTCTAATTTTTCATAAAGAAGCTAGAAATATACACAGGATAAGAAACAACAACTTCAACAAATGGTGTCAGTCAAAGAATGCAAATAGAGCCATACTTATCCACCCTGTCCAAAACTCAAGTCCAGGTGGATCAAAGACCCCAACATAAAACCAGATACACTGAACCTGACAAAAGAGAGAGCGGGAAATCATGGAATACATTGGCACAGGAGACAACTTTTTGAACAGAACAACTTAATGGAACTGCCTAGTTTCTAGAGTTGCACGGTTGCTCTTTTTTGAAGGTTAGCGTTTGACTAGACTGGATTGCTAAAACTCATTTTTATGTAATTGCTCATAAGAGCTAAACCACTCATCATAGTTCCAGCACATGAACTTCCTTCTTGTTCCTTGAACATCCTTCAGATATGTTTTCTTCAGGACTCCTGTATAGTCTGGGACTGGGTAATCCCCTTTCTCTGACAGGTGACTCACCCCTCCTCTCCTAGGAGACTCATCTTTACCCAAAAAAACTACTTCCTTTAAGTACATTTAAAAGCACCAATCCCAACCACATATTCCTCTAAGCCACTCACTCACTTTTTACACTCATTACTTTTAAAGATTTCGTTTGTTGGTCTCCTCTTTGGATAGAATGTAAGTTCTGGGTGGAACAGGGAGTTTGTTCTGCTTTGAACACTAAATATGTTCTGATGAACAGATCCTGGCACTTAAAAATAGTTTGTGAATTAATAACATTGTCCTTGAAGATAAAAACCCCTGTTTACTCCATCCCTTTATCTACTCTAGTACTTAAGAGAACACACACGAGGACTTAATAAATTTTCATGAAGCTCTAATTGTGTTTTATTACTAGTTTCATAATGACCTATGGTTGTGAAGCAGTATAAATTCATGTTCGTTTTCACACCAAGAGACAGCATTGCAGGAGGCAGCTCCATAAACCCAGGTGCACATGCTGGCCGTGGCATGTCCCCTCCTCGGTTCTGTTGGTGCCTTCTGCCAGCCTTTGCATCTTATCATGTGTCCATCAGCTAGCCATTCCCTCTGGAGTTAATGATAGGAACTGGTAGGATCTCTTTCCTCGTTCTCAAAGCTGAAAGGTTATGCTGTTGCTGTACTTTGTGAGAACTGCTGAGATTGGGTTGAGCTACACAAAATGGTCCATATGGTTCCAGCCTAAGACCTGACTAGTCTGACATAGTTGTGAGTAGAATCCAAGCATACAGTATCAGTGTGTCAATCTGGGGTCTTGCTTTCTCTCCACTTGAGCCAGAGCTCAGTCAGAGCATATGGCTTGGAAGCACACAGAGTCTTTGTCTCCCCTGTGTCAGAAAACACTCTTCGTTTAGCTGCTGGTACCCAGACCTCCCTGTAGGCCAGGGTGGGTATCAGCAGTCTCTCAGGCCTTCACTGATACTGATCACATGACTTGTCCTAACACTTATGTATCATAACTCATATCAAGAGCCTATAAGAAATGGGAAATGGATCATTTTAACTGTGCCCAGGACTCATGACAGCTGATAAATCCTTCCCATCATCATCACATGCATCAATGCAAGAACACAATCCGGACAATGTAGAATAAAAAACACACAAGGAAGTGACCGCCCTTGAATATGGCTCTACAAGATAATGTCTTGAAGTAAAACCTTAATGCAAAGCAGAACACAAATGCTGGGTTCTTGCCACAAACACACAACTTCTACAGGAGCTTCATGAATGGCACATGGCTCAAAGATCCATTGTGAGGAGTATTGGAGGCCAATCAGTGGTCAATGTCTGCCTGGAAGACCATGTCCACTCGTCAGATCCTTTTAGTCAAAAAACGATTTGATGGGAATAGAGCCAGCAGAGAGACACAACTTAGTGTTAAATGTTCTCAAAGAAGAATGGATGAATCCCATCTCTGCTCTTTTGTTGGCTGAAGCACAGCAGGGAAGTGACTAAATCTGTCAGTGCCTCAGTTTCCTTCTCTGATAGCTGGAGACACATGCCCACTTCATATGTAAGATATGAGGATTCATGAAATGAACAACAGTATTTCTGAGGTGATTCACATAGAGCTTCACAGATGTAAGCATTCCACAAGTGGAGTGCTGGCTGAAAGGGAGGCTTAATGATTGCAGTATGTCTGCATCTGCAGATCACTCCAAGGGCCTGGACCGACACCATCTAAGGAAATGGCAGGGGCTCCCTGAGTGACGTTCTGAGTGAGCAAATGATGCGGTAGCATCGTCGTAATTGCGCTGTGAGGCTGAACTTACCTGTGTCTGCAGTTCTCCATGAAAACAGACTGAGCGGTGGGGGTAATATTATACTGGATGTTTGATGCTGTGCAGATATGTCCCCCAAAGTGTTACTTAGGCTTAATAGTGAATGCAGTTTAATTAATTGTGACAGCGGGGATATATTCCAAGTCACCCTCATGCAAATAATTACAATAGTTAATTCTCAGCAATCTAGAAAGGAGGAGGAATTCCAACAGAGTAAATAGTCCTTTTCAAAAATATAGTCCTACCTGTGTATACCTGTAACCCAAATATACCCCATTCCACAGAGCAATGGGGAATATTCCCAAATTAATGCCGCCCTTGGGAATAGACATTTAATGAGTTTTTGCACAGAGTATCTCCTGTTATTATTTAAGCTTCGGTTGGGAAATAGCATCTTGATCTGAGCATGCTTTGATGATGTAGGAATTTATAGCTATGAGCAGAGAAAGATCCATTTTCTTCGACAAATTTGGTAGAGGCAGAAAAACATGCAGTAAATTAAACCTGATTTGCATGGCACTGAGCACGTATGCAGCCCTTCCTGCGAGGCAGGGAACGTTCTTTGATTGAATTTTTCTATTTCTCTATGCTTGTGTGGTATTCTGGGAACAATTGAGGAGGTCCTCTGTTGGCTAATTAACACCTGTAAATTCGCATCGCCTGGTGTCTTCCTTATATTGCAGAGGTAATGAGTCCAAGTCCTAGTAGGGTTGTATTTTTATTAAAATTTCTTCGTATCTTTTTCTTTTCATGTCAAACAGATTGCTACATATTTAACCCTTTTGTACTTTCCGTGTTCTGTCTCTATCCTGGGAAATAGAGCAGAAACAAGAGAACTATTATTGGGCTGCTAAAAGGAAGGAATCGCATACTCAGGAAGGAGGTGAACGGCGAAGTATAGGTTCTAACTATCTATGTGGTGACATACTAATTGGGGGTTGAAATTCCAAATAACTTGTCTGCTGTCCAGGCTATATGATAGAAATGATGGTGTATAATGATTAATTCATTAACACATATTTCTTCCTTGACACATGATGATGAAGACAGAGTGGTTTGCAAGAGAAAGGACACAGCTACCTTCCTCTGGACATGGCCTGGTGACAGAGGTAACAGAAAATAAAGGCAAATTTATTAACACATGGAAACATGGTTGTGGAAGCCTGGAAAGCAACAAAGAAGCTAACCGATTGTGAAGGATCATAGACTTTGTATAGTAGATCAAGCTTGACCTGAATATTAGAAGACACAAAGAATCTGGATTCTGGAGATGGGAATTAATATGCACAAGTTCCTTTTTCATGGATGATGCAGGCACTCATGTGCCCACAGGTCCAGGGTGAGTTTCAAATCCCTGCATGTACCAACCAGATAGTTTGGTTAATGGGGCTTAAAGGCCCTACTGGTTTGGTCACCCTTACCCCACAACAGGGTGAATTTTGTCCGTGATGACTTCTGTGCCATCAGGGTGGGTAACCAACTTTGTGCGGTATCATCCTACATCCAAAGCCTCTGGAATCAACTTTACTATTAGAATAGTCCTCAGCTCACGATTCAAAGAGAAATCACCCCATTCCCCTCAGATGGCACATGCTTGGGACACATTAGGGTAAGGGTAGTAGTTTTTTGTGTTTTTGTTTTGTTGCTGGCCAGTTTCAAAGTGACACCCTTCTGAGCAATTATGGTCAATAGGCTCCTTATGCTTGAGACATTAATGGTGACTGAGATCTGTGTTTAAAAAGTTCAACTAAATGGTTATAGGGTGAGGTTGATCCCATTGGCTGCCATATTAGTCATGGTGAGACACCATAACAAGCCAATTCTCCCAAATGTATAAAGGCTCTACAGCAGGACAAATACGTATTCTCTGTATGTAACAGTGCCAAGCAGGACAGCAGGCTGGCGTGGCCTTCATTCATTAAATTATTTATGAACCCAGGCTTATAAAACATGCATCATATTCGAATTGTGGCTATCAAAATAACACCAGGGTTGTCTGCATCATCAATATTGTATGTCACCCAATAGGGGAAAATGGCAGGAGAAGGAAGAATTGCATAGAACAGGCCTAGAAGTGAACACATAACATCTGTCTACATTACTTCAGCTAGAACTCATCAGATGGCCATATCTAATTGCAAAGATGCTATTAACCCAGAGAAAAGAGAAAAGTATGGATTTCACCTGGCAGCTAGTTGTCTTTACAATCCCCTATAGCATGCCACATCCTAGCAGAACATTGATTGCACTTGAGTATCTTTATGTATAGAACTCCAGTAGTCATCCTGAACATTGGGGCCTAAGTTTGTCACTACAGTTGCATGCCAGCCATATGGCCACATGCACTGCACTCAGCACTGTTAGCCAGTGAGAAGTGTTGACCCTTGGATAAAAGGCCAAGACTGTAAAAGTAGGAGCTAGAAAAACTTTCTCTGTGATCTCATGCCTGGAGGCCCATGTTGTTTAAAGATGATAGGATCTGAAGTTCTTGTCTGGTTTATTTGTTCATAGTTCTGAAGAACATTATAATCAAACAGAGAGTTCTGAATAAACACACAGCTTTGAAAACAACTGAGCCAGATTTCCAAATGACCTTAAAAGTTATTAGGAATTGTTGAGCCAGTTGTGTAAGATGCTTGAAATTCCATCTCAAAGGGTAAGAAGCCAAATGACTAGAAGGCATGATTCTGACTGACTTGAAAGTCTTCAGACTTACTAGAAATTTTGTGTATTTAAAAAAAATTATACAGAATATATTGGCTAGCTTTACTTGACACAAGTTTGATGGAATCATTTGGGAAGCTGAGAAAATGTCCCTCCCTGATTAGCCTGCCTGCAAGGTAGTGGTACATTTTCTTGTTTAATGGTTACCGTAGGAGGACCAGCTCCCTGTGGATGGGGCCACGGCTGGTTTGGTGGTCTTAGATGATAAAAGAAAGCAGGCTGAGAAAGCCGGGAGAAAAATTTCAGTGAGAAGTACTTCTCCATGGCTTCTGGCCTCGGTCCTGCTTCCAGGTTCCTGCTCTGAATTCCCTGGAAGAAGGACACATTAGTTATACGGTGAAATAAGCCCTTTCTTTCCCAAGTTGCTTCCCCCCCTTTTTTGTTCAGCTTTTGTGGGCTTATTTAAAGCCATTTACTCATTTTCTCCTCTGCTTAGCCTGCCTTTGGAACTGGTGACTCTGATGGCCAGCTGTGCTGCTCTTTCTATGATGGTTCTTCAGTTCTTGGACAGAGTATTGTGAGCAATCTCAGCACAGTAAGATTTGTTGCCCTGCCAGCCCCTTGACATGGTGGACCAGAAATTTCCGGAAGCCGCTAGGCACTGTGCTTAGTTTTCTTATTGCTCCCATAACCAATGTTGGGCATCAGGATATGGTCCTTGAATCTCCTCTGCACCCTGTTGTCGATACCTCAGGGTTTGCTCCCATTTTGCTTAATTTTGACACATTGGCCTGACTGGTGCCTGATGAACCTCTCAGTCCTCTTTTTGACTCTCTTAGTCTTCACCAGAGGCCAGAGAGCAGCAATAATGTTGCAGAAGAGATCTATCCATGCAATAAGGTTTTCAGATTGTTAAAGGGTGAAATGGAATTTAAAACTTACCCAAAGTCCACATACCTTCATAGATTTCCACTTTGGGGTGTGTGTAACATGGAAAGAGCTTGAGTTTCAAAGGAAGACTATCTTAAGCTCAAATGCTAGCTTTGCCTAGCATTTGTTCTCTGTGTTTCTTTTCTTCATTTTCAAAACAAGAGCCATGCTACCAATCATACAGAATTTAAGTGAGATTAGATACAACATGTACGCACTTTTAAGTAGATGGATAACAAATGTTACAAACAGCTGTGTTGTTGCCATTTTGAGAAATGAAAGATCTGTGCTCAGAATACCTGCCAAATGCAAGGTCTAGTGTGTGTGTATGTCTGTGTGTGTGTTTGAGAGAGAGAGAAAGAGAGAGAGAGAGAGAGAGAACTCCATATGTGCTCTATAGTGCTGCAGCAGAGGGGATGTCTTGAACTAGCATTAGGAGATTTGATGGAGATTGGATCTCTACTCTCGCCAACCAAAGCAAACTTGTTTCACATACATACTTTGTATGGAGAATTTCCACTTAAAATAGTATTCCTTGTTTGTCTGGTTTGGTTTTTGTTTGTTTGTTTGTTTGTTTTTTCCCTGGTTTTTCAAGACAGGGGTTCTCTGTGTAGCCTTGGCTGTCCTGGACTCACTTTGTAGACCAGGCTGACCTCCAGCTCACAGAAATCTGCCTGCCTCTGCCTTCCTGAGTGTTGGGATTACAGGCATGTGCCACTATGCCCAGCTAAGATAGTGTTTATTAAAAGTGAGTTGTATGGCAAATGATTTTTAAAACAATGAAACCCATCAATAAATTGCATTTTATTACAATGGAAACAATGATGGTGCACATTAGTTAAACTCTGTGTGTTAGACATCATTATCACCCACACTGTAACTAGTAAGAACTTAAATTAAAAAGATATGTTTTGCATATACGTATAAACTTCTGTGTTTGATATGTCTGCACGTGTGTACATACATACACGTGAAAATATATATATACATTTTGCCTGCTATAGTGCTTTTGAGTGAAAAATAATCTTGTCAATGCTTTAACAGATTAGAATATTTCTCAATTTTAAAGACCTTCATGAACACACCTTCCAGGTCCAAACTTCAAATCTCATTTTTTAAACATTAAGTGAAACAATTTTCTCACCCTTTTGAAATACTAACCTATCGCTATGTTTAGCCAACAGCTACGAGTTCACACCTCTCGCTACAGCCTCTTAATGAGTCAGCATCCTTCACTAGGTTCCTATTAAAATGAAGAAGCGTGTAACCAGTTTCAGGCAAGTTGAGAAAAATAAGGCTGCTTCGGAATTTTTCACTGTAATTTCATCCCAGGGGTCCTAGAAATGCAGACACATGCATGCTCACATTCACCAACACACACACACACACACACACACACACACACAAGCTGAGAAGGGGCTTATAATTGTTATGTAAATGTATCTGTTAGCTAAAGATTAGGATGCCAATTGTCTAAGGAATTTATATAATTGTAATTCTGAGGGGGGAAAATGTGTGATGGTGAGAGAAAACACTAGGCCAATCTCTTAGGAAACGATCTGGACTCTCTCCTGTTTTGGAACTTCGCATCCTTCATTGTCATCTTTCTTACATTTCATTTTAGCCAGTGGTGCAAAAGTCATTTCACCTTAAAAAAATGCCATCAATTTTTGTTGTTGTTGTTGTTTTTGTTTTTAAAGGGAAGAATCCCTTTTTCACACTGTAACAGCCTGATGCTCATGGAACTATGCACCCTGTGGCTCAAATTCTCGGGCAAGCAGGAGCGTTTGATGGTGTTTTCCTTCCCTCTGGCTCTTGGCACAAGGGGTGGACAGTTGCAACACACTGCGCATGAAAACTTTCCTTAACAACCACACATGACCTCTGAATTGACTTTTTTTTCTCCCTTCAAGGGAATCATTATTTCCTCAATCTTAAACAGTTTAGTTGATTGAATCAACCATATCATTATTGTAATAGGTCATTAAAATAAATGAAAAAATTCAAACGATTATAAAACCTCTGCTTTCTGCAATACCATCACAGCCAGAAGCCCCAAGTCTACAAGCTAAAGCTATGTCAGAGCTGCCGCACGGTGCCACTCATATGCCCTCTGAAACCAAGACACACGTAAACAAATTAGTCCAAAGAGAAATGTCTCGCTGGCAGAGTCAAGGGTTGAGACCACGCTGCGCAAGGAAAGACATTAAAGGAAGATTCTTATTAGTTTCCCAATAGCTCGAGGAGGAGCGGTAGAAGAGACACTAAATCTGAATCACAGTCTCTTTCGGTGTAAATAGAAAGATTCTGGCTCTGTTTCTGGTTAAGTCCGTAGCGTGCTGAAAGGCCTGTCATAGCTCAGTAACAGTTCAACATGTGTGTCTGGTGCTCTCTTTTTTGGTGCATGACAGAGCTGCACCCTGCTTGCTTGGTAGACATTGTTACAGAAAGTCCTGTGACCAGTGAGTCATGAGTAAAAGCACTGTAAGTCACTCTCGAGTAGAAGCTGGAATAAATCTTGGTTTGCCACACCTTCCTCTCCTTGTAGTAGTGGTTGTGGACATTCAAGAGGAAGTAGATCTAGGTTTTTGTGGCTTGGGTTCCTAAGTCACCATAACGCAAAAGAGACTCCCCTGCTGACCTATGATGGTCAGCATAAAGCATATGCAATCATTTTTGCTGTGTTGAATTTTGAGACTTTTGGAACTGTTTATCACTACGGCATAACCTAGCCTGTCCTGACTGGTATAGTGTGTGTAAGCAGTTTAGAATTCATTAAGCATTGTTAATATTAACAACAAAGGTAAGACTAGCTTTGAAGCTTAAAAACATTCCTTTGTTCTGTTTGGATTGTTAAAGCTGTCCTTAGGAAAATAATATTGCCATTTTTGTCTCTTTAGGGAAAAATCTCAGGGAGCCCCACCCTAGTGACAAGCAATTAATAACTGCTGAGAGAGGAAGAAGAATTAGTGTTTCCTAAAGATGAGTTTCCTAGTTGGTTATTCAAAACCAAGTGGTCAGTCCTAAAACCATATACAGACAAGCAACACTAAATGGACCCAGCAGGTTGTATTAATATATATTATATCTGTACATATAATATATATCACAATAATAAAGAAAAAGAGGCCATGGGTTTGGGGTAGGGTCATGAGAGAAGGGGTTAGAGAGAGGAGCTAGAGGGATAATGAATACTTTAATTAAAAAAAATACATATCTTTTAATAGTGTGAAAGGGATTGAGAGTACATAGTAGTGACCTTAGATAAAGAAGGGCAGGTAAACTGTTCACAGGAAATTCCAGCAGCAATGTGCAACAATGCCCTTATCAACAAGAAATAACTGATGATACCTCTTCTTCTTCCCTTTTCTCCTCCTTCTCTTCTTCCCTTGCTCATCCCTTCTTCTTTTTGCTGGAAGAAGCATTATTTTGGGGCATTTTTTCTTCTTTTTTAAATTTCCTTATTAATTACTTTATTCACCTTATATACCCCTGTAGTTCCCTCCCTCCTCCCTTCCCAATCCCCCTTTCCTTCCCTTCTGCACTTGTATCCCTCCCCAAGTCCACTGATAGGGGAAGTCTTCTTTTCCTTCCTTCTGATCCCAGTCTATCAGGTCTCATCAGGAGTGGCTGCATTTTCTTCCTCTGTGGCCTGGTAAAGCTGCTCCCCCCTCAGGGGGAGGTGATCAAAGAGCAGGCCAATCAGTTCATGTCAGAGGCAGTTCCTGTTCCCATTGCTATGGAACTCACTTGGACACTGGGCTGCCATGGGCTACATCTGTGCAGGGATCCTAGGTTATCTCCATGCATGGTACTTGGCTGGACTATCAGTCTCAGGAAAGACTCCTGTGCTCAGATTATTTGGTTCTGTTGCTCTCCTTGTGGAGTTCCCATCCTCTCCAGATCTTACTATTTCCCACTTCTTTCATGAGATTCCCTACACTATTCCCAAAGGTTGGCCATAAGTCTCAGCATCTGCTTTGATAGTCTGCAGGGCCGAGCCTTTCAGAGGCCCTCTGTGGCAGGCTCCTGACTTGTTCCCTGTTTTCTCTTTCTTCTGATTGGGCTTTTTTTTTTTAAGTATCAGTTTTTAACAGCGGGGGTGGAGGGGTGTGTGCAAGGGAGTATGGGCAGGGTCTTCCACACAGGTTCTGTTTGGTCAGCACAGCGTTTGTTCTTCCCCTTTCTTTAGTCGTGATGCTTTCTGTGGAAATGAGTGTGGCAGCTCTTCAGAGCACCATTACTCCCTGTACACCTAACACTTCTACCCAGCAGTTACCTGCCAGCCCCAGGTAGGCATTCAGATTTTGCAGTTGTTTCATTGAAATGTGCAGAGGAATGACAGCTGATGGCCGCAACTGAAAACCAACATATTTGTGTAAAAGTTTTAAAAAAGTACACGTGTATTCAATTAGAATGCTGATAAGAATATGCAACTCTAATGGTGCAGGCAACACGGGGAGAAACTAGAACCTGGGGTTCAGCAGTCCTT
Organism: Pachyuromys duprasi; assembly: GCA_028658305.1. Lineage (NCBI taxonomy): Eukaryota > Metazoa > Chordata > Mammalia > Rodentia > Muridae > Pachyuromys > Pachyuromys duprasi. The sequence continues at coordinate 23,587,785 of CM053759.1, read as the reverse complement.
GGAGGCTGTTAATTCTCCCCCACCCCAATAATATGAAGGAAAACTCAAGAGCCTAGCAATGGCGAAAGCTTAAGCTTGAAATGGATTAGTTGAGAGAGCAAATGACTTAAGGTATGTTTTAAAAACTTCCCTTAATTTATTTACATTGTCTCTCCATCTCATATTTTATAGAATTGTAAATATAAATCAGCAGGAACTAGGTTTTCCATTTAATTTGGCTTTGTTTCCGATGGTAACCAGTAGTCTGTACTTTGAAAAACATACATCATAGATCATTGTTTTGTAAGTCTACTTCAGTAACAGCACTGAAGCGATGGCTAACCTGTCAAGAACATGGACTTGTCTTCCATGGGACCAGGCCTTGACTTCCAGCATCCTTGTGTTGGCTCACAACCTTCTGTGACATCAGTCCCAGAATATCTGGTGCCCTCTTCTTGTGTTTGTGAGCAAGGAAGGTGGTGCGCAGACAGGAATGCAGAATACCCCCCCACACACACATAAAATGCAAATAATGGAAAAAGTTAACTTAAAAGAGTGCTTGCATATATGCATATGCATACATATTTCTATATATAACCAGATCAGTCTGTATAATGTTATTTGTATGTATATGTTTTCAGGGTGGATCATTTGGTATTGGATAACCAATTGGTGTGCCCTTCCTTGGGAAAAACTCAGTGTTCCTTAGTTGCCTCTAGTTCTTCATCTACGACTGAGACTTCGTGGTCTTTTCCTTATCTACTTCAGGAGTATCATTCTTGGTCAGCTCCTGTTTATACAGTCACATTGGTGAGACTTTGTGAGTCTAGCTTGTGACATTACGAGGAGACACGATCTCACAGCAAACTCTCTGAGCCCTGGGCTCTTACAATCTTTCCACTCCCTTCTTCCCCATTGTTCTCTGAGCCTTAGGTAGGAGAGTTGTTTAGTAGAGGTAACCATTGGTGCTGGACTCCAAGCCTCTGTGTTTTGATTGGTTGCCATCTTCTGTAATGGTCTTCATCTGTTATAAAGAGAAGTTTCCTAGATGCATATAACAACAATTAATTTTTTTAAAAAGAGGCCATGAATTGAAAGAGAGATACATGGGGGAGCTTGAATGAGAAAATGGGAAGGGGAAAGTGATATAATTATAATATAATGTCAAAAGATAAAAGAAGTAATGATAATAAATTATATTAATATATTATATAATTATATTATAGACTAATATAATATATTAATTATATGATGATGATGATGATGATGATGAAAGGCATTTGGCCAAGCTTTGTGGTTGAGTACCTTCCAGAATGCATATCTGAGTAAGCCCTAATGAAGAGCTCTATGGCCCAAAGATGGTGTTTCTACACGAACAGACTCAGTCCCAGCTGGAGCCATAGGCAGTTCAAAGTCACTCTCTTAATGATCCCACTCACAGAATGGACATAGTCCATCAGCACATCCTGCAGTCTGAGTTTTCATAACATATCTCAAATGTGGCCTTCTGGGTCCTGCTAGGATTCCTGTTACTACTGTGCTTGCCTGGATGAGCTCATAAGGGTCCCTCTACTGTCTGATAACCATCGACGTTCCACACAACACCGTATGGCCCTTTAATATCTCAGTTCCGTGGACTTGTTCTGCTCCCAACCTGTTAGTCATTTCTTACATGTTAGAGTTATAGCCATATTCTTTTCCATGCCTGGAAGCCCTACACACTCTGCCCTCTGGTTGCCATCTAGCCTCCTGCCCAACCTGATTACCACCTTCTTTCTGCGTTAGCTGATCTGTCCACACAAAACACTCCAAGTCCACACCCTTGCTGTCTTCTTCTGGAATGTTCTTCCCTCAGACACTGCCTAGGGTGCCTCCCAGCTGTCCACGTCTCTGCTCCAATACCACCTCTTTAAAGAATTACTGCTTTCATACTTCTTCACTTTCAGTTTGATTGTCAATTTGATTAGAGTGAAGAATGCCCAGGGCACCAGCAAAGCAGACTATCGGGTGTGTCTGTGAGAGTGTTTCCAGAAAGGGTTAGTTGAGGCGGCATTCCCAAGCCATGGGGCTCCTGCCCTGAAGTAAATGAGATTAAATGAGATGTGCACTAGAATTCGTCTCTCTCCTCTCTTTCTCCCTCTCTCCTTCCCTCTCTCTCCCTCTCTCTCTCATCAGGAGGCTTTAAATAGTGTTTCACACCAGAGTTACCTGCCTTCTGAACCATCATGGGCTGTAGCATTAAACCATGAGCCATTATACTGCTTCTTTCCAGATATTGGTCACAGCAATGAGACAAGTAAATAATACCTTCCACTTCTGAGAGTTTAATTTTTGCTGCTAAACTTGTTGCTGCAAAACTACAAAAACAAAACAAAACAAAACAAAACCCTAAAGCAAGAGCCTTTCTGACATTGAGGATCAAAGCTGCTGGCAATGGCTGACCCCGCTGCTTTGCAGCGCATGCCAACTTCTGCTTCAGTAATCTAAGGTTAAATTGGGAAGGGAGGTTAGAGAGTGTTAGAGTGAGGAGAGAGACACAGAAGGAGAGGGAGAGAGCAAAGTGGTCAAGTGGTGGGCATAGGCTGGGTCTCGGGAGAACTACGGAAGAGATGGTAAAATGTGTTTTCTTGAGTCTGAAGGCAGAGATTAGGAATGAAAACCCTATGGGATGCACCCTGAACAAAGACATGTTATGGAAGCCTGGTGTTTTGGAGTTTGGTGGGAGCAGGTACTTGGCAAGCCAGATGTGAACCTCTGGTCTGGAAAGTCACAGTCATTCCAAAAGAGAGGAAAACAGAGGATAGAGACAAGTTATGAAGTGACTGGTTCTAGGAGAGAAGCCAGAAGAGGTTGCCAGATTCCTTGGAACTGGAATTATGGACAGTAGTGAGCTTTCATGTGGGTGATGGAAACCAAATACGGGTCCTCTGCAAGAGGAGCAAGTGCTGTTAGTCTCTGAGCTATCTCTCCAGCTCCACAGACACATACTTCTGCTGTATGCATTCCCTTCTCAGGCAGGGAGCCTGGAGAGTCTAGCAGGTCCAGAGGGTGTGTAGAGTGGAACCTCATCCTCACAGGAGACTTGGGGAAAAGAGGGAGAAACTCTGAGGCAGAGGAGATGCGAGACTTTAATTTTTATTGGATTTTATTTTTACAGAATGTACAAAGGAAGCACTATACCATCTGTTCTGCAAAACAGACTCCTCAACCAGCTGAGAACTCAGGTAACTTGTGTCTAAGGACTCTGGGAACGTCACTTTTGGAGGTGGTTGAAATAGATGAGAAGATAGGACAGTTGGAGAGCCGAGAGGAACACCTCTTATAAATGGAGAGCATCCCATTACAAAGAGAAGTTTCTTTGGAAGCCTCTGGCACTCAGAGTAGGAAGTACTCAAAAGAAACCTTTTATCCTATGGTCAAGAACCTGAGTTTCACAGTCTGGACCAAGCATGTGGAGCTGTGAATTTTGTGTACTAAAGACTTGGGAACCATTTTTCAGATCTCTGGGAGGTACCCCTGGCACTTCTGCAATGCTTCAGAGAGAGGTCAGGGAGCTGCTGTGACTTAACTGCTCAGTACTCCAACAGGAGTGGGATCACAGTTAATTCACCTTAGAAACATTATTAGGATCTGTCTTGCAGATCTGGCATGGTTGCAGGCTTACGTTCACCACTCAAGGCAGTGGGAGAAGAGAGTCTGAGAAGGGACTGAGGCCACCTCTAGCTAAGCGCTGAATACCACCTGCGGGTCACTTGAGCAGTGGGACAGGCACGTGGAGTTCCACTTTGCTGTTAATAAAATTAAATCACGAAACAGCTTACTGATGGGGAAGGATCCTGATGTGAGAGGTTGATGCAGCCAGGGAGCTGACCAGAGCTGGAGGCCAGACTGGCCAGCTGTCTCCAGACCACGCCTGCTCCTCTCCTCTAAGTGTGGGGGTTCTGGAAAAATGTAAAGTTGAACATACAAAAGCCCTCTCTGGAGATTGAATTGATGCCTGCCAGGGGGTGGAAGGGAATAAAGGGGGAATTTACAAATCCATCAGGGAAAAGGGAACATTACTGAGAAAAGAGAGCAAGTTATAAATGAAAAGGGGCGGGAAATTAATGGGGACAAAAATAGATTAGAATTGGATGTGCTCCACAGGGTTTACAACACTTCACATGCAATTAGGAGTAAAATGACGGACTCCCCAAGCCCCTGTTCCCTGGGGGGTGGGGGAATAAGGGAAGCTTTCCATTTGGGAGGAAGGTGGGGATCCAAAGGCAGCCTCTGTTACTAAGACACAGGTTAGGAGGTAGGTGGCCAGCTGGCCAGGTTTTCTTTCTACACATGTCCCAAATTTGTAATGAGAATAAGGGTCAGGTCGTAGCGGGGGCACAGTGAGGGTGAGTCCCTAGGAGTCAGCCTTGGCTTTCTCTCCTCTTTCATGTCTGTGGAAAGCACAGTAGGAAACATTGAGTCTTCTCGGAGTGGACAGACTTTCCCCTGTGAACACTGCTAAGACAATGACGACTGGTGGACGGACAGGCCTCCATTATCCGTGGCCATATTCCTGAAGGATCTTCACATGGTCTGAACCAAGACCTGTGGCATCGCGGCTGGGCTCAGCCCATCCTACGTGTCATCTTTGCATTCTTCTTCAGTGCTTCTCCAATTCCCCAGGCCTCACCTCCCATCTTCACCAGCAAGGGAGTGTGCCCAAATATGGTATGGAAAAACGGATTCTATGGCAGGAAGCAAGATAGAGCTCCAGGCCCTTGGGATACTAAGTATATTTTCTTTTAAGGCAATGATGAACTGTCCAAGGTCCACCTTGCAGAAAGGGTCATGGTAGCATAATCTAAGGACAGGGTATCCAATTAATCTCCACCACCCTATGCACTCCCTGATCCCTAACCCCCAACTTCACAAAATTCAGGTATAGAAATAACTAAAACAGAGCCTGAGGTCTGGTTAGAGAAAGTGAGATAGCTCAATAAAAAATTACTGGGCTGGGTCCCCTAGCTCAGTGGTACAATGCTTGCCTGAGGTATAGCGTATCTGAAGTCCTTGGTTCAATTCCCAGCACAGCCAAAGATAAAAATTAAAAAGAGGTGGAGGGCTGGGACAATGGCTCAGCTAATAAAAACCATTTCTGTGCAACCGTGAGGAGCTGAGTTCAATCCCCAGGAGCCCCCATAAAAAGCCAGGAATGCGAGTGCAAACCTGTATCTCCATGTTTGGGGAGGTGGGGACAGGAAGAACAGGGAGGCTGGCTGGCTTGCCAGTTGAGCTGCGTTGGTGAGCTCCACCTTCAGAGGCCCCAGGATCAGAGTGACCTTTACTCAACAAGGAAGCTTGTGAAGTGATTAAAGAGGGTCCCTGAATCGACTTGAGGCCTCTACACACAATATGCTCTGTACACACAACCATGAGCAAATGTCAGCAAACACATGGACATGTACACACATACCCCAAAACCATAAAAAAGAAGATAAAATAATGTGACTGGGCACGCTTCTGTTTAATGAGTTCTTAGAATACCTTCATCACCAAGTGACTGCTGTTTTTTTGCACACGAGCAAAAAAAAAATGACTCTAACATGACCGTAAGACCCCTGATGTAATAATTGAATTATCTATGTCTTTGCTGTTGCTCCTTTTGGAGTAGGATTCCCAGTGGTTCCTTCTAGGATGCAGACTCCCTCTTGTGGTAATTAAAATGCAACCTGTACCTTCCAGAAAGATGGACCTTCATTCTGTCTCCACTGAGTTATCTGCAAGCAAATTACAAGCAACATAGCCATGTCTTTGGGCTCTAGAGAGCACTTTTTTTCATGAAAGCTATATGCGCAAAAGAATTGCTGTATCAAAAGATATGAGTGTTTTTTAACCTGGATGTATGCTATAGAGAAATAGAGGAGTCATGTCACAATACATTGCCACAGACAAGCAGAGGTTTTAATGGATATTAACATGTTATCAGTTAGAGAAACACTTGCAATAGTAGTTTATAGGTGAAAGAATACTTTGATATCTGTGTGTAAGAAGTGAACGGCAAGAATGAAAATCTTGCATGTTAATTATTGAGCACTGTCTTGTGGTTTTTTTTTTAATGAACTGGTGGTTTTCATATTATTTTGAAGGTCCTGTTGTTTTTCTTACCTGTTAGTATGTGTTTTAAAACAGAGTTGCTAGACATGATGTCATGTCACATGACATTTTCTGCAAATGAGGGATGTGTCTAACGTCAGAGAACTAGTGTCTCAGATCAAATTTAGACTGGTCTGTCTGATGCACAAGTGGTTTTTTTGTTTGTTTGTTTGTTTGTTTTTTTCTCTTCTCAGTCTCACTGTATGTCTTTCTGATGTGCCAGGGAGTGGAGAAGCAGTTGTCTGTGCTCAGTCTGCAGCAACTGGGAGCCAAGACCTACATAAATATGGAACTTAATTACTGCAAAGCAGGTCTTGGAGATGTCTTCTAAATAATTTCCCATTTAACCTCAAAATACTCCTATTAAACAAGAATCAACTATAATTATGATATTGGCATTTTACAGACGAGACTTCTGGGGTAAAGCAATATCAGTATGCATTAGGTCAAGTGGAGGTCCCATGGCGTCTTAGACTCCAAACTATTATTTTATGATAATACAGTAACACTCCATTTATCTGCCACCGTCAGAAGAAAGAGGCAGGTCACAGAAGTTAATTTTCAGTTAAATAAAATTACCCTGTTAAATACCAATTTAAAAAAAAAAACCTTCTATAAAACTTTCACCAAAAAAAAAAAAAAGCGACTGAGCACGTTATTTATCCTTTTGTTACTCGTGAGAAGCCCTTAAAATGACGAACTGGAGGGGACGAAGGAGGATGTGTTCTTATATAGGTATATGTGGAAAATCTTCAAACAATAAAATCATATTCATAAAATTCAGATATAAAACACAAACAAATGGGAGAAAATTTTAAACTGATTTGGGGTGGGGTTGATAGGTAGGAGATTTGTAACTGTTGGAGCAGGACAGTCAAGGTTTTGGCAGAGGGGCAGTCCGTGGTCTGTGGACTGGGAGCGGCAATGGCATAGCCCCCCAGAACTCCCTGGAAAAGTAAATACGTGGGTTTATTGCCGGACCTCCCGAGGTAGTTCAGGTAGGGTTAGCAATATGTGCCCTCTCTTAGGGGAGAGACCCTCACAGACTATGAAAGGAGGAGGATTCAAGGCCCATTGGTCAGGGATGACTGGGGTATCCCAATGGAGAGAACAACCAAAAACAATACCATCAAACTAGGTGCTTGCAACATCCAGTATGTGTCACAGAGGGAGCCCTGTGAAGGCAGCCAGCTAAGAGTCCTCATAGTCCTCATGACAGACGGGTTGGCCCTACTGGTTCTCAGTGGCACAATGTTTTACATGTATGTATATATAAGTATGTAAGTACACACACACCACACACACATACATAGGCCTTTAGTTGTTTCTCTGTGTCACATTGGCCAGAGACTAGACTGACACAGGACGGGGGGCTTAGAAGACAGCTGAGACAAACACACTTAAGCCTGAGGAAACAGAACCTTCACACTTTCAGAGGCAGCTCTCAAGAAGAGCAAACATCAGACCACAGTTTACCAAGCATACTTCGTATTGTAGAATACCAAAGAAAAATCATGTGTTGTTTTCCATGTGATAATTTCTTTAATATAATATTAAGGAAAATTGACTTATGTAGAATTGACATTCAGCCAACGGAAGTCACACAAAAAGAGGAATAAGTGCACTTTTTGCTATGCAACCAATGAAGCATATGAAATGATAATATCATTCAGCAAATATTCTCTGCTAGGGAGGAGCAAACTCTTCCTGATGGTAGGACTGATCGTGTGACTTACTTCGGTCAAGCACCTCTGAGTGCACAAGACATATCATACTGAGAAGAGACTGTGTGTGTGTATGCGTGTGTGTGTGTGTGTGTGTGTGTGTGTGTGTGTTGCCTTTCACTTTTGGCATGGTGGGCCTGTGGCTAGCAGATCTTGAGGGGAGGAACTTGAGGGCATGATGGAGACTTCAGGCAATGGGTGAGAGCAAGAACAGACCCTCAGGAGGCAGGCTTCAAGTTGAGCAGCTCATTTAATTGGGGGAACCTCTGGGGAGCGGGTAGAGGTTTTGAGGGGTGAGTGTACATCGCTGCCTTGGCTAAGGTGCCTTATTTGCATGAGAGGGAATTCCAGGTGCTTGCTTGACATCACCTTTTAAGTAGAAAGGAAGTTTAACTTGGCTGTGACTACGTGACCCCCACTGGTGGAGAAGGGGGACACACAGGACTACATGAAGGCCCATGTAGGAGTAGGGAGAGAGTGGTCTGCACTCTTTACCACTCCCAAGAGGAGATTTGCAGGGTTGGGCACAACAGGACCCCACGCCTGCTCCAGATCAGCTCCACCAGTTTCATGGTACCTAGGTCCCACAGGAAAGAAAATCTAAAGACGGTAGAGAGCTTGAAAGTAAAGTGGCAAAGTCTCTCAAAAAAAAAAAATTAAAAGAAACAGAAGTAAAAAAAAAAATGACAAGGAAGCAAACATAACCACCAAACCACACTTGGCCTTACTATTCTTAGTGTCTAGAAATGTTGCAAAATTCAACTAAAATAGTGACAGCAGGAACCAGGGTTCAGCTCCCCAATACCACTCCTTCTATTAGTTTGGTGTGATTTGCTGTGGTTTTTCCTTTCGTCTCCGAATTGCTTTGATTGCTTTTCAATCTTTGTTGAAATGAATTCATGTCTAGAGGCTTCCGACTCGGCTCTCAGCTCTGATCTATCAAAGCCAACACCACATTTGCTTGATTATTGTAATAGATATTCACTGAGTTGATACTTCCTTCCATTCCTAGTTGTCCTGGTATTTTTATTTTATTTTATATTTTAGTTTTTTTGAGACAGGATTTCTCTGTGTAGCCTTGGATGTCCTGGACTCATTTTGTAGACCAGGCTGGCCCTCAAACTCACATGCCTCTGCTCTCCTGAGTGCTGGCATTAAAAGCATGTGCCACCATGCCCAGTCTGGCATTTTTATTATAAACATTAATTATTTTATAAATGCTTGTTGAACTTTGACAAGTTTTCCTATCTCTGACTTAGATGGTCAGATAATTTCAGTTTTTATACTGTTACTATAGTAAATTTCTTAATTAATTTTCAATTATTAATTCAAGAAGACATTTGTGGGATAAGTACCACTTAAGCTTCATGAGAACTTCTACATTTTGTCAGGGATTTTGTGTGCTCGTGTAATAATGGATTGCAAATAGTTTTTTCTTTCTTGTGGCATCTTTTTATTTTCACTCAGGGTCATCTTATATTGCCTAGACTAGCTGCAAATTCATAACTTACATCAACCTCAAAAATTGCTAAGATTACAGGTACAGATCAGCAAGCCTTATTCTTTTCTGTTATTTTGTCATATTTAACTATTACATATGTAAGCCTTTTAACAAAATTAAGGTTTCGTTATATTCTGAAGAGTCATTTAAGGTAATAATCATGTGTTTCCTTGTGTGGCTGATAAAATCCATCACGAAAGCATTTGGGTATGGATTTGTGTATGTGTGTGTGTGTGGCCAGAGTATTTTTCTTAAAACTTTCCATTTATTTTTAAGTAATGGTTTTGATTATTCTTTGAGAATTTCAAACAAAATATTTGATCATATTCAGTCAATTTAATTCGAACATATTGAACATAGTGGCACATGCTCTTTTTATTAACATTTTTATTTTATATTAATCACAGGTTATGTACTTTGTATCCCAGCTGTAGCCCCCTCCCGCATTTCCTCCCTATCCTCCCCATCCCTCCCTCATCTCCTCCCTGCACCTTTCTAAGTCCACTGATAGGGGAGGACCTCCTCCTGTTCCATCTAACTCTAGCTTAACAGGTCTCTTCAGGACTGGCTACAATGTCCTCTTTTGTGGCCTAGCAAGGCTGCTCCTCCCTTGGGGGGCAGCAGGGGGTGTCGAAGAGCCAGCCATTGAGTTCATGTCCGAAATAGTCCCTGTTCCTTTTACTAGCGTACCCACTTGGATATTGAGCTACCATTTGCTACGTTCAAGCAGAGGTTCTAGGTTATATCCATACATGGTCCTTGGTTGGAGAAACAGTCTCATAAAAGACCCCTGTGGCACATGCTCATAATCCCGGCACTCGGGAGGCAGAGGCAGGAGAACCTCTGTAAGTTCAAGTCCATGATGGCCTACAGAGCAAGGATAGCAAGGGCTACATAGTAAGACCCTATATTAAAATACACACATACACACAAACACACCCCCACAACAAAATTTTAACAGATATGACTACTTATACTTTGTATATTTTCTTATATTAACCTTTATATGTTGCGATTTTACAAGGAATTTGTCTGTCTCATCTAAGATAAATTTCTTGGCAGGGAATTTAAAATTAATATGTCAATATCTGCCGTGTTACATTGTTATATTAATTAAAATATAAAACACATTTTAATATCCTAACATTTCATTTTAACAGTGGAACATCTAGGTGGAATAATCTACAAGACTATATAAATATTAAGTTATTTATAGAATTACCAACTGACTTTAGAATACTTGTCCAGCCTTAGAAATGGAATGTACAAACTGGGCACAAGAGCACCATGCCTGCAATCCCAACACTCGCGGAGGCAGGCAGAACTCTGTGAGTTCGAGGCCAGCCTGGTCTACAAAGTGAGCCCAGGACAGCCAAAGCTACACAGAGAAACCCTGTCTCAAAAAAACTAAAAAAGAAAAAAAAAAGGAATATTCATTCTTTTAAAACTATAGATTTTGTTTTTATACTCATAGAGTCTTAATACATTTCAAAAGACCGGTTTTAAGGCTCACTAAAACACCTGCCACCGTGGCGTTAAATTTAGAGCTCTTGTTACTGTCGATACCAACATTTTGTTTTCAGTTATAATTTTTTTATCCTTTCATCTTCATGCAGATCTTTAAGATCCTTTCCCATATGTATTTCTCTCTTCCTGTATCTGACCATACACCTCTCTCTCTCTCCTCTCTTTTTCTCTTTTTCCTCTCTCTCTCTCTCTCTCTCTCTCTCTCTCTCTCTCTCTCTCTCTGTGGGTGTGTGGGTGTGTGAGGTTTCATTGGCTATAGTCCTTGGGGCATGCTGGGACTTGGTGTACTAAAAATAATGAGAAATAGGGGAAGGTTTTGAGGAACCTCCACACCATGCAGATCACCTTAATAAATCCCTAAATAAATCCCAGGGAAGAGGGGGTTCCCCTCCTGCTCACGGGTGGGAGGTATGCGTTTGGTAACGGATGGTTCCTGGCCTAGTTCATTGTCCCTAGCTTTGAGTTTACTCATGTGTCCTCACCTTAAATGCTGACATCCTATTCCTGTACCAACGAATGCCGTAAATTTGACATAAAGAGTTTCTGTAAGCTTGTAAATACAACATGCTTTATAATTCAGTGACCCACAAGATTAAACTTTGAGAGTTTTCTATTTAGAAGCCTCAACTGAAAGCTAAAAGACAATAAGCTCCTTTAACAGCCATAGTTGCTTGACAGTGATGTTTTTTTGGAACTGGAAATGTGATGTTCTGACTCCGTGTTTTATTTCTCAATCTGTCTCTATCGCTCCATTAGGTATCGCTAACACCATTAGGTATAGCTAAGAAATTCCACAGTTTGTCTTCATTGCTTCTCTAAAATGTTCTGTGCCAGCAGTGACCAGTTAGCCTCAGTCTTTTCTTTCACAGTCATTTGAATCACGGTTGCCACACATTATGCTCAAATCAGCCATTTTGCCACCGCTGCCCACTGGGACTGTGGCTGCCTTATTCATGCCTTCCATTTGGTACTGAAAACAGTCTCAGCCTAGAGGCTCTCCTTAGATTTTGCTTACCTGGAGCCATCTCACCAACAAATAACCATGGCATTACAGGTTTAGTTAGAGAAGCAAAGAGGCTCAGAATTAATGGGACAAGGCATTCACCATACAAATGACACTGGAAAATCAAGGTATGGTGTGGGAAGGCAGGTAATTATAGAAGGCTCTGGTGTCCAGTGCGCAGGTTAGAATGTGGAAGGGGATGCAAGCATGGTAAGTAACTAAAGATTAAAAACATAGGGAAACTTACAGGGGGATTAAAAAGTGGCTGTCTCACATATCTATATCTGTGCATCTGTACCGGATGTAGCCTGGGCTGCGGTTAGTCAGAAAATAGACAGGAGACCTGGACATGGAGCTGAAAGTGAGGACAAGCTAGAACTTGTCGGGTACCTATGTCTCCTGTTCTTAAGCGTAGCAATCTGTAAAAAGCTTCAGAGAGTAATATTTTCACCTCCACTTCTCACATCTCATGCAAAGTGTTGTCTTAGCAACTGTGTCCCAGAATCAGCATGTAGACCGGCACGCTGTAAAATATGGTGCTCCTAGAGAACAAAACAGAAGGTGTAGCTAGAATACCATGTGTTTCCCCATTGCCAAGTTATTTCCTTAATCAAGAGGCATGATACCAAGTTTACTCCAACAGATCTTAATAGTGAAATTCTAAGTGCTGACCAAATAATTCTGGATGACTTTCAGGTAAACGGTGAAGTGATTCATGTATGAATGTTTATATAGATGTTTATATATAAAGTGTCTATATAGAAGAACTTTAAACTCAATTGCCATAAGGCAGTATCACCTATTTGCATATGCCAATCAGAACATGGATGAAAGACTAAATTGCTACAGCAGTTAATCTGAACCAGTGGATTGCATGTAATTTTTTTTTCTTTTTCTTTGGCTTAGTATGAATATGTACTATATTATATCAGAACTTCAAAAATTAAAAGCAAAACATTATTTTATTTTGTCTTTATTTGCAACTAAATGCTCAATGACATGTATACAAAGAGTCATCATTAGATTCATTGTATCACATTTATGTTCTAAGATTTCAGGTTTCATACACATTACCAGCTGAGTTCTCAGTTTTGAAACTTACAAATGGATCAGTGACCTCTTTTCTTTTCTTTCCTTTTCTCTTCTTTTCGTTTCCTCTCCACCTTTGGTGGTATTATGGGGGAGGGAAGTTTATTTATTTAGCTGAAACCATCTTGTATTTTCTTTTACATAATGAAAACACAAACTTTCTCATTTAAAGAAAATCATGGCCCTGGGCTTTGATGTGGGATAGAAACATAGACTGCCTTAGGAAGGAGTATGCTAGGATTAGCTGTTCCTAGCTGTGCTTGTGTACCCTAAATCTCCACACACCAGAGCCAAGTGCCTGGCCTTTTGACATGTTATTTAAATTTGGCTACTGGGAAGGAAGACTAAAAATCGAACAGCTCTATGTTGGTTTCATCTTTGGGTTAGAGGCTAGGGATATGGCTCTCTGTGCCCCTCTGGGAACACAAGAGCTGGGCTAGCATTTAATTTCATCATAGGAATCATCCACTATGACCAACAGGAGCTGTGCCCGCCAGTCCCATTCTTTTTACTATATTTAGTCCATTATGAATATGGAGTAACACTGAAAATGATTCACACCGACATGTCTCTGTCTAGCCTAATAACATCAATGTCATTAGCAGCAAACGTAAGTTCACCCTGACAGTATGCTTTGGGAATCTCAGCTCCCCCATTGTCCTTCCCTGCCTGTGCTGAGAATCTAGTCCCAGCAGCTCAGCATGCCTGCTCTTCTACCTCCCCCAACCTCCTCCATCCTAGGGGTAGAAAAAGACAGAGAATCTGGGGAAAGAGAGGGGTGCAGTTGGCCACACGGACCGTTGATAGAAGACAGCGCCAACTGGGGTCAGGGCCTCATCAAAGAGTGTGAGTATGAGGGTAAAATGAAAATTGAGGCTTCCTTCCTCCTTGTAGCTTGTCTTAATTGTGGTCTTCTCAGACTGGCTCACTATCCCCACACATCCCCTTGAGCTGCTAATATTCTGCAATGCCAACTTTGACTTTATTATATGTCAGCCTTGACATCATCATCATCATCATCATCATCATCATCATCATCATCTCTACTCAGGCCTTTCCACCAGAGCAGTGTTCCACATATCATCTTACACATCCCTCTGTAAGGAGTGGAGTCACCTACTCTTTGAATTATTTGGCAGTTTGTTTAAATCAAGAACTGTTTTTTGTTTTTTCTGGGTGAGGGCTGGAGGAGGTGAGAGAGAAGTTGCAATCCAGTCGCTTCCTCTTTTTTTTTTTTCTTTCTATACACTAGAGGAGCCTTTAAGTTTTATCTGCACTCAAAGCGGGGTCTCTCGAAGTGTCTCAGACACATTTATTTATATTTTAACAATTTACCATTTCAACTATTTTTAATGTTGTTTGGCATTGTAAAGTACATTCACGTTATTTTGCCACTGGCCCCCAGAACTTCTTTAGAGACAGAAATGATTGAGAATAACAGGCACTTAAGTCATGATTCCACTTTGAGTAGGAATGACCTACCTGCTCTCCACAATTCAGATCATACAGCGGATGCTTTGCGTGGTGAGCAAGAGCATTTGCACAGGAGTCATGTCACTGGTTTGAATCCCTCCACCACAAATATGTAATATTATCGCTAAAGCACCCAGTCATAACATGAGTCATTGCTATGTGAAACACTAAGAGGGAAACAAGGCTACCAGCTCATCACCAGCTCCTTTAATGATGGCTGTCCATGACAAGACAAAACCATTCTAAGCGCATCTTGTTTTTAATTCTTTCTTGTGTTTATTAGGGAATGTGGGCATTACAGTGTTTTCTTTCCTGGCACACAATAGTCAATCTGAATACTCATCTGAACAATGACTGTAGATATTTGTGAGATTCATCTTTTCTTCTTCATCTCCTGTTTTGTGAGGAATATGGAATTGCTACTATTCTTCCAGTGATAAATATTTGTTTCATGCTTACAAAACTTGTGATCTATTGCTCTATTTTTTTCTCCTTTCGAATACACACCAACTCTTAATTTCAATGCTAAGTCATAGTATAGTCTTTTAAAAATGTTTTAAGCAGTAATTAAACTCAATGCTTATGGCACGATTGAAGCAATGACAATAGGATCAGCCACAACCAAGGCTACACGTGTGCATACAATTGCAATTATGTCAAATTGCTGCATGACTGCCAGCCATTGTGAGACATCTTTGATTGTAAGAGGCATTATGATTCAGAGGTATTAACTATGAGAAAATGTGCATATTATCATCCTTGTAATACAGTGCAGGTTATGTGTTTCTTGGCAGGATATTTAACTTCCCTGTGCCCTGGGATTCTAATCTATAATGTGAGGCTAATAATAGTACTTGCTTCATAGGGTGCAATTGAAGATTAAATGGAACATTTATCACAGAAATTGATGTGTAATAAGCATAGTTATTACTAATGATTATCTTCACCGTATCCAGGTATACATGACGATATCTGTTGTTACATAACAAATAACTCTAAGCTTATTGGCCTAAACCAATCCATATTCATTATCGCACAGTTTCTGTAATGTAGGGATTTAGAGTGACTCAGCCGACTACCTCTGGCTTGGTCAGGTTCTTCACAGGAGCAGCGGTCATCTTTACTTAGACATCTTCTTCCTAGATGACTAAGTCACATGGCTGATGGATGCTAGCTGGTGGCTAGGCTGCTTCTTGCTTATCTTTCTACGTTTGTTCTCCAGGGTCTTCACAACCCAGCAGCTGGCTCCTCCTGGAGCAAGTGACCCAAGACAGCAAGGAAATGCTCACAGTGCTTTTTCAGACTGTCTCAGAAATGACATCCTTCTATGTGATTATTCTAGATATCAGAAAAGTCTCTAAGTTTTGCCTACACTCAATTGGTGGAATTGAGATCCACCTCTTGAAGGGAAGACTATTGGGCTTTGTAGACAAAATTTGCAATCACAGCAACATAAGAACTTTAGATGAAAATAGTTATTCTCATCTCTTCCACCAAGAGATCTTCCATCTCAGTTATGGACTATCCAATATCTTATCTCTTACCTTCCTTGCCAACTATATGAGACAAAGTCTTAATAAAAAGAAATAGCACGTTCAGACTAGGATGTTTTGGCAAGGCTTTAATGACAGAAGGTGGGCTACAGGAACCTGGAGACTGAAGATGCTACTCCCTTAGATCTGAAGGAATGCCAGAAGACCAAGACTAAAAAAGACAACCATGCCAAGCACCCTCTTCTGTAGAGAAATCATGAAGGGATACCACCAGCTTGAGGAAACTTCACAGAGAAGAAATTCAAGGATGAGCATCCCAACTCTACTCTCTTCCTGATTTTTTTTCTTGCATTCTCTGTTCTATTGTACTTCCTCATGGTACTTCACATCTGGTACCAGATATTTAAGGCTTTTCTCAAACCAAGTACCTCTCCATTTCCTTGTGCGCATCAGCTGGATTTTACTTAGTTCTGACACTATTTACCTTTATAAAACATAAGGTCCCACAATCTCATGAAGTTCATCTCTCTTCAGCTGCCAAACACAAGTCCAGGTTGCTATTGATTCTTTTGACTGACAGTTTTATTGGAGGTTCCCACACCTTCTGGGATACAGTTATTTGCTAGCATAGCGTCCAGAACTAGTAAGAAATGTATTACTAAGTTACCTATTTATTATAAAAGGCTACAACTCATTCATAGCCAAATGGAAGAGATAGATAGGGCAACAGATGGGTAAATGATTGAAGCTTCCAAGCTCCCACAGGACAAATCATCATTATAGCTTCTCCGTGTCAACCCCAACCTGGTCAACCCGTTGTTTTTCATTTTTTTATAGATACTTTATTAAACAGACACAATTGCTGAAGTTATTAGCCATTGGCAATCTATTGCTGTCTAGATATCATAAATTGAAGTGTGACAAAAGATGTTTGTCATGAGGAATTCAAGATGCTTCATTTACCTTTTCCTCTCTCAGCGCTCAGGAAACCCCAGCCAGTCCTGTGCCAGTGAGATCAAACAGATAGATGTTGCCAGTGAGCAATATTATAGCCCGTTTTGTACCCCCATTGTGTAGAAGTTAAAGGCATAAAACCCCCACTGGATATATCCATAAACATTAGGCTGCTGTGGGAGACAGAGTGAAGAGAGGATGCTGGATCTGGGACAATCAGCAGGTCATCCTCCCCCTCCCTCAGCGCTCCAAAGAGAGCACTCAGAAAATCCCATTGGCCATTTGATGATCATGGGGTGATACCAAATTAGTCACACCCCCTTTTAAACTTAAATTCATTAACTACCACCGAGTCCTTCATTTCAATTTGCAAGAGAAAATGAGGAGGGGAAAAACTCTTTTAAGTTAACATGAAAAATAAAACCTAAGGCTGGAGAGGAGGCTCAGTTGGTAAATCGCTTGCCTTGAGAGCAATCTCTAGAGCCTGTGTGTGTGTGTGTGTGTGTGTGTGTCTGTGTCTGTGTCTGTGTATCTGTGTGTACCCAGAAACAATGGCATATGCTTGTAATCTACCATTGGGGTAGTAGAGACAGGAGGATCCCTGGAGTTCATTGGCCAGCCTGCAACCTTCAGGTTCAGTGAGAGATCCTGGCTCATAAAACATGGAGAGTGACTAAGGAAGACACTCAGTTCAGCCTCTGGTCTCCATACCCATTTATACACAAGTACATGCTCACTTACCTCACATACACACACACACACACACACACACTCACACAAAACCGTTACAATCTCTGCATTTAAGCACCATAAGGCTTGACTTGTTGTTCATAGCATCCTTTTCCCACCATGCATTTCAATTTCACTTACCTTTCGCCAATATCTCAGCTTAATGGAATTCTTTACTTTGCAAGGATAATTAAACCTGAATTCTGCAGAATCCAAGTTCTATGACCAAGTCGCTGCCACAGATATCCATTGGGCTGTACAGAAAGGAGTGCTGAGAAGCAGTCTGGTGGATTCCCTGCCATCTATGTATTGTCTTCTCATACTGCTGGATTCTGTGGCAGTAAGCATGTCTATCCGACACTTGAGATCCATCATCCACTTGGTAAAGTGATTCTCTCTCTTTACTCATTGGCTTGGAAGTATGAGGAATCAAGCGTGAGCTTGGTCTAACTTACAATCCGTATGAAGGCTGATCTTGCTCTTCAGGAGCCACATCCCTTCACTGGGCCCTAGATCCTCCAAACACATGTGACTGAAGTTCACAGGAAGAGAAAGAGAAACTCCCAGTAGAGTATTAGTTATCAGAGCAAGGATGGCGTTTCCCACTCTCTGTTCTTGACCTCTGCACCCATGCTTCCTGGTCATTAGGGGGAAGGTTATTTGCTTGAGGCACATATCATAGTCTGACTTACAATGCAGGCTAGTGGGCTCCAAGTTGGATATAGCTGAGCCTTCAAAAGGCTGCTCACAATTAGACAGTTCATTTTCAAGGCAGGTGTCCCTGGAAGTGGGGGGATGTAATAAAACCACGGAATTCTTAGGTTTTAAAATGTACTTTGTAAAGTTTTGGTCTGTCTGTCTATCTATCTATCTGTCTATCTGTCTGTCTGTCTGCCCATGGGTGTTTTATGTCTTGTTGGCATGTGTGTCCATTCCATGTCTGGTTCCCACCAAGGCCATAAACAGATGTTGGATTCTCTGGAACTAGAGTAAGGGATATTTGTGAAGCCTCTATGCAGGTGCTGAAAATCGAGCCATGGTGCTCTTAACCTGTGAGCCATTTCTCCAGCCTCCTGCACTGTTCTTTTAGAAGGTACACAGTGCTGTTGAGGCACTGTCATGGAGAACAAGGCATTTTTAAGATTACAGAAATGATGTTGACTGAAACGCCTCAGGAAGAAAAAGAAAATACGTGTGAGGGTGATGTGTATGGGGCAGCTCGGTCAGCCTAAAAGCAGACATGTTTCTCGTGGGAATGATGCCATGTGGAGGCTCTGCCCGGGTCTCTGCTGTTGACAGGTTGGTCACAGAACTACAGTGATACCCAGACTTCGATGGCTGCTTTGTACCTGGGACCACAGAGCAAGCACTGGGATGGTTGGAGGCAAGGCTGATGGGCATCTTCAATGCCAAGGCCTCTCCTCCTCTCCTCCTTTTGCTCATTTGGGGGTCTCCTCAGCTGTGGATGCCCTCTAGCAGGCACTTGTTGGAATAGATTTTTTTTTTCTTTCTCTCTTCTCAGAGATCAAGTCATAAACTATTTGTCATCGGTTTTGCCCTTTCCAAATTCTTGATCAGCTTACCAACCCATGATTTAGCAAAGATCTATGATTCAGAGCAGCCTTTTCCCACACCTACTATAGAATAAAACATACTTCATACAATTCTGCCCGGTTATAGATATCTCCTTCCTGATTATAGCGCAGCCTCTTAAGACTTGTACTGTGTGGTCTATGCACCATGCATAAACTAGACTGGTACTTTTTGGTGTGCTAATACTTGATCAAACCACACAAGACCATAAGCATGCATCTAAGAGTGAGGCAATAGAACAGAATGGGCAGGTTCCAGAGTAACCTGGGTTCTTTGTGTAGTATCTCAGTGCAAGTTTCAGCAGTTTGGATTCATTATTTATTGGTTCCTTTTTTACTTTTGTGATTCTGAGGCTAACTCCCAGTTCGTTATGGGTCATATCTGGTCACATCATCTCTTGGTGATCCATTGTAAGGTCTTTAGGCTCCATCAGAGCCAAGTTATAAGCATCTCTCCTTTAAAGAGTTACTAGCGCACGTTCAATGTACAAAGTGATCAGTTCTGTGGGATGAGTTTATTCACACACATCGTGTCCTTTGACCACATTCGCTCCCATTATTCCCTTTTGTCCTCACCTTCCTCTAGTTTCCTTAATCTTCCAAAATCACATATGTTAGATGTGAAATAGTTTTGTGAATCTGGCTAATATTACTTATTATAAGGCTCTCCAGTTCCCTCTTTTTTCCCTGAAGATGACATAAATTTATTCTATTTTCTGGATAAGTAAAATCCCATCTATCTATCTCTATCTATTAATTATCTATAATGATTGTATATATAATGGTTTTCTTCATCTATTCATTGATTGATGAACATCTCAACTGACTGAATATCTAAGCTATAGTTAATATTATTGGTATAGACGTGGATAGAATGTAGGTATATTTGTAGTAGACTGAGTTAGTTTGCTTCAGGCCTATTCCCAGGAAGGACATGGCTGTGTACTATGCTGGCTTTATTTTTAGATTTCAAGGAGGCTCCATGCTGATTTCCATGAAGAATTTACTAGTTTAAATTCCCATCAGCAGTTTTCCCTGTACCTTCACAAATATTTGTTATTTGTTTCCTTTGGGGTTTGTTATTTGTTTGTTTCGTCTTGCTGCCATTATTTTTTTTCCTTTCATTGAAAACACTTTTTCACATAGTATATCCTGATTATGGTTCTGCTCCCTAATCATCCTAATTCCACCTCACCTAACCTCCTGTCTAGCTCTACCCCTTTCCTCCCTATAATTAGAAAACAAACAGGCTTCTAAGTGATAACAGTATAATAAAATATAGTAAGAGAAAACAAAAGCTAATACATTCAAAGTAGGACAATACAAGCAAAAGGAAAAGAGTTCAAGAAAAGCACATGGCACAGATATAGATGCAGAAACCAACTTGTTTTGCACACTCAGGAATCCCATAAAACCACAGAACTGGAAGCCATAATATATACACAAAGGTCCTGTGGGGTAAAAAGAGAGAAAAGCAATCTATATCCAACTAAAATTAAAAAAAATGTAAAATAAGATATATATATATATATATATATATATCTGCACAGATATAGATGCAGAAACCAACTTGTTTTGCACACTCAGGAATCCCATAAAACCACAGCAGAACTGGAAGCCATAATATATACACAAAGGTCCTGTGGGGTAAAAAGAGAGAAAAGCAATCTATATCCAACTAAAATTAAAAAAATGTAAAATAAGATATATATATCTAAATATATATATATATTTAGAAGCCCCGACATGAGACAAGGAACCTTCAGTGACACCAGTTGGGTCGTTCTCTTTTGGTCATTTAGTGCAGAGCATGCAGCTAACCCTTAAGAGCAGTGTGTTTCACCAGTTGAGTCTCCCATGGAAGAAAATAAATTTTCATTTGCAAGTGGCTATCAACTAGAGGTAGCTCCTGGGTTAGGGATCAGGGCATGTGTCCACTTTCTTTCAGCTCTGGGATCTCATCTGGGGTGGACCCGGGTAGACCCTGTGTGCACCGCCTCATTCTCTATGAGTTCACATGTGCATCAGCCATGTTGGTTTAGAGGGCTGTGCTTTCTTGCTGTCCGTCACTCCCTCTGGATTCTACACTCTTTCTGACTCCTCTTCTCCATGGTTCCCTGAGAAAAGAAGTTTGATAGAGAAATCCCATCTAAGGCTGAGTGTTCCAAGGTCTCTCATTCTCTGGATAATGTCTGGCTATGATTCTTTGTGTTCATTCACATCTGCTGCAGGAGGAAGCTTCTCTGATGATGAATGAGAAAGGCATTGATCTATGAGTATAGCAGAATGTCATTAGGAGTCATTTTTAAAATTATTTTTATTTTTATTAATTACAGTTTATTCACTTTGTATCCCCCCTGTAACTCCCTTCCTCCTCCCCTCCCAGCCCCACCCTCCCTCGATTTAGTTCACCTGTGCCCCTCCCCAAGTCCACTGATAAGAAAGGTCCTCCTCCCCTTCCCTCTGATCCTAGTCTATTAAGTCTCATCAGGAGTGGCTACATTGTCTTCCTCTGTGGCCTGATAAGGCTGCTCCTGCCTCAGGGGGAGGTGATCAAAGAGCGGGCCAACCAGTTCCTGTTAGAGACAGTCCCTGGAACCCACTGGGACACTGAACTGCCATGAGCTACTTTTGTGCAGAGGTTCCAGGCAGTCTGCATGAGTAGTCCATTAATTTTAGCTGTCCCTTCCTTAACCTCTCCCTTGTCCCACGAATCACTCCCTCTCCCAACTTGATTCTCCAGTTCCAGCCTCCTTCCATCCATTCATAACTATCTATTCTATTTCTCTTCCTTAGAGAGATATAGCTTGTCTCTTACCATCACCACCCCTAGTTCCTTACTCTATACCTAATATCTGTGATTTAACAGATTGTAGTTTGTTTATCATTGACTTAAGAGTAAATGCATACTATATTTGTCTTTCTAAGTCTGAGTTACTTCACTCAGGATGATTTTTTTTCTAGTCCATCCATTTACCTGTGAATTTTATAATTAAAAAAAATTTAATGGCTGAGTAAAAACTCACAAACTCATGGAAACTGAAAAACTCACCACTGAATGAAAAATTGGAAAACCTAAACGAGTTGGATAATTTTATTGAAACATACCATTTACCAAAGTTAAAGCAAGACCAGCTAAACAATTTAAAGAGATCTATAACACCTAATAAAATTTTTTAAAAGTCATTTAAAGTACTCCCCCCCCCCAACAGGGGGAGGAAGTCTGGGACCAGAGGGTTTTAATGCAGAACTCTACTAAAATTTCAAAGAGTTAATGCCAGTATTTCTCAAATTATTGCACAAAAGAGAATTAGATGCAACATTGCCCAATTTGTTTTATGAGACCACAGTCACTCTGATACCAAAACACATAAAGATCCAATGAAGAAAGGGAATTAGAGAAAATTTCCCTTATGAACATAGATGCATAAATTCTCAATGAAATATTTGCAAACAGAAGTCAAGAACACATCAAAAAGATCATTTACCATGATCAAGTAGATTTCATCCTAGAGATTCAAGGATGGTCTAACATATATAAATCAATAACTGCAATCTGCCTTATAAACAAACTGAAACACAAAAACTACATAATTACCTCATTAGATGCAGAAAGGGTCTTTGACAAAATCCAGTAGCCCTTCATGATAAAAGTCCTGAGAGATTAGAGACGTACCTCAACATAACAAAGGCAGTTTACAGCAAGCCCATAACCAACAGCAACGTAAAGGAAGAGACTCAAAGCAATTTAATTAGAATCAGGAACAAAAAAGCTTGTCTATTCTTCCCAGACCTATTCAATACAGTGCTTGAAGTCTTAGCTAGAGCAATAAGACACCTGAAGGAGATCAAGAGGATCAAATTGGAAGGAAAGAAATCAAAGTATCATTATTAGCGGATGCTATGATAGTATACATAAATGACCCTAAAAATTCTACGAGGCAACTCTTACAGCTGATAATCACTTTCAGCAAAGCAACTTGGTACAAATTAACTCATAAAAATTAGTAGCCTTCCTATATTCAAATGACAAATGGACTGAGAAAGAAATCAGGGAAACAACACCTTTCATAAAAGTCTCAAATATTTTGCTCTAACCAAGCAAGTAAAAGACTTGTATGAAAAAAACTTTAAGACATTGAAGAAAGAAATTGAAGAAGATATCAGAAAATGGAAAGATCTCCCATGCTCATAGATTTGTAGAATTATATAATAGAAATGGCCATCCTACCAAAAGTAATCTACAGATTCAGTGCAACCTTCATAAAAAATCCCACAAAATTCTTCACAGATCTTGAAAGGACAATGGAAATAACCAAAACAAAACAAAACAAAAATAGCAACAAAACAGGATACCAAAAATAATCCTGAATAATAAAATAGCTTCTGGAAGTATTACCATTCCCAACCTCAAATTGTACTGCAGAACTATAATAGTAAAAACAGCATTTTAGGGAAATGGAGAGATAGCTCAGAGGTTAAGAGCACTGGCTGCTTTTCCAGAGATCCCGAGTTCAATTCCTAGCAACCACATGGTGGCTCATAACCATCTATAATGAGATCTGGTGCCCTCTTCTGGCATGCAGGCATACATGCAGACAGAATATTGCATAATAAATAAATTTATTCGGTTTCTTTTTAAAATGGGGGAGGGTAATTTCATTGGTCAGAGATGTAAATCAATGGTAGAACTGAAGACCCAATCATAAATCCACACATCCATGAACACCCGAATTTCTATAAATAAGCCAAAAATGCACACTGGGAAAACAACAGGATCTTCAACAAATAGTGTTAGTCAAACTGGACAGCTGCATGTAGAAGAATCCAAATAGACCCATGTTTATCACGTTGCACAAACTCAACTCAGAATGGATCAACATAAAAACATCAACATAAAAACGAAATAAGAGAAGCAGGGAATAATAAAGCCCACTGGCACAGGAAAAGATTTTTCTGAAAAGAATACCATTAGCACGGGCACTAAGATCAACAAGCAATACGTAGGACCTTATGAAACTGAACAGCAAAGGACACCATCCTTCACACAAAGGTGCAGACTAGAGAATGTGAAAAGATTTTTTTTTTACCAACCCCACATCTAATAGAGGGTGAATATACAAAATATATAAAGACTCAGAAACAACAACAACCCTAGATATCTGTAGTGTGATTTATTTTGTATCCCTGGCCCTGTAAAGGATTCCCAGTTCCTAATCAACTGGGCCATTGAAAATGCTTTAGTTAACCATTAGAATTGTTTGACCCTATGACCTTTACTGTCAATTAATTCTTAGACTTCTGGAAACATGACAAGATATAAAAAGCCAGCAGAGGCTGAGACCGAGTAGGGTCAGAGAAGAGTAGGGCTATCGAGTAGGGTTAGAGAACACAGTTGGTGCAGGAAGTAAGAAGATTGAGTAGGGTTGGAGAAGACAGTTGACAGAAAAGAGATTAAGTAGAGTGAAAAGAAAAGGCAGCTGAGCCAGAGAAGATATGTTAGGAGACAGTTAGCAGACAGGAGAAGAACCCACAAAGTAGTGAAAAAAGACAAAAGCTGTAATTGATGCCCAATGTGGAGTAAGCTGTTTGTGGGAAAAAGAAACATTAAAACAAAACAAAGCAAAACCCACATTTTACAAGTGCCTACCAACACGAGTAAGTAGAACGCAAGGCTTGATCTCAAGTACCATAAAGCAAAAGGCAGGCAGGTTTTGTTTCAGAAAGCTGACAGGGTGTTTGCTGAAGCTGTTGGTGGGACACGCACAGCATGGTTTTCGGCAGTAGAGTTTTGTTTTGGTTTGATTTGGTTTGGTTTTTTGTCTCCTTCTCAGCATTTTGGGCTATTTTGTTTACAAAAAGTTTGAAAGACTGGTTGAGCAACTGGAAACAATACAAGTGGAAAAAGAGAAACCTGGGAATCAAAAAACAAAACAAAAACAAAAGAAAACAAACAAAAAAAAACCCAAAACCAGGAAAGAAATGTCAAGAAAAGGGAGAACAAGTAGGTTCATTCCCAGTGACCAAACAGGAGAAAGGAAGTTTCCTCTAGGAAGAAAGAAGGAAAGGAATTGTATCAAAGGGCAGTTAAGTTTAGAAAAGAAAGAAAGAAAAGAAAGAAAGAGCGAGTGAGCAGGAGGATGGTCGGATGAGACAGCCCTTTTCAGGAGACAGGGTTATAAAACCATAGCACCTTTTAAGGACAGGCAGTCCTGGGTCACAAAATCACCAGCAGCATTCCCAGCAGTTACTCAGCATATGCCTGCTAAGGGGGATAATCCACAAGGTTACGACAAAATAGGATGGTGTCCTATAGAAAGGAAGGCCCTAAGGCATTTCAAAGAGGCAATGATGGTTTATGGGATGCACTTGCCTTATGTGGAACAAACTATATCATTGGGCTCCTATCTGGTGCTTTAATTGTGGGAAATACGGACATCTGAAACAAAATTGTGAATAAGGCATCTCTAAGGGCAATGGTTTTCTAAATATAAGCCAGAAAGAAGGCCTAGGCTTCCAGGAATGTGCAGGTGATATGGCAAGGGTTGCCATTGGACTAACGAGTGTAGGTCCAAAAGAGATACTCAAGGCAATCCCTTGCCATTGGGAAACAATGGGGGGGGGGGGGGAGTGAGGGGTTAGCTTGAGGCTCCGCAGCAAAAAGTACAAGCTGTTTGCCTCTTGTCAGCAAGGAAATAACAAGCAGGAAGAAAAACCTTAACTAAGAATTGCAGATTTAATGCTTATTACTGCAGGCAATGCTGCTCCAGACTTGGCCATAGATAAACATCTTACACTATCTCCAAAATTTATTCTGTATAATTCAGAGTTAACCTTGTTATTTATGCAACTACAACAGGCAATTGGATATAGAAACTATCCGTTATAGATCATCTGGATTTGGTCTCATACAAGCTTGCCAGGTCCATTAACACAAGGAAATGTGGAAATTATTAGCAGAAAATGTGTTAAAGGCCACAAATTTTTTTGAAAAACAACATGTTAACAGTAAAACTTTAAAGAAAACATTTCTCTATCATCTGGCAATAAGCCAAGGAAATTATAACAAAATATCCTATTTATTCTTTGTATAACCAAACTCCATTACCCACTGTTAGTAACCCTAAGGGTACCAAAAAGAAATGAAATCTGGCAGATGGATGTGTTTCATTTTGCAGAATTTGGAAAACTAAAGTTTGTACACCATTTCATTGATACATACTCAGGGTTTTAATGAGCAGCTGCTTTGAGCTCTGAAAAAGTTGATTCTATAATTATACATTTACTGGAAATAATGGCTACTATGAAGATAGCCAAGTTAAACTGACAATGGCCCTGAATATGCCACCAATTAGATGAAGCAATTCTTTGCACATTTAATATAAAGCACATTACAGGTATAGCACACAATCCTACAGGACAAGCAGTTACAGAAAGATCTAATTGCACCTTAAAGGAAATGCTCATAAAGCAAAAAGGAAAAACAAAGACCCTCAAGGACAAACTGAATGCTGCTCTGTTAACTTTAAATTTTCTGAACAGTAGCAAGAAAGGAACAAGAGTAATTGAGAGACACCGGGTGCTAGAAAAAAAAAACTGTAGAATTAAATTAGACTATATACTATAAGGATGTGTTAACATTAAAATGGAAATCAGCTAATGTTTTGTGTTGGAGACACAGATTCGTTTATATTTCCACAGAAAATGAAAAGCTGTGGATACCATTAAAACTAATAAAGCTCAGAGTTGAGCAAGGGAGATCTTCTGAAAATCTTGGCCACTGACCCAAAAAGAGCAAGGAAGAAAATCTAACCAGCCAGCCCCCTCCCCTGACAGCCAGGAACGCCAGGACAAGAAACTGTTCAGCACCTTAACCCTGAAAGGCCTATGAGAAGGAGGTTGGTCTCCTGAAATACAGAGCCATCCCCAATGCAAAGCCACAACAGGCCTGTGAGTAGGGCTTTAAGACAGACTATGCTGAATACCAGATACTGCAATCTAAGTCAGGGCTGCAAGCCAAAGGCTCACAGAGCTGGAAGCAGAGATAGGAAGACTTCAGCAACCAACTCCAAAACACAAGGTGCCAGAAGATAAAATAGTCCAGGAGTGTAAACCTTTCAAGAAGTGGTACTCAGTTACAGAAAAGAGAAACATTGTTGTTCTGTTCTTATCTCAGTTATGGATATGCCGGAGAGATCAAGAGAAAGATCACAACAGACACCAGAGGACCCTGGAAAGGACATTGGAAAGAATGGAGAAGCAAAATTCACAACAGTTGCATAGCCACAGTGAACACCCAGGGAAGCTTCAAAACTGCATAATTAGTAGGTAAAACAAATGAAGGGAAATGTAGTGTGATTTATTTTGTGTGCCTGGCCCTTTAAAGGATCCCCAGTTGCCAGTCAATGGGCTTTTTGGGAATTGTTAGCCCTTAGAACTACTTGACCCTATGTCCTTCAGTGTAGGTTGACTCTTAGACTTCTGGGAACAGAAGAGGATATTAAAAGCCAAAAGAGGCTGAGAGAGATTGAATGGGGTTAGAGAAGACATTCAGTACGGGAAGAAAGACAATTGAGTAGGGCTAGAGAAGAGAAGGTAGTTGCAGAAAAGATATTGAACCAGGAAAAGCTGAGTTGAGCAGAGAAGATATTGTTGAGAAACAGAAGAAGAACCCATAAAGTAGCAAAATTACAAAGCGAGAGAGAGAGAAGCAGCAGATAACAAATAACCAAATTTAAAAAATGGAATACAGATTTAAACAAAGAATTCTCAAAAGAGGAAAATCAAATGACTGAGAGCACTTAAATGTTAAATCTCTCTCTCTCTCCTTATGGAGCTCCTGTTCCCTCAAGGTCTTTCTATCTCCCCCTTCTTTCATAAGATTCCCTGCACTCTGTTTAAAGTTTGGCTATGAGCCTCAGCATCTGCTTGGATACCCTGCTAGGTAGAGCCTTTCACAGGCCCTCTGTGGTAGGCTCCTGTCCTGTTTCCTGTTTTCTCCCTCTTCTGACGTCCATCCTTCTTGCCTTTCTGAATAAGGGATTGATCATCTTACCCAGGGTCCTCCTTCTTGATTATCTTCTTTAGGTGAACAGATTTTAGTATGATTATCCTACATTGTATGTCTAATATCCACTTATAAGTGAGTATATACCATGTGTGTCTTTCTGCTTCTGGGTTACCTCAATCTGGATGATCTTTTCTATTTCCTACTATTTGCCTGCAAATTTCATGATTTCCTTGTTTTTAATCACTGAGTAGTATTCCATTGTGTAGATGTACTACAATTTCTGTATCCATTCCTCAACTGAAGGACATATGGGTTGTTTCCAGATTCTGGCTATTACAAATAAAGCTGCTACAAACGCGATTGAGAAAATGTTCTTGTATACTTGAGCATCTTTTGAATACATGCCTAGGAGTGGTATAGCCGGATCTTGAGGAAGCACTATTCCTAATTGTCTGAGAAAGCGCCAGATTGATTTCCAAAGTGGTTGTACAAGTTTACATTCCTACCAGCAATGGAGGAGAGTTCCCCTTTCGCCACATTCTCTCCAGCATGTGTTGTTACTTGAGTTTTTGATCTTAGCCACTCTGATGGGTGTAAGGTAAAATCTCAGGATTATTTTGAGTTGCATCTCCCTGATGACTCAGGATGTTGAGCATTTCTTTAAGTATTTCTCTGCCGTTCGATATACCTCTATTGAGAACTCTCTGTTTAGCTCTGTACCCCATTTTTTAATTGGATTACTTGAATTGTTGCTGTTTAACTTCTTGAGTTCTTTATATATTCTGGATATTAGCCCTCTGTCAGATATAGGGTTGGTGAAGATCCTTTCCCAATCTGTAGGGTGTTATTTTGTTCTGACGACAGTGTCCTTTGCTTTACAGAAACTTTTCAGTTTCATGAGGTTCCATTTATTGATTGTTGGTCTTAAATATCTAGGCAGAGGGATCTTTTCTGGGACTGATACTCCAACCAAGGAGATAACCTAGAACACCTGTACAGGTGTAGCCCAAGGCAGCTCAGTGTCCAAATGAGTTCCATAGTAATGGGAACAGGGACTGTCTCTGACATGAACTCAGTGGCCTGCTCTTTGATCACCTCCCTCTGAGGGGGGTGAAGCCTTACCACGCCACAGAGGAAGACAATGCAGCTACTCCTGATAAGACCTGATAGACTAGGATCAGATGGAAGAGGAGGAGGACCTCCCCTATCAGTGGACTTGGGCAGGAAGATGGGTAGAGAAGAGGGAGGAAGAGTGGGGTTGGGAGGGGCGAGGGACAGGGCTACAGTTGGGATACAAAGTGAATAAACTGTAATTAATAAAAAATAAATTTTTAAAAAATCAATTAGTTATGAAAAAATGTTAAATATCCTTAGCAATCAAGGTAATGCAAATCAAAACTACACTGAGATTCCATTTTACACCCATCATAATGGCTAAAATCAATAACTTAAGTGACAGCTCATGCTTGTTTGGATGTGGAGTAAGGTGAACACTCATCCCTTGCCAGTGGGACTGCAAACCTTTACAACCTCTATGGAAATCAATTTGGCAGTCCCTCAGGAAGGTGGGAATTTCTACCTCAACATCCAGCTATACTACTCTTGAACATATACCCACATTTCACCCTATCACATAGACACATGCTCAACCATATTCATTGCTGCTCTATTCATGGGAGACAGAAACTGGGATTAACTTAGATGTCCCTCAACAGAAGAATAGATAAGCAGCATGTGGTACACTTACACAATGAAGTATTACTCAGCTGTTATTTGTTTTCTTGACAACAGCACTTCCATCTGTGCTGGATGAAATCACAATGTGCTTTCAGTTTGCATTTTGCTGATGACTAAGGGTGTTGAACACTTTCTTATTCTTTTATTGTTCATTTTCACTTCATTTTCTATGAACTGCTAGTTCCTTTACTTTATCCTTTTGTTGTTTGGAAGGTTTGTTACTTTGGTGCTAATTTTTGTGATTGTCGTATGTTCTATATATTAATTGCCTGTTAGATGTATAATTGGCAAAGATTGTCTTTCTTTGGTTTTCCATGCTATTGTTTTCTTTGCCATTGAAATGTTGGCTTAATGCAACTCCACTTGTCAGTGCTAGTGACTATTTCCTGAGCTGCTGGAGTTCTTTTCAGTGAGTCTTTGCTTTTGTCTGTGTATTGAAATATTTCTTCAAGCAATTTCAAAGTTTCAGCTTTTACATTAAGGTCTCTGGTGTGTTTTGAAATGACTTTTATAAAGTGTGAGAGACAGGGATTTAGTTTTGTTCTCCTTCATGTGGATACCCCATTTTCCTAGCACCATTTGTTGAAGAAGCTATCATTTCTTCAATGCATATTTTCTTCATCATGCTGTAGTTTGTGAGATTATTTTTGAGTCTTCTGTTTCATTAGTTCATGTGTCTGTTTTTGTGCTGGTGCCATGGTTTATTTTTTACTATGGCTCAATATAATTTTGGATCAGGTATTTACAGTACTTTTAGTTAGAATCTCTTTTTCTGCTTAGGATTGCTCTAGATATTTGTCATTTCTCCATGCATTTTAGAATTCTGTTTTCTGGTTTTGTGAAGAATGCACTAAGAATTTTGGCATACTACTTTTACTAACATAACCATATTAACAGTGTATTCTTCTGATCCATCAACATGAGAAGTCTTTTCATTTTCTAGTGTCCTCTTCATTTTTTCCCTTGGTGGTTTTAAGTTTTGGTTTTTGTTTTGTTTTGAAGCTGCTAAATTAGGTCGTTAGCAATTTAGAACACCAGTTCGTCAGGGAGAACTGAGATTGAAGGTAGCCCTGCAGCTGAGGAACAGCTTTGATCTTTGGTGAAATCTTCCAGCCCACAATTTTCTGGTCAGCCTTGCGCTGCTCTATAATCTCATATTTCTCCTTCTCTGTGTCAACGATCTTACCCTCCTGGTCCCTGGGCTTGCACAGTTCTTGAAGTAAGCATCAGTCAGATGTTCGGGGGATTTTAACCTTGCTGATATCAAGTGTTGTAGAGGTGGTGATGACAAACTTCTGGTGTGTTCTGCGCAGAGGAACTCTGTTAAGGGCAAAAGGATGGGTCACAAGTAGCAAGTCACTGCCAAAGTGCTTCAGGAAAACCACTCTCTTGCCCTTTGGTGCACGGTGGGGATGACCAGGACAGTCCCAGGGGTGATATTGGCATGTACCTTTTTAATAACCATGTTCCCTAATGGTATATAGAAAAAATACTGTTTTTTAATATGTTGATTTTTTTAATCCTTTGACTTTGTTGAAGACATTGATCAGATCTCAGAGTTTTCTGGGAAAGTCTTTGATGCATAAGATCATATCATCTGCAAAGAGGGATAACTTGATTTCTTGCCTTTCTATTTTTCAACCTTATTACTCTAAGATTTCAACTCCTGTATCAACTAAGGCAAAAAGTAAACTTTTTTCTTTATCGTGATTTTTTAAAGGAAATATTTTTAATATAATGTTGACTATAGGCTTGCTATATATAGCCTTTATTATTATGTTGAGATATACTCCTTTTATTCTTATTTTCTTTAGGGGTTGTATTATGAAGAAATTCTGAATTTTACCTAAGGCTTTTTATGCATCTACTGATGTGATCATATGATTTCTGCCTATGTGTTAGATGTATAAATTTATTTTAAATTTCCTGATTTTTGTATATTGAACCATCCTCACATCACTGGAATGAAATCTTGTTGGTTATAGTATATGTTCTTTTTAATGTTCTATTTAATGTGTTAGTGTTTGATTGAGAAGTTTTTTGTTCATGTTCACTAGGGAAATTGGTGTATCATTTACTTTTTATGTTGTATAATATTCAGGTTTGGTATCAGAGTCATTTTGCCTTTATAAAATGAGTGGTATTTCTGCTGTTTCTATTTTATGGACTAATTTGAGGAGAATTTGTGTTGGTTCTCCAAAGTCCTCACAAAATTCGACAGGAAATCTATCTTTTCCTGGGCTTTTTAACTTTCGAGTTAGGAGATGATTACTTCTTCATTCTCGTTGCTCATTAAAGATGTGTTTGCATTGTTTATGGTTTTGTGGTTTAATTTTCATAGCCCTACATGTTTAAATATCATCTATTTCTTCCACATTTTCCATCTTATCATAAAATCGGTTTTGAAAATATTTCCTATTAAGAAGGGAGAGTCACTCTTCTTTGGAGATATGGCTGTGAGTGTTTAGCTCATGTTTCTGATGTCTGTTGTAGTAGGGCTTGTTTTTTTATCCTGGCCCCAAGCTCTCAGAATAATGACTCAGACTCAAAATATATTTACAAATACCTAGGGCATACAGCTAGGCTCATTCCCTGTTTAGATCATAACTTAATAACCTATTTATTCTAATATATATTCTGCCATGTGACTGGTTACCTCTACTCTGGTACCTTATGTCTGTCTTCTTTCATGTCTTCCTGCATGAATCTTCCGCAATTGGCTCTGACCCTTTCTGCCTACCGGATTTTCTACCTTCTATTCTTCCCTTTCTTATAGGCCACAGGGTTTGTTTGTTTGATTGATTTTTGACAGGTATTGTATCTATACATTACCCAAGATAGTCCTACTGTAATCTAGGAGTCTGTGTTACATTACATGCAGCAACTCATGAGTTGTTAATAACAAAAATAAAATAAAAACAGGACATGAGATGGAGACAGGATGCGGTGTAGTATGGGCAGTTGTAGGAAAGTGATATTAGATGGCAACAATCAATAAAATTTATATGACTGTATGCTATTAAAAACAATAATTTAAAAATATATTCCCTAATGGTTCTCTATATTCCATTGGTATTCACTGTATTGTCCTTCTTTTACTTTTAACTTATTAATTTAGTTTTCTCTCTCTCTTTTGGTTAATTTAGATAAAAGCTTATTATTGGGTTTATTTTTTTCAACTTTGTGTTTCACTGATTTGTATTTTTCCTTTAGTCTCCAGTTCATAAATCTTTGTTCTAGTCTTTATTATTTCTTTCTATCTACTGTCATTGTGTTTGGCTAGTTCTTGCTAGTCGAAAACCTTAAAACATAAACTTTGTTATTTGAGATCTCTCTGACTTTTTGATGTAGGCCCTCATAGCTGTGAACTTTCCTCTAACAACCCCATTTCCTGGATCCCAAAGGTTATGGCAGGTTGTACTTTGATTTCCTTTGATTCTAAAAAAAAAATTATCTCTGCTCTCTTTAATGACCCACTGTCATTCAAGAGTGCTTTAATCAATCTTCATACATGTTTGCTTAGTTCTGTAGTTTCTCTTACCAATGACTTATGATTTGATAAGATACAGAAAATTAGTTTGATTTTTTATTTTGCATCTGTTAAGATTTTACATGATGTTCAGAAAAAGTTCCACTGGCTGCTAAATAGAATACATATTCCATAGCTCTTGTGTGGAATAGTATGCAGATATCTGTTAAGTCCATTTGTTCTATAATTCCATTTAGGTCTGAAGTTGTTTGAGGGGAAGGGTCTGGACAACAAATGAAAACAAGATACTGAAGCTATCTACAAGTTTCACATCTAGACCTATTTGTCCCTTTATCTCTAGTAGTGTTTGTTTTATGAAATTAGGTGCACCAACATTTGATACATATTTACTTATGTGTATTATAATATCTTCTCAAAAGATTGTTTCCTTTATTAATATGTAGTAAAAATTTATGACTAATTTCATCATTAAGTCTACTTTGTCAAATATATGGATGCTACATCTGCTTGTTTCCTTATCCAGGTGCTTTGACATTACTTTAAGCTTTTTCTTCATGCTTTGACTTTAAGTTTTTGTGTTTGTCTTAGCAAACTATGTTTCTTGCAGGCAACAAATGGTTGGATCTATTCTATAGATTTTAATAGTTGATATCATTACTACTTAGTGTTATTATTGATATATATTTGCCAGTTCTTATATTTGCTGGCAGCTTTCTTGGTTAATTCAAAGGCCATTTGTTCTTTGCTTTCCTCATTTGTATTAGGAGTTTGCTGGTTTATTGAACTGTAGATACTTGGTTCTTTCATAATTCATTCATTTCTATCATAAGATTAATTCTTCCTGAACTCTCCTTTTGGGAGAGTTGTTCATCCTCCTCTGTGTTAGAACTCTTCAGATTCTTCTGTAATTTTGACTTAGTGATAATGAAATCCTTTAGTTTGTTGACGTGCTACTTTCAAATGCAAAGTAGATATTGACAGAGAGGAGTTTGGCCTTACTCAAGCATTTGAAATCTTACTAACCACAGGAAAGCTATCTTATGCTTTACTATTTGGACTCTAGGTATGCCATACATTGGCTGTGTTCAGTGTATAAATACCTTATGCAAACAGGTCTTCTGTGTTATAAAAAAAAAAAAAAGAAGAAGAGTAACAGATTTTCAGTTAGCTTCCACACAGATTTTGTTGTTGTTGTTCTGGGATTTACCTAAAACTGGCAAACTTACCGGTTACTTGGTAACTGAGTCAGAAGAGCCTGCCAAGATAACTTGGTCTTTCTTGTACTTTGACTTCATTAAGGGTGCAAGTCTTAAAAATGCATGTCACTTTATAAGGGACATCCTGCCATTCCTTGGATCACCACTGGGACTCTGAGATGTTTCTTTAATGTAGCAAGACCTTAAAATGTTCCAGTGTTTACTCCTATACTCTGATATGGCTATGCTTCCTTATGACATCTAATAGGTCTCTTATTCTTTGATGGTCAGTTCCAAATTGCTTGTTAATAATTATCAGTGTAATGTTCTACAGAATACCATGGCAACTGTGAAAGGAAAAGAGATTAGTTACTATTCTGGGGAAACACTGTACACTGTGTTGTTGATACTGCCATGTGAGTGCAAATTGCTGATGAGTGAAAAGGGAAATAAAGCATTTTTACACATCTATAGGTTTGTATCTGATAACAAGGATAGTCTTGATCTGTTTTGGCAACTATATATCATCTAGAGTGACAGTCATAATTATAATAACATAAATAAAATTTCATTTACCATTTTTGGTAGCTCCTCTGGTACACAGGCAATGTTATTAAAGACTTAAAAGAAACTCAGTTCTTTTATGGAGGGTTATATTCTTCCTGGTTTCCTGGGGTCACAGTGTTGATGTCAATTTGGTATCTTTGCTGATGTGAAGAGAGTTAGTTTAAGGACCTTTACTTGTTCCTATTGTCCTAACACAATAGGGAGCGTGTAGTATTAAACAAAAATCAGTCTCTACTAAATACTTCTGTGCTAAGGACCAGTGGAATGATTCCAAAATGAGTTTTCATGGCTCCACTGTAAGATGATTTGGGGTCAAAACTCAACTTATTGTTTAATTTCCACTATCCTGTGGTTATCTTGAACCAAGACTTCACTTACCTTCTCATCTCCATAGGCCCTCCACTTGACAAGTGAACCATGTGACATTTTGTGTCTTTAGAGATCAGCTCAAAACTAGTATGGTTTTTGTTTGTTTGCTCTTTGTTTTTTGTTTGTTTGTTTTTGAGACAGGGTTTCTCTGTGTATACTTGGTCGTCCTGGACTCTTTGTAGACCAGGCTGGCCTTGAACTCACAGAGATTCACCTGCCTCTGCCTCCCCAAGTGCTGGGATTAAAGGCGAGCGCCACCATGCCTGGCTCAAAACTAGTATTTTTATACAAGATATATAGATGATTGTGATCTATGATTATTTCTCCCTTTTCACAATCATATTGGCCCATTGCTTCAGATCTCCATGGCAACAATGTTGTAGAAGCTTCATGGTACATCGTCAGTATATGCATGATGTGTACTTGTAGCTCTACTTTGAAGGGTCTAAATCCCCAAAGGATCTAGCCTTTTCCTCCATCAAGAGGCACTGAGTCCCAAAATGGGCTTAATTATGGGCGCTTGCATAATGCCTAGGTTTTTGCACATCAGACCTAAAATATTTTCTCTTACATAAGCCAAGACTTTCAGTAGATGTCAATCTATATTAATGTCTTCATATCCTGTGACTAATTAGTCTTCATCACACATTAAAATAGTCTGATTATCATTCCGTCGGTGTGCCCTGTGATAGTAATTGCCTCTCTAATCTCTGTGTCGCCACCTGGTTTTACCAGCACAGGATCCAATTAGTGCCATTGAAATCAGAGAACTCAAATATAGTATACCATCCCCCAGTTGTGCCTGTAGCGCACATAGGACAGGCAACAACAGGACTCTCCAGGAATGCTGTACTTCCTTGTCAAAAGATTTCTTAACTTCTTGGGGGACATGAATATCCTTCAGACACTTTTTTGAGGAATCGTGTGTTAAATGTTTTTCCTGTTGCTGTGATAAAATACCATAATAAGAGCTACTTAAGGAACATAGGGTTGGTTTTGGCTCACAGTTCAAAGGTACCTGTCTGTCATGGCAGCAGGAGCTTGAGGGAATTGGTCATACTGTATCCACAGTCAGGAGGCATTAAGAGGTGCATTTTAATATTCAGCTCACCTTCTGATTTGTATTTGGTTACAGATCCCAGACCATAGAATATCACTGTGTATCAGGTAGTGTGGGTCCCTGGCATTAGTTACAATAATCTAGATAATCCCTCAGAGACTAATCTAATTGAGACGGTCTTTCATAGGTGTTCCTGAGGCTTGTGTCTTAGGTGATTCTTAGGTCAATGTCAAATTGACAATTATTTTTAACAATCATGCAGTGATATAATTAGGAAGTGTCTGAGTAGCATGCACAAAAGATCCATTCCAATGTTCTAATGTGTTAAAACCTTCAGGCCTATTCCAGTGTAAGATATTAAATTCTTCCATTCTGTTCTTATAAATTCATGGCCATCATTGACTGTAAGTTTTGTTTAGGCAAAATATTAAACAGTAAGCTTCACATTAATGTCCTTATGTAAAGAAGATTAGCTCGGTTGAGTTTAAATTTATCCTAGACCTACCTCAGAGCCAGTTTTAAAATAATGTCACTTCCCAAATCCATGCCAACAGTATCTACCAGATACTTTTTTTCACAATTGCCAATGCACTGATTATCCTCTAACTTTGAGTGGTCCTTATGAAAGAAATGCCAAACTTCTGCTGTGTGCATGCCCTCTGATGCCTTTCTGTCCTCATTTAATCTTAGTGAACAGGCTCATACGCTCTGTACCTCTCAGTTCAGCTCTCTCAGCTCATGACAGCACACCCACATCGGCATTTTTAATCCTTAAACTAGTTCCTTCCCTTCTGGGATGTTTGCCCCATCTGTTTCCTTTTCTTGGGATGGCCTTCTTTCTGATCTTTGAAAAGCTGGCTCCTTTTAATCCAGACTGCAGAAGAAATGTCGCCTTTGGAGAGAACGTGACATTGCTCTTTTCACCACGTAAGTACTTTCTTGTTAGTTTTTACTTCTATGCTTCTCTGCATATTGATTATTTCCTTGACCTTTAGAATATTAGCACAAATTTTATATGCCATGAAATAGTTTTTTGGTAAATGTCTGTCAAATGAATCAATAAATGTATGAATGAGAGGAATTGCTTTTGCTAATATGATTTCACCAAAGGAAGGCTAAGATGTAAATAATCCATTAACAAAGTCATTGGGAGAAACAAAAATTAAAACTAAAAGGACATGAAGTCTGATGAAATTAATTTTTAAAGATGCTCCGTTTATTTGTGATAAAGCAGGTATATAATTACTAGGTCAAATGGAAAATGATCTGGCTATGTGTAAGGATAAAACTCTTGTGTTTGAGAGCTGGTTCAGTCAGTCAAGTGTTTGCCAGCCATGCAATCATGAGTTTAGTCTCCAGAGATCATGTGAAAAACCTGGATTAAGTGGCCTATGTTTCTAATCTTGGTGCTGGGATGATAGAGAAAGGCAAATACCAGCTCTCAGTAAGATTAGCTGTTTCAGAAAACAGAGAGCAAGAGAGATGGCTCTTGCCTGGTTGCATAAACTCAAAGATGTGAGTTTAGGTCCCTAGAAACCATGTAACTAGCTAAGTGTGGAAGCAGTTGCGTAACTCTAGCATTAAAGAGAGCCAGTGAGGCTAGCTAGCCATGCACCTTGGCTAAACTGGTGCTCTTCCAGTTCAGTGAGGGACTCTGTCTTAAAAAATAAGAAATAAAAAAGCTAAGACTGATCAAATAAGACACTCTAAGTTGACTTTGGGCCTCCATATGCAATCATACAAATGTTCACATCTGTGTTTATGTGCATGCATACGTGTGCACACCCACACTTACACATAGCACACATTCACTTATACTCAAACACCAGGTGTAACAAGGAAAATGAAATTATCCAAGGTTTTCTTCAGGCATGTAACACACACACACACACACACACACACACACAGAGAGAGAGAGAGAGAGACAGAGACAGAGACAGAGACAGAGAGAGCCATTTGAGGGTAGGTATAACTACATAAACAATTTTTTAAAAAGTAAACACTAAAAATTTGACCCCAAAATGGCATCAAACTTTCCAAACCATTACCCACAGCGAGCAATCCAGGAAGCCAACAGTAAAGTGCATAACAAACCAGTCTAGAAGCTGCAAGACTGACCCCAAAGGTCCAGATCTTACTTAATATGCAGCTTTCCTGCTTTCAGCCTATGTTATCAAGCTAAGATCAATTAGACCATTTCAAATGTGCACCTGTATCCACTCACATAAGATGCCCTGCTTCTAGCTAGCCTCCTGCTGCTTTCCTGTACTCACAGCCTCCATAAACTTCAGGGTACATTGAGAGCCTTCCCTTTCTTCTACTGTAAAGCTCTTCCACGCCTCTGCTAGCATTTGAGTCTCTGCCAAATGCATGTGACGGTCCAACTCCCTTGCTAGCAAGTTCTGAATAAATAGCTTTTTAATTATTCTTAGTTGGGTGGTCTTCACTGATTTCCACAAAGACACTGGCATGTACAGTACCTAGAAAAATTCAGGATACTGAAGACATTCAGTGAGAATTTTTTACATAATTGTGCTGTGTGGACCAGACCTTTTGGATTTGAGATGAAGTTTTGCATAAAAATGTTGTGTCTAGAGCACTGTGTAATGCCAGAATAGTCTAATGAGGTTGCACTGTAGTGTGTGATACACATTCCCCTGAGAATTAATTGGGTCTCATTATGCAGTCTCGGTATTTTCTCTCTTCACCAAAAGTACAGAGGGGATGGTGGAAGGTGGATGAGTTTCCCTAAGACATGTCTACAAATTAAATATATGTAATTACGTATGGCTATTTAATCTTTAATGGATATTTCAGAAACAGAATTCTAAGGCAAGCTGCCTTACTGTTGTGGTTGCCTGTTTGGGTATTATGAGCAGAGAAGCAATTGCTTTATTCAAACCATTAATGAAATGTCACTGTCAATCTACCTCTAACTGCATCATGTGCTTCTTATGCTTTGTGTTAAAAATAAAGAAATATAGAAGGCAATGTTTCCAGATATCATCTTGTTCCTATAAAAATGAGCTGTGTTTTAATGGCAGGCTTTATCCTGATTTCTTATTTATATATTTCACTATAAAACATCAGACATCTAAATCTGCGCACAGTACGTCTGGTTGATAATTTTTTCCTTGAACAATAACTAAAATAATACCTGCTAATTTTCATTGTGATTTAGTGAATCTTTTTCTCCTTTCCCCCTTTCTTCGTTCTGTGTTTGCTCTGTAGGTAGAAATGTTCTTTTTAATTAACCTTTCTCTCCCTGTGGCCCTACGCTTCCCTGGATCCTGATAAATGTTTGATGATCCCTGGCTTTGAAAGCAAGTATTCTTTAAAAATAGTAGGTTAATATTGGCTCATATTTCCTGGAATGATCTTAAAGTAGATCATCTGGCATAATTTGTAGTGTGTTTCATAAGTGTTTCTCTGCATTTCACATACCAGCACAGGCCTGGCCAAGCTGAGACATGGTGGAGATACGTTAACTAGGCTCTTTAAAACTAATGATGTGTTATTTTTCCCCTGGATAGTCATTGTTCGAGCACCCGCACTTCACCCTAATTCTGATTTCTTCAGATTCCTTAGTGCCCTTGAAAACTAGCTAAACCAAGTCATTTAGTGTTTTGGGGGAGTAACTGGGGTCCTGGGGCTAAGAGGATGCCTGTCCTGTATGAGAATGTTGGTTCAAGTGTTTGAACCTGTTTGATGGTGGCTCTGATCTTCCTGTGAGGGGAGAGAGGACAGTGAATCAGCAAGATAATATTACCTGAGGTATCATTCTTGGAAAACCTTTATTTATTCAACCACTTCAGATAGGGCAAGAGATCTGGGGGACGTGTCTTGACCTTTCCACTGAGGAGGAGTAAAGATGGTGCTCTCCGTGGAGCTAGCAACACTTCCCTTCCAGTCGATTAGGTGACTGACAAGGCACGTGAGAGTGATATCGTCCTTGGTGAGAGTTCTGGGTGTCACATGTCTGTCACAGATTTTATTTTTCAAGTGCCTTTTGGCAGTTTTAGCAGAATCAATAGCACCACACAGAGCTGTGAAGAGGAAATAAACTTGCAGCTTGATCATTGTCTTTGCTAGGCTGGATTACCCTCACCAACTGCAATGGCATTAGCTAACTTGA
The DNA here is from genome assembly GCA_028658305.1 of Pachyuromys duprasi. Lineage (NCBI taxonomy): Eukaryota > Metazoa > Chordata > Mammalia > Rodentia > Muridae > Pachyuromys > Pachyuromys duprasi. Next base: position 23,547,022 of record CM053759.1, on the reverse strand, counting down.
GCTAAGTACCTGCCTCATACAAGCACAATGATACGACAAGTAAGTTACATTCTTTCAGTGTTCGGTCGGACTTAACAGCAGCATCCCTTTCCATATGGTCAAACTGAGACGGGCCAATGGCAGTAAGTCTAGAATAGAGTAGGGATGCAGAATTCGTCATGTTGAAGTCCCCTGCAGTTTCTCTTCTATTTGAAGACAAAACCAAACCAAACCCAGTAACTCATCCTGGACCTGTTGTCCTTTTGCTCATGTCCCCCCTCCCCCAGCCCCCCTTGCTTGAAAAGGAAACGAGAAGACTGGGGTACAGTCTGAGTGGAACAAAATCAGGTCCATCCTGGACTTCATTTGGAGCTTAAGGTTGATAGTTACTTCATTACACATGCTCCAATCCTTGGATTTGGGTTTCCATTATGGGTTTTTTTTTTTCTTTCAAATTTTAACTATAAAAATTCCTGTCTGCTTCCCTCCATTACACCCCTATGCTTTCCCAATCCCAAACCCCAAACTCTGATTTCTCTAATGGTTTTCAACTCTAAATTTATGTGGCAATTCATCCCCATTTTCTTTCTCTTTCAACGTGTCATATGCTGCCTGCTTCACATTCTCTCCCAACCAGGCCTCATCTTCATCGCTCTTCATCCTCCATTCCAATTTTGGAACAATCATTTATAGCCATTAGCTGACTTAACAAATCTTTCTGTCAGTGGGATACTTTATGGAAATTGAAAACTAATTAACGTTTATCTCAGCGGCTAATCACATAAAATCTACTGCCTTCTTATTGCAGGTTCTGAGATAATGATGGCCTATGCACTAAGCAAGGAAGATCTTGATAGGTCCTGACAGGGCCCAAGCTGAGATGAGAAGGAGCAGGGAGACATCAGCCTCTTTTGCTAATGAGGACCATGAGGCCTGCAGCATCTGAGAGTTACAAGGGGAAAGTGGCCTCAGTACTCCAACAACAAGATGGACAATCTACACACACACGTACATGCACACACGAACACATGCTCTCATATGCATACATGCTTGGCTTATACTCAAGCGTGCACATGTGCACACACTCACACAAATATCTACCACTAAACCCTACTAACTTCGATAACGAACAGTAGTACTCTTTAAGAAAAAAATAATTGTCCATTCATCTGTTTATTCATTTTGTAAACAACCATTAACCATCATGTGTAGTTTTTGAGTTGGGTTCCAAGGCAGATACTGTGTTATTTAATTTAAGTTACATGCAGTAGAAAGATGGTGGAGAGAAAGCATTTCCTGCTCCATATCTTAAGCACAAAAATATTAATTGCCTGCTACATATAAAGAAGAGGAAGGAAAGAACATGGTTTATTTTTGACTTGGGAAAATGTTGGATCGTTCTTTCTGAATTAGCTGGGTTTCTTTGCTGCACAAACTTCCAGGGACTTTAAGATGGTGATGTGTGTTGTTAATTTCAGAGAAGGAAATAGAATGTGTCACTTTTCTCGGGTTTCATATGAATGTGTGGGTGTGCGTGTGTGATGTTTATCACATATGGTGAAGTTTCCTGAATGTATTTTGGGAAATCTTAGCTGACAGAAAAACTTCTGAGCAAAAATAAAAGATTATAAAGTGGTGCAAAAGAGGAAAATCTGTATGCTGTGTTTGAGTCTCAGGCAGGGACATGGCTGGGCTGGTCATGGTGTGGCACAGTAGCTGTACATATGGATTGGCTATCTCTGGACCATCAGTGCCACAGAGAAAATTAGAAACAAAGCCCTTTCTATGATCAGCTTTGGTCTGTGTGGGCTGCATGCCTGGCTAGTGGGGTCTGGCTAGTGGGTTTCTTGACATATAATGGTGTTTTCATACGTATTTGTGGAAGTAATGAATATTTTGTGTTGACTATTAAAGATTATGTCCCCTATCCTATGAATTTGTTTATTTAAAATCTCGGTTACAAATACTTCAAGATTGATTTGGGGCTAAAGATGCTCTTATCTAAGTGAGTGTTTATCTATACCTGTCTAAAGTAGCCTGCGATGTCTGAACTGAGGAATCCGGGCATTGCAGGATTTCTCCCCGCCCCTTTTCTTTTTCTTCTTCTCCTTCTCCTCCTCTTCCTTCTCCTCCCTTCCTCCTCTCTTCATATAGCTTGTTTGCCTTATGCTGTGACTACTGTTTCCCAAGAGCTTGTATATCACACAACCCTCAGTTAAGTTGGGAATATCACAAAAAACTAAAACTAACCTGCCAATCCCTATATTAAATTCTCAGGGAGGAAATCCAATGGACCATTCTCAAATTGAGCTTCATTTCATGATCAAACATCCTATGCCTATTTGTGTGGACAAAAGGTCATGTAGGAAAAACAGAACCATCTTAAAGATACTCCCTCCAAATCCATCTGCTACAAGATGCTTTTCTATAATAATCCTTCATCCTTCCATCCTTGGCCACCTCATTGTATTTCACCTTTTTGAAATACTTTGTCATGAACAAGTTGTATCAACTACACTTTATTATTATTTGTTTGTTTGTTTCAAGACAGGGTTTCTCTGTGTAGTCTTGGCTGTCCTGGACTCACTTTGTAGACCAGGCTGGCCTTGAACTCATAGAGATCTGCCTGCCTCTGCCTTCTCAAGTATTGGGATTACAGGAGTGTGTCACCATGCTTGGCTCAATCACACTTTAGTAACTAAAACATGAGAATTGCATTTTGCAGAAATAATGTGTGTGTTAGTGTATGTGCATTGAATGCTTTAAAATAAAAACCATATATATATGTATATATGTATATATATATATATATATATATATATATACACACACTATAGGTGAAGACTTTTAAATTTTTCATTAAGTAAAAATCTGGACTGCTACCTACATTCCATTTTCTTTATCTCCTCCTTTGACTGAGAGAAAATAACATGTGTCAGGTAAGAGTTCTCCTAAACTGAGGAAAATATTACAGATTTTAGTTCAGGGGGAACCTGGTAAATTAGAGAATTCCCTTGCCTTTAGAGAAGAGAAATCTGAAGGTCCAGGTCTGAGAGCTGGCTCAGTGGTTTATGCTTGCTGTACCCCGTAGGCCCTCAGTTAGAATCCCTAGGACACAGGTTAAAGCTGGGCATGGTGTGGGTGCATCTGCAAACCGGCATGGCTACAGCAAGGTAGGAAGTGGAGACAGCGGAATTTCCAGAAGTTCTCAAGCTAGCTAGCCTGTCGTGCAGTGCGAACATCATGGAAGCAAGCCTTTCTCAAACAAAAGGGGAAGAAAGGACCAGCACCCAGGCTGTCCTCTGACCTCCACATGTATGTTATGGCACATAGACACACACTTAAGAAAATGAATGCCTACATGCATTCATACATTGTATGAACACACAGAGAAATACACACACACACACACACACACAGAAAGACAGAGAGAGAGAGGTGGGGAAGAGAAAAAAGTAAGAGAGAAAAGAGACAGGCCACACAGGTAGAGAGTGGGCCTTATGTGGATGATATAAGGTTTTGTTTTTTTGTGTGTAAGTATGTTGATTACATCTAAGGTTTTTCTCTGACATTGTCAATGCCACAAAAGTGTTAACTCCGAATTGTATGGAACTTTTTTTTTCCTCTTTCCTCCTTATTTTAATTACAGGATTGGTGGACTACTTTGCCTGGAGTTTCTCTAAGAGACAATGCATGCTGACAGTAATTCTTCCAGCAAAGAGGCAGGGAGAGACAGCATCTGGTTTTAAATACTGTGAGCACAATGGAATGAAGACCCTGGTGAATTTACACAGACCCTCGGCATTCACACAGTCTGAGGGGCCCTTGGGGATGGATGTCTCTTCCCTCGTCTCTTTTGGTGGCTGACCAAGAGACAGACATTTTCTGAAGAAAATGATTTGGTTTTGGACAATGGTTCTTAAATCTGCAATGGTCTGAAGGGCTATTTGGCAAGTCGAAGCTCAGCGCTGGTTTGTCTGTAAAATTACTGATCGTCTCTATTGTGTTCCGTGTTTTTGTGTGAATGTTATTTGAGTCCAACATCTTTTTCCTTTTTCGGTTGCCTCACGCTCTAGCAATGCATTTGTTCCCAGATATTGTCAAGGAAAATGGCAAGAACGCAAATACAACAAGCGCAACAGCTCAGAGGTGGAAATTTTATTACATTTTCCTTAACAGGGCCCAGATTGAAAAAAGAAAGAAAGAAAGAAAGAAAAAAAAAACCAGCAAGATGCCTCGAAGTTTCTTTGGCTCAAAATTCGTGATTTCCTGGAACAAAGCTCAAAAAGAAAGATTACGTGTGTGGTTTTCAGGGATGTCTGATAGATACCCAGGCTGCACCCAGCTGTGCTCATCCGCACAAAGAGCCTCACCCCGCTTTTCCACAGACAGAAGTCACTTGCTTACCTGTGCCCCCAGTTCTGGTATGTGTGGGCATGTGTGTGACCATGTGTGTGCAGTTGGAGAAGTGTGTGTGGGACTTGGGAGGGGGACAACCTTGGGGCGTAGTCCTTTCTCAGGTGCCATCATCTTGTCATCTGAGCCAGGCTCTCTCACACAACACATTTTACCAACTGAGCTACCTCTCACCCCTGTCCCCAGGTCTTAGAGCCACATAGACCCTGCTTGATTACTGTCACTGCAAAGTCACAGTTTCTGTCTTGTTGATTTTCTTACAGTTGTCATCATCATATGAAAGTCAAATCTCGCCTGTAGAACAAACTCTCAAGGTCAAGATCAGCACTTCTTTTATTTGTGTATAGGATGCTCTTTCCCTCACTAATTATATAATAAAATTAAAATGACTTTGCAGGGAGTATATAGACACCTAAATGTTCTTTAGAAACCTGAGAAGGTTCACCTGTCTGTTCACATTCTAGTCTATTCAGGCCTGTGCCTTAGTTTCCATTTTTGCCGCCTTACCCTTCTCAGTGAAGGAAGCATTGTTTCTCGTTTGTCAGAAAACCCTGACGTCTCAGATAAACGAATTTTAAAAAAGAAACCCTTTAGGTGGATTGACAGAGCGCACAAAAATAAGAATTGTGTACTTGTGGTACTTTTGAATTGCTAAGCAGGGTAGGCAGGACAAAGCTCTACACAGTCCTGGAATTCTCTCTTCTGTGGGTTTGGAAATCCCAGTGTAGGGGAAAGAGAGAGACCTAGAATATGAAAAATAATAAATAATTTGCCACTGTGAACCCATGCTCCCGTATGAGGTGAATATAAACTGATTTGTATGTGGGCAGTGACTGCCTGAGGGACTTCTTGCTTCATTTCCTTGTATCTTTTGCCCATCTCCTGCAGTCCAGCATTTGGTTTAAAAGGATGCCAAACATTTGGGCGGTTGGCTAGAGTCTTCAGTTTGCGTCCTCCCAGATGTTTGCAATCCTGTGGACATTGTCAGAGATTTGTTTATTATCCTCCAACATGTAACCATGCTGGGTCTGCATAATCTTCATCTTCCAGACGAAAACTGGAAAAGTCAGTCAGTCATCCAGATGTCTCCAAATGTCTGGGTGTTTGTCATTGCCAAAGAACATCTGGATGCCTGCACATTTTTTTTTTTTGGTTGTTGTTTCATTTCTTATTCATGTCTTTGGCGCAGACACAGTCTTGGGTTTAGTTGCTCTGGATACAACAGAATAAATAGCCTACTGGGGATGGGCAGATATTTAACAGATATATTCACAGGTTTTTCTGAAGTGGAAAGTTAAGTTCTAAACAATTGGCAAATTATTTCTGAGGAGGTCTCTGAGAGAAACTGCATGGTGATCCCTTTGAGTTCTCTCTAGAGGCGTGTTAACAGCAGGGGAGTTGAGAGAATTTGTGTGTCATCAGCATTTATGTGGAGAAGGAGTCCAGGGCCAGAAGACACACACTTCAGAGAGAAAGCTGGAAAGCTGGCACCACTTCCAGTCCCGATCATAAACCAAAATTATCTGTCATAAACATAAGCAGATATCTGGATAAAACTGAGGAAAGCTCTCTGCTCTTTGGCAAAAGCAGAGTGAAGGCAGCAGCGTTCCTCCACTCTGGCAGCTTATTATCCTAGATCAACGTGTCCACTTCGAGGAGGAAGCGAGGATAAGAGAAGCAAAATGGCTGATGGTTAGGGTCATGACCTTCAGAATCAGAAACTCCTGCCACATGTCTCGTTGCTGATGCCCACGAGTGTCATGACGACCCCAAGACCCCAAGCCCCTTCGAAACTCATCTTCTTTGTCTTTTGTCTTTTAGCGTCCATTTGGATTATTGCAAGGATTAAATGGGACAGCACATTTTAAGAGCCTACACAATGCCTAGTGTGTCATGAATCACCATAAAATAAATTTAGGGAAGAGATAATATTCATTCTTTGATGACTACAGTGAGTGTTGAATTCAGAAGAGAGACCCTGCCGGTTCTAAACTTGGAAGTTGCGCAGAAGAGATTAGAAAAGAGGGTGGAGACTGAGGGCCAGAGAAGGAGAGCCAAGTCTGAGATGTTCCAGTGTGAATGATCGGTGAAGTGGGATCAACCATCAAGGAAGGGGACACCAGCCCTCTCCTGAGAGTCAGGGGAGCAGGGTTTCCAGGAAACACTGAGTGTTCTTTCTAGTTGTGGCTGGTGTCCTTTGTGGCTAGTGATATGACACAGGGAACTAGGTTAAAGGTCTGTATAGTGGATAATATATTAGTTAAGAGTCCTTCAGAAGAAAATTTAGAAACTATGAAGCAAGTAAAAGTGGCTTATTTAAGAGATGAAGGACCAAGGATGGTGGCACATGTCTGTAATCTCAGCACTTTGGAGGCTGAGGCAGGAAGATTACAAGTTTGAGGCCAATTAGAGCTAGCTATAGAGTGAGTTACAGGCCAACATGAGACACATATTAAGACCCTGTCTAGAACACTCACACATACACACACCTATACATATAAACATACACATGTATGCACACACAGAGACACACAGACATAAACACACAGACACTCAAGCAGTAGGAGAGCCAGAAAGAAAAGACCGAGAGAAAAATATGTTACCACGATGGCTACAAGGGCTGGCAGCAGCTATTTAAAACCACCGTTGGAATGTTGGAAGCCATGTAAAACAGCCCTCAGAAGATCATCCAAGGAGCATCATTTATTCATCAGACCCTGTCAAATATTGGCTGGGTCTTTTCCAGAGTCGGAGAGGGGACATTGATTTCCTGGTCCTTTTGGTACGCACTACAGAGAAGAGGTGAGCTCCCGTGGTCAGAGCAGCTCTTGGGTGTAGAAGGGCACTGCAGTTGGAAGCTGATCTCGCGGGTTCAGGGTGGTGCAAACGTGGAGTGAAAGGCAGGTCTGAGGAGTGATGGAAATCTAGGCTAGAATGCAGTGGGGCGAAGAATGAGTCAAAAGTGAGGAAGTGGAAAAAGCATGTGCTAGCCATGTGTCCGAGACTGTCAAGTATGCAGAGGATAAGATGATTAGATTATTGGCCAATTGTGAATCAAGGAAAGGTGTTGAAAATAAGATGTTCTTCCTTAGAGTCTGCTCTTGTGGTAATTGTAATGATCCCACAGAGAGGGAGGCTACTCACCAGACAATGAGGGTAAGGTCTCTGAGAAGGGGCGAGAGGAGAGGAGTCTTTGTGCATATAAGGGGGTCAGCTTTACAGAGTGGAGGTCAGTGCTCTTTTGGGGCATTTGGACATAGGAAGGAGTGCATTTGTGCTGTTTCTTTTCTTTCTGTGTTTCTTTCTTTTTTTGAATGAATCTCCAGGCAAGGCTGTCAGTATAAAACCCCAGGGTAGGGGGCGGGTAGTTAGCTCTGAGAGGAAAATTAATGCCCTGAAATTAACCCACTTTCTAGAAGCTTCAAAGAAGCCTTCTCTTTGCCTACCCCCAGGATGGTGTTTCCACACTCTCTTGAAAGAGATGGTTACTTTTGTCCCACCACCCACACCTCAGAAGCACATGGAGACCATCACCCTACTACTTCCTGTGGAGTAATTCCACTGACCGGAAACGGTTCCCCAGAAGGAAAGGGAGCCTCCTGTGACTCAGGAAGTAAACAGAACCGAAAAGCTTCAGGAAGCTTCTGAAACTCACAAGATCCACAAAGCCTCTCCCAAGGTTACAGAAATAGTAACAGCTGCTGAGGAGAGGAGAGTTTTCCAACAGCTGAATGCCTGCCTGAATCCCGCTTTCCCTTGCGGGAGTCATCACCCACAGTGGGGTGTGCTTCTTCGTTCTGGAGCTTTCCCAGGTTACCTCTCACCTTGTGCTTGCAGATAACCCCAAGAGACTCACTGATCTAGACTTGGATGGAGCGCTTTCTTTGGTTGGTCACTGGTGCGTTCGCTTGGCTGAATAAATATTTATGTCTCTTCAGGAAGTCACTCCGTTGCTACAACCGGACTGCTTTTCTGCTTTTCTATGTCCAAAAATTCCAAAAAGGCTCTATCAGAATGCTTTATTGCAGCTTGTCTGTGCTCTTTTTTTCTCACAATTGATTCTGTGTTACTGCTTCCAGGGTATAGGCTGCAGTCTGCAAGGCTTGATGGGTAAGTCAGTACCTAGTGTCTGCTTTTGTATCATGTTGCTTTCTCCCTGATCATGTTACCTCGGCTTCTCAGCTTGTTTGAGTCTTCTTATTTCTTCTCCTTCAGAAAGGCTGTTTTTCCACGATTCTATCATGCTACCCAATCTCCAGGCATTTCTGTCTCTATGAGAATGAAAATAAGAAAGAACCACCATGTTCTAGGTCTTCTTGGGTACTTTCTTATATGAAGCATTTTTCTTTATAGGCCCATTTTGAATTATTCTCTGTAGTCTTCACAGAAGGGAGCATCTTTTGTTATTATTAATTAATTTACTTTACATCCCAATCATGGGTTTTCTACTGTGGTGCTTCATATCCACATGTTGTTTTATTTTCTAGTCTTGTTTAGGAAACATTATCTAGCATATGTACAGCTGCCTGGGTCTTTATGATCTGCCACCAACAAGCCTTTCTCAACTGTGTTCCAGGATTTTGGCTGCTTTCTGAATGAGAACTGGAATGTATCTTGGTGGGATTAGGTGTGGTCCCTGGAAAAAGGGATGGTGTCAGAGGACAAACACCTTCTCCTTCAGAGAATAACTCCACAGAAGGTAAGGGATAACTAGCTAGCTGTTTGGCTTCATTAAAAGTCAAGAGACATGTGGGGAAAGGTCTGCTTGCATCTTGTTCTTATCTTATTTTAGCTGGTCTCTGGCTCTAATGGAGCCTTATTAGCTGGGAAGGTAGATGACTCATTCTGGACCACAAGTTCCTCCTCTGGAGTTGAAAACGATGGAGTGCAAGATCCCTCCGCAGCAGCTTGGTGAGTTTGCAGGTAGGTACTACCAAGCGACTGTTGAGACTCCTGGTTTGTAGTTGTGTAGTTTCGTATCTGTTAAATGGGGCTAATCAGACCAGTTGTGGGAAGTTTATGAAGCAGCAGGATGAAATTTTGGTTAGATTTGGTACCATGTGAGACACCCAACCCATTGTTCCCCTTATCATTTCATTGGTATGAGTCACGTGTCACACTGCCAAAGCCCTGCTAACAAACCTATTTTCAATCTAGACAAACTAAGGCACACCTTTAATAACTAAGTCTGTCTTCACGAAGTCTTCTCTCTGTATGGTTTAAAAAACAGTGAATTCTTATCGGATCTTTGCAAAGCAAAGACTATGGCTACTAGTAGATCAGCTTGTCTGGCAAAGTGAACGGTGGAGATGAAAAGCCAGTTCCTAAAAAATAACTAATTTAGAGTTGAGGAGTGAACTCAAGTCTTCTCAACACAAAGCCTGTGGCTTTCGATGCTGCATCTTGAGACTTTGATACCCATTTCTAGGTGCCTGCATCTTGATGCTTTGATGGTGTGCTGGTCGGGTACTCGACCCTCAGAAGACTCTCTGTGCCACTGTCTGCTGGAAAAGCAAGTGTTCTTTGCTAGTGTTGGTTGGAAGGGGGGTGCTGAGAGGGGCTCATTCTGATTCTCCTAATCACAAACAGTTTATCTGAACTTGCTGAAGTGCTGCTCTGTGAGATGTTTCACCAGGTGTTGTTTTAGCTCTGTGCAAAAGAAAGCTTTCCTGAGAACACACTAAGTAAGCTAAGGCTGTTTGTTCTATTATTAATGAAAACTGAGAAGCAACCTTGCCCCTAGGCAGCATTGTCACTCAGATCATTTATGCCTTGTTTTAAGTCTAAAAGTAAATTCACAGGCAATTGGGAAAAATGGACAACTGCTTTACAAAAAATCATTCTAGGAAGAGAGCTGGCATTGTAAGTTATATGAGTATGGCAGGAATAGAATTCCTGCTCTTCTGGGCTTTATTTCAATTTGCTTAGATAGAGGATAAATCCAAACAATGGCTTTCCTTTTACTTGGAGTGGGAATAGAAAAGAAACAGGCAAAAAGGAAACTTTCCCCCACCAATGCCAATACTCATCAGAGCAAATGCATAGGAACTGTGAATAAACTCTCCCTCGGCTAGTTCCTCTTCCCATGGAGCTGCAACAACAAGGACATGTGGACACATTTGCAAAAATCAAACAGATAAACAAGCAAAAAACATAGAATTGCATTGCATTGACATTTTCTTTAAAAAAACTAATACAGTGCCTGTATGGTCAAATGATTCAAACAGTGCATTCAGATTGGATATGGCCTTGACTTCATTTACACTTCTGAGCCCTATAAAAACCACAAGCTCCTTTGTGCAGTCCTATAGCAGCACACAGGACACCTTGGGACCATGCTCAAAAGCGCCTAAAGAGAAGTATGTGGCAAGTACCAGAGAGGGAGGGCAATTTCCCAAAGGAAATGCAATACATAAAAAGATCCAAAAAATGAAAAAGCACAAGGAATGCAATTTTAAATCTTAATATCCCTTGACGGACTGACTGGCTGAGGAAATCCTAGTCTTTTTTCATAGATAAAGGGGAGGGGTTGCCTGTGTCATGTGATTCACCCAGTCAGCCCTGTTCAGCCACTGAGTGCCAGGCCCTGTTGTAGAAATTGGAGAGACGGTAATAAACAATGCTGTTTTTGAGAACTTGTTCTCTACAAATGGAGACTAGCAACCAGCAGCTAAGAGAAGTGTTTGTCCTAGATGCTGCTGATGAAGGAGGAAGTAGAGGAGCAGAAGGTGGAAAAGGGGGAGGCAGTTTAATTTGAAGGTTGTGCTGTGCTGAGCAGCTGTTTGGGCCAAGATTGAAAATGACACACAGTATCTCCTTCTCTAGTTAGGAAGGGAAGGAGAACCTAGGCAAAGACCATGGCAAGTGGAGAAATTCCTGGCTTCGAGTGAGTAAGTTCAGAGATGATCAGGAGGGCCTGCCTTGTGACTGGAGCCAAGGAGGATGACAGAGATAACGTAAAAGGATTATGGGGATCCAGGCCATGCAGAAACTTGAGAGTTTTGGTAGGACACTGACTTTATGGCTAAGTGAAATGAGAAGCCTCTGGTGCTTTGGCGAAAAAGATGAGTCTCAGCTGTTTGTCAAGGAGGAGCTAACAATAGATGCCAAAGAGCGAAAGTGTCTGAAGGCCAGAAGTCATCCAGGAGGCTGATACGGTAAAATGGGATGGGTGTTAGCTAGACCCAGTAAGTGCGGTCAGATGTGCTAGAGCAGTCAAGTTTGAATGTAGATTTATATTCAAAACTTGCACATATATTTATGTGCAGATGGATTTAGCACTTTGAATTTTCATGTGGTTTAATTTTTACTTAACTATCATAATTGGCCTCTTAAAGTATGTAACGTGGTTATTATTGATGTACTGACAGAATGGTCCAACCAATGATGTTATTTAACCCTAAAATATTTTCATCACCCCAAATGAATCTGTACCCACAAGTAGTATTCCCTGTTCTCTCTTCCCAACACCAGACCTTGGACATCACTAATCTGCTTTAATCACTAATCTGCTTTTGCTGGATTTGCCTACGCTAAACATTTCATTTTAGTGTGATTATAAGATATAATGCTCACAGCATTTATCCATGTTGTGGCTGGCATCCATGTTTCTTCATTTTTAGCTACTAAGTAATATTCCACTATATAGATATACCATATTGTGTTTACTTATTCGTAAGTTGATAGAACTTTGAAATGTTTGGGCTTTTGCAGTTAAGAACAATGTTCACATAAACACAAGTGTGCCAATTCTTGTGTGAACAATTTGAAATTCTTTGGGGGTATTAACCGAAAAATGGAGTTCATGAATCCTTTGGAAATGCTGACTTTAACTCTTTTCCAAAGTAGCCATACTGTTTTGTACCTCTGACTATAAGGTAGTACAATTTTAATTTCTCTATATCTTGTCCAACACTTGCTATTGTATACTTTTTAAATTATAGCCATCCTTGTGTGTGTGCGCACGCAAAATTGTATCACTTTATGGCTTTGAGTTTCCTTAAAATTCAAATTTGCTTAGTTTCTTTTATTTTCTATGTGTATGAGTGGTTTTTGTCCACACTTAAGTGCACCACATGTATGCATTGCTCAAGGAGTCCAGAAGAGGAAATCCAAATCCCTGCAACTGAAGTTAAAGACAGTGTGGGCCGCCATGTGGATGCTGGTGCCCTTCTGCAAAAGCAGACAGTCCTGTTAACCACTGAGCCATCTCTCCAGCCCTGCTAATTGTCACTTTAATATTTCTCGGAGAAATATGTATTCTACATCTTTGTTCACTTTATTTTATTTTTATTTTACTCCTTTTACATCCCAATCTCAGCCTCTTCCCTCCTCTCCACATGGTCCTTATGGATTGTAGTATAGTTATCCTGTACTATATGGCTAAAATCCACTTATAAGTGAGTACATACCATGTGGGTCTTTCTGGGTCTGTGCTACCTCATTCAGAAAGATCTTTTCTAGTTCCATCCATTTGCCTGCAAATTCTTGATTTCCTTATTTTTAATAGCTAAGCATTCAATTGTGTAAACATACCACATTTTCTTTATTGAGTCTTCAGTTGAAGGACATATGGGTTGTTTCCACTTTCTGGCTATTACAAATAAAACTGCTATGAATATAGTTGAGCAAATGTTCTTGTGGTATGGTGGAATATCTTTTGGGTATATGCCCAGGAGTGGTATAGCTGGGTCTTGAGGTAGAATTGTTCCCAATTTTCTGAGAAAGCCCCAGATTGATTTCTAAAGTGGTTGTACAAGTTTGCATTCCCACCAGCAATGGAGGAGTATTCCCCTTTCTCCACAACCTCTCCAGCTTATGTTGTCACTTGAGTTTTTGATCTTAGCCATTCTGATGGGTGTAAGATGTAGTCTCAGAGTTATTTTGATTTGCCTTACAGTGCTTTCAGTGCTTCTCAGCCATTTGAGGTTCCTCTGTGAATAATTTTCTGTTTAGCTCTGTACTCCATTTTTAAAATTGGATTATTTTTGTTGTTGCTGTTTAACTTCTTGAGTTCTTTATATATGTTAGATATTAGCTCTTTGTTAGATGTAGGGCTGGTGAAGATCACTTCCCAATCTGTAGGCTGCCATTTTGCTTGACATAAGCAGAATTTGCTTCTTTGCCTTGCAGAAGCTTTTCAGTTTCTGCCCTTTACTCTGAGGTAATGCGTATCTTTGTTGCTAAGGTGTGTTTCTCATATGCAGTAGAATGATGGATCCTGTTTTCACATCCATTCTGTTAGCTTGTGTCCTTTTATTGGGGAATTGAGTCCATTGATGTTGAGAGATAGTAAAGACCAATTGTTAGGCCCTGTTATTTTGATGGTGGTGGTGGTATGTGTGTTTCTCTGTTTCTCTCTCTCTCTCTCTCTCTCTCTCTCTCTCTCTGTTGCAGTGGAGTTATTTCCTGTGTTTTCTTGGGTGTAGTTAACATCCTTCTAGGATAGTTTGTAGGCCTAGGTTTACACATTTCTACATAATAATAATTAATTTGAGGTCACCTAGTCATGAGACTCAATTATAGACTCTCAGAAAACATTTGAGGAAGATTTCTTTTCTCCTACTAAACGGAAGCCTTTATTTCCTTTCTACTCCTAACTATGGTTTTATGAGGATGTGGTACTGGGAGATGCATCTGCCGTATTGCATACATGAAATAAAATGTCACTAGTGCATTGAAAAAGACACAACAGAAATGACAGGGAAAGGTGAAGTTTGTGATGACGTTACCGAGTGCTTGAACCAGGCCTGGAGCAAGTAACCTTTGGGATTATTGAGACATAACATATAAAACAATCACTCTCTGTTGGGCATTCATGACTTTTAGCCAAAAAAAAAAAAGTATTCTAACTGTGTATTAGCTCTGTGTAAGAGTACTGGGTTTTGTAGCGGTTAAAATGTGAAGACAACAGAGAGTTGTAGGCAGGGGAAAGTTATCCTTTGGTTTACCGCTTGAACATTGTTTGGAGAATGGATTCAAGTTAATCTGGGAGAGGTTAGGAAGCTCTTGCAGGAATCTATGGTTAGATCAGCTGTGAGATAGAGATGGAAAGGGATGCTAGGATTTATGTTTTCCTTGGAGTTGATGTTGGAGGGATTGTGGGTGGATCCTTGCATGTGGTGTGGCAAGAAAGGAATGGTAGAAAAGGCTTCCTGCACCCATGGCTCTAGCCACTGGAGGGAGGCGGTGCTTTCTCTTGTTTTCTTTTTACCCATCACCTAGGGAGGTCAGTAAGAACGTGGGGGGAGGAGGTCATGGAGGAGCGTAGCTTGTTGGCTGGCTTCTGGCCTGATGTTTAGGTAGCTTTATCATAAAGTCCAGTGTGGGGCTTGTGGACCGTGCCTCCAGAGGAATTGGTATGAGACTAGCAAGATGGAACATGTTCAAACCTGGCAATCTCAAATTTGAGATTTACTCTCTCCCCCTGAGAATGGAAGGTGTGGGACAAAGCTTTCTCCTCATCTCTGCGCCTACCTCAGGAGCACATAACACAACCCCCAGGTGGCTACTGGTGGTCAGTCATATGATCTTGTCACCTGCAATCTTTCTCCATGCAAATAGAGCATCGCCAGTGTTCTAAGTCCCAGCCAACAAGAGGCATTCATCCTCAAAGCCCCTCCCCACTGCCCAAGGTTTCTAAGTCCCTGTTTCACATGAAATAAGGTGGCAAGCACCATCTACCACACTAAGGGCATCTGAGACTAGCTGTTTATTCTAAGCTGTAACACCGGAGAAAGAAGGGCTCCCCTTTCCTGCAGTGTTCATGGTTGGACCTCTGGACTCAGCTGCTGGCTTCTGGAGCTCACCCTGCTGGCAAGAGCTTCTGCTGATCTGCAGGAGCAGGCTGTCAGCTGTTCCCAAAGCAGTAGCCTAATTCGACCAAGTCAGGCCAGGCCCTGTTGCCACCTGACTTGGTCTCAGAGCCTTGAACTTCCTGTTGCCATTTACCCTGGTACTGGCAGCCCAGCTAAAAGAACAGAAACACTTCTTTTGGAGAATATATCCTCCTGCACTTCTGGCTGGACTGGAGATCTTGCGACACTGACTTTGTTCTGTGCTTACTTAGGACCTCTTGCTTCATCCTTTTCCAACTGGAGACCCAACAGCGCTTGGACCTTCCAGAGGAGAAGTACACACATGGTATCCAACAGCACTTCTGGGAAATGTGGAGTGGTTGTGCGAGCCCACCTCCCACATCTATTAACAGTCAAGACAGTCCCTCACAGACTTGCCTACAAACCAACCAGATAAGAGAATTAATTGAGATTCTTTTCATGTGGTTCTAGACTATGTTGAGTTCATAGTCAAGGCTATGGACAGTATTAGCGTAGAGAGACTTGGAGACATGGGATGTGGCTCCATTTCGGTTAAGTTTGAAATGTTTATTAGATTCTTAAGTCGACGTGCCTCTTATCAGGCAAAAAAGAGATGCTTCGGTGTTTTGAGGGTTGCATTTAAAATCACGTGGGGTAGTATAGAGAGGTGATGAATACTCAAGATGAATTCAGGGAGTTCTGATGTGTGAAAGTGTTTCAGTCGAGGCAGAGAAAGTGAAGCAGAGAACAATCAGAGGGATGTGTGGGAAAATAGCCAGTGGGTTAGGAAGTAAGCCAAGAATGGTGATTTAACAAAACCCAGACAGAACTGTTTTAAGGGTTCAGGAGTTTCAACGACACCAAGTGTGGCTACAGGAACGAGAGTGGGAGACTGGTCATCAGCTTTGTGAAGGTCTAGATTAAAGAACATCTCTTGGGATTTTTTTTTTGTTTTTTTTTTTTTTTCGAAATACCCAAAGCGTGATCCAACCAAAGACCCAGCCTATTAGAGAGTGCCAATCACGAACACTATTCATTTAATTTTGTGGGGTTTTTTTCTTTTTTTTCATGAACAATTTTTATTTCTTTTTAATGTATATTTTTATTAATTACAGTTTATTCACTTTATATCCCCCCTGTAGCTCCCTCACTCCTCCCCTCCCAAGCCCACCCACCCTCCTCCTTCCTGATCTCTGCCCCTCCCCTAGTCCACTGATAAAAGTATTCATTTAGTTTTGAAACAGCAATTTTTGGGGTCTTGTTTTTTTTTTTACTTTTAAAAAAATTTTAATATTAGTTACAGTTTATTAACTTTGTATCCCAGCTGCATCCCCCTTCCTCATTCCCCCCCCCCAATTCCACCCTCCCTCTCTCATCTCCTCCCTGCCCCTTTCCAAGTCCACTGATAGGGGAGGACCTCCTCCCCTTTCATCTGACCCTGATTTATCAGGTATCTTCAGGACTGGCTGCAAAGTCCTCCTCTGTGGCCTAACAGGGCTGCTCCTCCCTCTGTGGGCGGGGGTGGAGGGGTGTCAAAGAGCCAGCCATTACATTCCTGTCAGAAATAGTCCCTGTTCCCCTTACTAGGGTACCCACTTGGATACTGAGCTACCATGGACTCCATCCAAGCATGGGTTCTAGGTTACATCTGTACATGGTCCTTGGTTAGAGAAACAGTCTCATAAAAGACTCCTGTACCCAGATATATTTGGTCCTTGTGGAGCTCCTGTCCTCTCTGGGTCATACTAACTCCTTCTTTCATATGATTCCCTACACCCTGCTGAAGGTTTGGTTATGAGTCTCAGTATCTGAAGCGGCAATTTTTAAGTGTTTCTTTTTTTTCTTGTTCTTGCTTTAGATTTTTTCTTTTCTTTTTTTAATTTATTTATTTTTATATTAATCACAGTGTTATGTACTTTGTATCCCAGCCATAGCCGCCTCCCTCATTCCCTCCCACTCTCCCCATCCCTCCCCTCATCTCCTCTCTTGGGATCTTACCCAAACCATATGCCAGGCTTCGTCTAGGGGCTCTGCCCTTCTGAGAAGCTGAAAGGACACGGTTTCTAGTGTTTAAGCTACACTCCAGGCATGAACAAAGGTCAAGTTTCAATGCTGTAAGGGAGGATGAAGATAAGGGTTTGGGAAGAGTACAGGGATTTAAGAAGCCCAGACGGAGGAAGATGCTTGATGAGGAGTCAGCCCCACCCTCTCCTCTGGTTCCCATCTACCACGTTAGCATGCCAGCTTGTTTTGCATGAACATCTGCCTGCAGAGCTGTGCTCCTGGTTGTGACCCCTGGGTCTGAGTGCCTGAAGCCTTGAGGGAGGATCAGATTTATGCGGTGAACCCCGCCCTTGGGCTAAACAGTGCAATGACCTTGGCACTGGAGAAGCAGAGCGTATGACCTTCAAGCTTCCGTGACCTTTGTGTTTACCACACTGCTGAAGGCATCAAATTGCAGCTTTTGGTTGACAGTGGCTGACATTCCATCCGCTGGCCCACTGAGCACAGTTATTTTTGTTACAGTATATTTTATGGCAAATACTACATATAAATAAATGTGTAAGCTGTGCATTTTTATTACAACCTTACCTGGTAGGCTTTTTATAGTGTATTCTACTATTCTCATTTTCCCACTTTCCAAGGGCCTGGTGATAGAATGTTTACCTTTAAATATCAGCTCCACATACACAATAACTATGAAACCTTGACAAATCAATTCCCTTGACTATCAGTTTCATCATATAGTAGGCAAGAAGACGCCCAATACGTGTTGAGAGACTTAAGGTAACATATATTCTCACACACATTCACAAATACATGTTCACACTCATATACATATACTCACACATTTACATACTCATATACTCATATAAACACAAATACACACATATGCACTCACATGCTTACACACACAGAAACACATGCACTCACTCACATTGTACAAACTCACAAACATAGTCATACTTTCTTGTGCTTACACACACACAGAGGTTCACATACAAATTCACATTCACATATATTAACACATCTACTTGTACAAACATTCACACAAACACATACATTCACACACAAATTCAGTCACATAATCAACACACAATCTTACACTTCCACACATATCCTAATACTTACACACATGTTCTCACTCATCCACTCACGTGTAAACACACTGACACATACATTCACATATAGACACACATACTCACAAACACACTCATATAGGCTTACATGCATACATTCACCAATACACAGATACACTATTACGCAGACACACTTGCACACACACCCATTCACAACCACACCTCCACCTGCTCATATACCCTTACACACAAACATAAACAAAATCACATAAATATGCTTCTATATACACACATTCACACACTCAGAATTATACAATTCACATACTGATATATTCTCACACATATGTACTTAAATGTATGCATTCATACACACTTAAACACAGTCATGTACTCACATTCACACACACTCTAATTGTCATATATATACACACACTAACATGCACTCACACTCAGTCACAAATATATAACACATTCACATATAAACACAGACAACATCACACTCACACAGTAGGTTACATTCACATATCCTCATATACTTAGCATGTGCTGCCATATAGCAAAAATTTATATCTTGCGTACTTTCGTGGGTTCACATCCCATGCCCTGCTTGGCCCTCAAACTTCTATCTCCTCACTCTGGCTCTCCTGGCCTCCATTCCCCAGCAGTGTTGTATGGACCACAGTCCCGGCATAACTTTGTGATTCTGAAGTTTTTCACCCAGGGGGAGTTTGGTGAGGTGTAAGGTGTCCCACAGACCATTTCTGATCTCACAGGACTGGGCTCACTTAAACCTGTAAAGACTGAGCCATCCAATCAAATACTGTGAGATGGGTTCAAACTAGCACTGCAGTCCATCAGGCTTTGGAGTGTCTGTCCTGATGAGGTCAAGTGGGGGAAAACAAATGTTTTCTGTTTCATGTGTTGACTCTGGTGGATGAGACCTGGGTTCTTTCTCAGAGGGCAAGCTGAGACAGACCTTTCCAGAAAGATGCAAGTAAAGAAAGAAGATGACTCCGTAGTTTCCAGGCATCTGAGCCAGAGTAATCGCTGCTGGTGGCTAATTTCCGATCACTAAATGGCTAACTGGGGGCTTTTCTGGAACTTGCTTTTTTAATATGCTCATGGAAATTGAAACCTTTCTCTCATACCCAGATGATAAACATGATACGTGTCTACCTTTTCAGGGAGGAGGGAAAAAAAAAAAAAAACTATCTGGAGAAGTTGGACATTTAGTTCCAAATAAGGGAAGACTGATATTAAAATCAGGTGGGGGCATGATGAGCCTTACGTGGTACTTTTGAGTGGAGGGGTGGTATGTGGCAGAGAGGGGGTATTCTGAGGCAGAGGCTCTGGGTGCTGTCAGGACAGAGCGGTCAGGGTGCCCACAGGTCCTGCTGACTTTGGCATCTTACAATGATAGCTATGTGTTGGAGAGCTAGAAAGCCATTGCCATGTAAGAAGAGAGGGAGAAACCAAACAGGAATTTATTAACATACTGTATTAAAACACTAGTAATTTTGACACCACCCGACTGTCCTAAAGAACACAAGTTCTGCCTCATGCAGGAGATGCCCTCCAGACCATCCCATCCCCTGCTTTAGGGGATGACTCTGGCACTCTTATGGGTAGAAACCTCTTTCTATTTGAGAATCTGTCACAGTAAAAAAACGTGGGATTTGGAAGTGTACCTTGGGCTGAGTGTGCTCTTCAATAGCTCTCTGATGGAAAAACATCACGTAAATCCTAAAACCATGAACTTCATTTTCTTTTCTCAAAAATGGGAAACTGTGGGCCCATTGTGTGCTTTCATGGATCCAGGGTGTCTGCGCTGAAAATCTGTAGATTCTCTTTAAAATACAAAAAGTCCTTATTAGAAAGGAGGTGAGGGACAGTAGGGAGGACAGACAAGAAAGTGTAAAGGACTGAATATGATCAAAGCATGTTATCTTCATTTATGAAGATGCTGTGATGAAGCAGATTAGATCATACAATTAATACATACCAACAAAAAGTGGGAAGATATTTGTTGGCGTCCACCCCCTCAACAGCAGGCAGTGAATGCTTTAGGGCTTAGAACAGAGTCCAGAGTTGAGGTTTGCTTTCTATTGCTGTGACAAATAGAATGAGGCAATAGCAATTGGGGAGGAAAGGGTAGATTTGACTTACTCATCCTGTGTAGTCCTTTGTGAAGGGCAGTCAGAACCTGAACTCAAGGCAGGAGCCTGAAAGCAGGAACTGCAAGAGAGGGCCCAGAGGAATGCTGCTTACTCTCCAGGGCTCCCCTTGTTTGCTTTCTTATGCAAACCAGAACCACTTGCTCAGGGGTGGCGTTGCCTACAAACCACAATGGGCTGGGCCATCTCATGTCAATCATTAACTCAATACCTCACAGGTATGCTTGCAGGCCAAACCAATAGAAGCAGTGTCCTCTTCCCGGGTAACTCTTCATTTGTGTCAAGTCGGTAAAAACTAACCAGCACAAGAGACCTAAAGGTATCTTATGAAAATCGGGGTGAGCAAGAACCGCACCGAATACTGTTTTCCTTGCTTAAACAGTTAATAGCTAGAAGCTATTAGGTTTAGGTTTGCTGACCGGTTTACATGGCTCGTTCTCGTGTGTATACAAATGATGCCCTATCAAGTTCAGTAAGACAAATTTCACTGATGGGAGAATGTTTATACATGCCAGCTTCTCTCTCTCCCTCTCTCTGCAGCTTGAAGGTACCTAAGAGGAAACCCCACCAGCTCCCCAGAATGCTGATCTCTCTGTTCCCAGCCAGTGTCGCCACCCACCCTGCCTTCAGCAAGCTCCGCTGTCATCGCCAAGATGGCCGCCACTGGCCGGCCACCATCTCCAGACATTGGTTTCATTGCCTCCTGTCACTCAATCACGTCACCACTGGGGCTTCCCCCGTCTTCCGGCAGACCTTGAATCCTGCCTGGAGTTACAGGAACCATAAAGACGAGACATCTGTACAAGGTGATGTGGTTAAATGCGTGATTGTCCCATTTTGGTGCCCCAAGAAGAACCTAATGCACTTTAGCGTGTGTCCTTCACGGCTTCCCTATCATCTAGCTAAGCGTGTGTGTATCTTCACTTATCATTTTCCCTGACTACAGCCTAGGTGAGAGAACATACATCTGGGCTAAAGGTGAACCAGATGGACAGAAGCCAGAAACTCTCTGCTCCTGTTTCCACCTCTGCTTGGACGCCACTGTGGCAGACACTGCTTAGTCCTCCGAAACTCATTGTCTCTCGTTTTTCCATAATACCTGATCCCTTCTCCCCTAACCCCAATAAGTTAGTCTGGTGCCTCATGTTTAGCTCATGGCTGCATTTTATAAGCATGAAATGTAACAGCATGGCCAAGTTTAAGCCAAACGTTTAAGGCACGATTGGACTCTGTTTTTATGGTTCTGATGCAGTCCTAGAGGAAATATCATGAAGAAGGGACGCCTTAAATCCAGTGCTCTGACTAATACCGGAACTGCATGGCTGTAGCCAAGGTCCACTCAGGTATGGTAGCGTAAGACAGACTCTCCATCCTATGAGCCTAGAGTGGTTAGCCTTGAAGAACCAGACAGGGGCTTCTCCAGCTTCTCTTCCTTTGTGTGTGCTGAGTGTAAACATGCTAGTAGCCCTGTATGAAAGCATAGATCAGACATTTCAGGGTGACGGGGTAATTAGCCTTGTTACTGACTCACGGACCTGGTAGTGACCTCCTGGGGCTCAGGGAGATCAATGGCTAGACTGCCCCTGTCTGTTTATTTTCTCTTTAATTTATGTGGTTGCACTTCTTTGGGTTTGCTTTGCTTTTGGAGTTGCGGTAGAGATGATAAGGGGTTGGATTCATTCACATCCTCTCTCAGCAGTAAGTTTGCCACAATGGGATTCCCCTGTTGAGACTGAGAGACACCCTTCAGTGTGCAGATTCTGTCTTTCTTTCCCTGAGCGTCTTCTGAAGATTGACTGGGCATGTTCTGTGTTGGACACATTGTGCTAGACATGAGTTCAGTAGCTAACAGCAGCTGCTTTGCTCACACCTCTTGCAGCGTCACCCCTGGGAAAAATGACAGCAACCACCCCAAACTGAGCCCTGAGAGATGCCAGACACTGCGATGAGGATCAAGTGTGTTGTTTCACTTAATCCTCAGAACAGTAACTTTGGGGTCTAACTCCACCTCCATTTTGCAGCTGTTATAGACAAAGCCTGAGAAGTATGAGGCTCTATCAGGGTTTTTTCCAACTAGTGGTATGTGTCAGGTTTAGGGTTAGAGCTAAGCTTTTCTCTTCATAATATATCCCCGACCTCAAGCTGTACTACAGAGCAATAGTAATAAAAACTGCATGGTATTGGCATAATAACAGAATAGAGGATCAATGGAACCGAATAGAAGACCCAGAAATGAACCCACACACCTATGGAAACTTGATTTTTGACAAA